>JAEUYN010001484.1:0-227690 GCA_018257835.1 Euura lappo
AAAACGTAAAAGGGAGACAAATTCGATCATCGTTACAATAAAATTTAAAAACGTCGTGGAATCGATTTGGATAAGCGTGTTCCCATATCGAACCACTCAGCAGTTTGCAGTTCGAGTTTATCTTCGACTCGGTTTTATTCTGCACACGAACCGCCCCCAGTTGTCTGACTAATATCCAGGTAAAATATGCCCGGCACTCGGGACTCGTACGAACGTAGTATAGAATATAGATAGTGTAAAATTTTCAAAAATAATTCACCTTCGCTTACCAGAACAGTGGAAACCGTCGACGTAAAGCTGCCCGTAGAGGTCGAGGGTCACCCTCTGGTCGTGCTGAGGCGCTATGACCTGCATGGCCCCCTTCGCCTTGGACCACGAGACTGGTAAACCTGGGGGACAGTCCGTGATCCTGGATTGATAGGGGGAAGAGGCGAGTCCCATGTTGCTTATCACAACGGTGACAACCGTGTGTTCGGCGGCTGTGCTGTCGACGTAAACTTCCGTGACCCTCCCCGAGGAACTGGGGGTGAAATAATTGTGGAAACGATGCCTTCAGGTTTTTGTCTTATTTTTTTTTCGAGGTTTTAGAGACTGACCCGACTCTGACAATCGCGTTGTAGTCGGCCCTGACTTCGACGTCGATCGACGATACGTGGGGCGAGTGATACTCGAGTCCGAGGTACTCCCTGCTGCCGCTACCGCTCACGTTGTATTTTATGGGGTTCTTCGGAACGGAAGCAAAGTTGCTGAGGAAGTAGCAGCCCGGTCTTCCCGATTCTCTGGCTTCCTGGTGAAGGAAACACATTTCGCGAATTGAGACAGTTTTTTAGAAACAGGGAATTCGATGGGATCAGGTACACTTTGGAAAATGGCCAAGGGACTATTGATGAAGTGATACACAATTATGGAGACTATTCGAGGAAAATACGCTTAATAGACTTATTGAGACCTCGAAGACTGAATGGCACTTAAAAATACTCTATGGAACTTTGCTTTAAGAAACTTCATGAGCTTTGATGAGACTTCAAAATATGCGAAATTATTTCAAAATACTCCATGAGACTTTATGAGACTGACAATTAATGAGGCTTGATGAGACTACGAAATACTTTATGGGACTTATTGTTAATGAAACTTAACGAGACTTTATGGGACTTGAAAATACGTCACAGGACTGAATGAGATTTTATGAAGCCGCACAAGATTTTCAAGATTTATTAACCCCTCTTGCAAAACCCAATCTGTGAGCTCCGACACCCGGAATGTTTCAGATTTATCAAAGTCAAGGGTAAGTTTCTCTCTCGGTTTGTGACTGCAGGATATGAAATTGCAAGAATGTGGCTGTGTCACGGAGGAAGCCATTAAAATCCAGTATCCTCACTGAAACGCTGCCATTCGGATGAAATTCCACAACACCAAAAATCGTATGTAATTTTTTGTCAAAAAAAAAACCTAGGCTGGCATTTGAAGCAGCCGAACTCACCACGTCGTGCCTCCAGTACGCCAAGGGTTGATTTTTCAAGCAGTTTCCCTTCGGATGACCGCATCTGTCCGGCTGTGTGGCGAATGTCGCAAAATCCACCCCAGCCTTGTCGCACTCGTTTTCATCCTTGTTAATGGCGTTGGATTGCACCACGAGGTACTCGCCGGATCCACCTGGGGCATTAATGAGCACCTCGTTAAGGTTCGGTCTGATAAAATTCGAGCCGGGCTTCATCCGCCCTAGGATATAGTGAATATGTATTTTTTCTCTTGAAAACTAGGTCACAAGATCGGGTCTCTGTGAGGCCTTTAACAACAGTCGAACAGTTTCCTGCAGCGAGCATGTATACACTGTTTATCTGTATCCGAGTGGTAATATCGTCAGCTCTACCGGGGCGTCTTAAATCCTGATACTTGAAACGAAATCGATATCCACTTGGTAGCTAGAAAGCTCCGATAAGCTCTAAAACCGGAGCTCGTACCGGCATGGAATGGCGTCACGCAAATACCGCATTTCGCACGATTAACTCTTGAACACTGTTACTGCGAATTCAATTTACACTGTCATAAGATTAAAATAGAACCTTTTACTTCCGGGTATTTAGCGAGCTTCTTCTGTGCCACCGGGGATGGAACGAGCAGCCGATCTCTTACCGGGTCCAAGTTTCTAGCCTCTTTTTGAGGCGCCGTTTTTGCTCCGCTGTAAGTGAACGATATCGTCGGTGCACCGTCCCTTTGGTGTCTCACGAAACTGCCTAGTCTGTGAATTTAATCTTGATTTAGAATTGTTTTTCTCTAACACTTATTGCTTCGAAAGCTTGATCTATAGGTTAGCCCGTGAAACATTGGACCATCTTAAAACGTGGATAGAATCTGAACGCGTGGAGCGATTTAAAAAAACTGTGATGCGCTTCAAAGTAGAAGAATAAAGCTTCAATTTCGATTTTGGAGGATCGAAATATCTCTATTCGTTGCCGAGATACACGGATTCAAAAAGCGACGAGGCCAGTAGGAAAAAGGGACAGTTTTTCAAGAGTCTGTATCTCAGCGACCGATGGAGATTTTTCAACTTTTCAAAACCGAAATTGAAGCTTCGGTCTTTAGCTTTGCAGTGGAAAAAAGTTTACCAAAATCGGCCAACGCGTTCAGATTTTATCAACGTTTTAAGACGGTCCAATGTTCTGGGCCACCCCGTAATTTGAGCTCTGGAGCTTTTTCACGCATGAGAACTTTCAAATGACCGAAGAAACTCGACAATCCTCGGATGTCGTCTGCTTTCCGACCTACCTGACCATCGAGCCCTGGGTGAGATCGTCCCAGTGAGTGGTGCCATCGGGTAAAGTATGTTTTTCGAAGAGCTGAAGGTACACCGTGTGCTCCATTATCGGATTTTCGAGTTCGTATACCGAGTACCTACGGGAGTATGATATAACGACTTGAAGTTTTTTTATCTGTTCGACTCCTAAACTCTGTCAATAATTCAAAACAATATGGGGTAATAAAACTGAGTTGTCATAAAATTTTCCCAATGTGTCATTGATGCGTGTCGAAGAGACGCGAAGTTTGTCTCCTAAATTGATTGAAACAGTGAGCGATACGACCGCCGAGCATTTACGTGTCAGATATCCAACTGGTTCAAGTTTTCGACCTCCGGAAAAGACTTATGGCGGAGTTTCTTCTTCGGCGAACAATGGGAACGAATACGAGATCACGAGGATGTGAGTTATGGGAGGGTGGCATGAACCCCACGCACGTATTTCAAATCCTTCTAGATGAGCTACCCCGTCCCCTTTCTAACTTCCATATAACAGAGACTTTTTCTAATTCCAAAAAAAAAAAAAAAAAATAAAAAAACGTGACAATGAGAGACCCAAACCTACCACAAGTCACTGAATCTCAGACAGTGAGCAGACTCTTGATATCTAGCGGCATCCACGCGCGACGGATGGCGTCTGTCCATGCAGTCCTGACCCCCTCGAATCTGCGTGCCCCCCGCCTTGATCTGTCGTTTTTTTCTCCTCTTCGTTCCTCGATCCTCGACTTCGTCCTCCGTAACGGCTAGAAGGTTCCTCTTGAAGGGCCACCACTTCTTTTTCTTCTTTTTCTTCTCGCCCACGTTCTTGTGCTTGTGCTTCTTCTTCTTCTTCTTCTTCTTCTTTTTCCTGTGCTTTCGCTTCCTCCTGTGCCTCCTAGCCACGCCCGAGCCCTCGTCCTTCGTCTTGCGCTTCTCCTTGTGGTTCAATTCTCCCCCGTTCACAACCGACGGCATGGGCAGTTTTTCAACGGCACCCTTGAGAATCCCATCAGCCATTTTGCTGACACGTGCCTGACGATCCTGTTTAGGGCTTCTCTCAGAGTCTACAGAAGATTCGATTTTCTTTCTCAATTCTCCGGTGATTCTTGACCTCGACTGCTCACCGGAAGAAGCTTTTCTCCCGAGCTTTATAAAACTGCGTTTGATGTCCTCCGTCTCCGGCTTCTTTTTACCGTCAGTGCTTTTGTAATTCTCAGAATCCTCCAGTCGAGACTCAGCCTCTGATACTGCCACTAAAGATTTGTCTTTATCGTTATCCGGAATAACCCCCGACGTCGAGCTTCCAGGGCTCTGGTATCCGTCCTGGAACACAATAACGTCGCGATTTCTGTCCTCGTGTTTGACACCCTCTCCAATTTCCACAACTTTCGCAGTATTCTCCTCTTCGTTCTCTGGATCCGGAAGAAGCAGAACGCTCTGAACTTGCACCAGAGTGTTGGGATCTCGGTCAGGTTTCTTCCCCGGAAAAGCGTCCTTCACATTCTCGAAGACGTTCATCATCGTCATGAGGTTCTTCAGTTTAACTGGCTTCCTCGCATCCTGCTTGTCTTCCTCATCGCAATCTGAGGCCTCGAGGTCCTCCTGGGGTTGTCCCGGTGACGAAATCTCCACTCCCTTGATCACCGTGTCTCCCCCACGAGGTCGAAGAACGTCGTCTGTGGACAGTCGCCCTTTTTTTGGCCCATAGTTTCTCCAGAAACCTTCAGGCTCGATCGACACCACGGTTGTCTGTTCCGCGGCGAAGCAGGGCTCTGATAATTTCGGAATGTAATTCGAGGGATCTGGGTTGAGCCTCGCTCCATCGGAATCGAGATTCTTGTTCAGAGCGACTGAGCGGCTTGGCTTTCCGTCCATCAGACTCTCCCTCCGATCTTCTGACTCTACCAACTCTACGGGAATCAGTTTAACCAATTTGACGTCTGCTCTGCGTGGCTGCTCAGATTCGTCGAACCGCAATTTTTTGGAGACCCGATGTTTAGTCAGCTTCTTAGTCTTCCCGGACGCGTCTCTCTCCTTCAATCGACGATGATCCGGGCTCTTTATCGACCTTCTGACCGGCGGTTCCGCTCGAGAATGTTTACCGTCCCGAAGTTCGAGCTTCGCGAAGTCGAAGATAGGCTCGTCTTCCGTCAAGCTTCCGGGAATTTTTTCCTCCACGTTTTCGGCCAGATCTTCAACGTACTCTGACCCAGCATCGCCCACCGGCCATTTCTCGTAGCGAGGATGAGCCCTGACCACGACGTTGTAGAACGTCTTGCGGGGAGTCGACCTTCCAGAACTCATCCTCACCCTCGGTCCAGCCTCTCGGAATGAATGTTGTTTGTCATTGAAATCCACGTCGTCATAGAAGACACGGTCATCTTGTTTCCGGGCCAAGTCTGAACCGTTTCTGCTCCTCCCAAAAAATTGAATCTCGGGTCTATTTGGCAACGGAGGAAATGGACCGTTGGAGTGCGTTCTGTCTCCACTCGAAGTCACATTGTCGACGCTCAGTCCATCGATGCTGATGGACATCGGTTGACCGCTTGCCTGGTCACCGTTGATGTGGACCTTCCCGGATATCGAGATCTCAAAATCGCTACCGAGCTTCCCAAACATGGGATACTGGCCTTGCGAACCCCCACCCAACAGTCCAGTTTCGTACGGGATTTCCTCACCGTAATCGACCATCGAGTCATCATCCTCTACGAGAGAAGCATCGCCTCCACGATCCAAAGAACTTTCAATCTTTGCAGTTGCTTTTCGAGAGTCATTGACCACTTTGGCCCGTTTTTCAGTTCCCAAGTCTTGTTCGACTCCGTCAATGTTGCCGAGTCTGCTGATCTTCTCGGCCATCATTTTGACGTACTTGTTAGCGTCTGAGATGTGCAGCTTTTCCATGGCCGTTTTTCCCCCGTCGGTCGGAGGCTCGTTCCTCTTCTCCTTCTTGTCGGAACTCGACGAGGGATCAGAACTTTGAGCTTCCTCGTCTTCCTCGGAACGCTTGTCGTCGTCTTCGTTCAGTTGAACTGACATCAATCGTCTGCTGTTCCTCCCCTTCCGGACGTTGCCGAAGCTGACGTTCCTCTTCTGTATTTTTTTGCTCCGCACTTTGAACCTTCCGCTTCGTTTTTTCACTGTAGAGCGCCGTTTCGGTTCCAAAATCTTGACCTCAGCACCCGTCAAGTTCGACTTGTTCTTTTCCGTCACTGATATTATCATGAGGTTATCGTCGCCCGGGATTTTTCTCAGCTTTTCGAGGATCTGTTTATCGTCCAGCTGGCCTTTGGCCGAAGCGTCCTCGTCCTGCTTGGGCCTTTCGTCCTCCACAAGCATTATACTCATCGTCGACGCTTCGTCCTGCCCGCTTCCCTTCTTTTCCGATGATTTCTTCGTCGTTGACGCTACACCGATCGTCGAGGAGACCGAGTATATCCTCATCACCGTCGTGTCAACGTCGGGGCTCCAGTTCAGGTACTCTTTCAGCATGTCTTGGTGCTTCTTCAGCTTAAGAAGGTCCATTTTTCCCTGCCACTTGAAGTCCCCACCGTCTCTACATCGCGGCTCTGCGTCATCGTCCATGTCGTCGCTCCTCCTGACGTCTTTCACCTCACGTTTCTTCAGACAGGATCGTTTCACATCGGAATCGGAGCTCGGATCGTAATCGTAGAAGGATTCCACGTCGGGAAGTCTGTTTTCTTTCTCATGGTAACTCCTAGCCAATGTTGGCTCTTCTATTACGAAACCGAAATTCGTGGCGTTCACGTCATCGTCCCAAGAAAAATGGGTCGTGTCATCATCGGGAAGCGGAGTGTCTGGAAGCTCCTCGATCATCACGGCAGACTTTTTACCCATACGTTTCGAGTCCTGGTTTTGGTCGTTGGGTATACCGAGTTCCGGATCGTCCGCACGCTCCTGGTCGGCTATGAGCCTGTTCACCTTCTGGGCCAGAGATTCCTCTTCCTGTTCCGAAGTGTCGTTGATCTTTTTCAGCAAAACCTTCTTCACATTGACCGGAAACTTATAATTGTCCAAAAACTCTCCAGGATTCCGTGACACGGAGTAGGTCTTGACCAAAATGACGCTCGACCCCCCAGTGTCATTGAGCTTCAGCAACTGACCGACGCTCTTCGGCCTCTCCGGACTCTGATAAGCCTCAGAAGTGGCCTCAGATTTATCAAAAGCGACCGTCGTCATTATTTCCTTGGCCTCTTGGGTCGAGCTCCTCCATACTTCAGTCGTCTCTCTGCTCCCAGTGACATTATCCTCTTCGAAACTCTGACCGTACACGTAAGTCGTTGGCAATTCGTTAGCAAGGCTGTCACTTTTTCCTCTGGTATTGTCAAAATCGTAGATAGTCGTTGGCAATTCGTTAGGAAGGCTGTCACTTTTTCCTCTGGTATTGTCAAAATCGTAGATGGTCGTTGGCAATTCGTTAGCAAGGCTGTCACTTTTTCCTCTGGTATTGTCAAAATCGTAGATGGTCGTTGGCATGACTGTATCGTCCTCCTTCCTCCCAGTCGTCTTTCCGCTGCTATTCCCTTCTTTATCCATCTCCGAAAGCTCCGCTGGTCTCACAAAATCCTCGTACTGCAGGTACGTCGTCGCCTCGACTCCTTCGAGATCGACCAACGATCTCTGCATCATGGAGTGGTCAGTCGGCTTCTCAGCTTCTCTCTGAGGTTCGTCGAGCTTTATCGACTCGATGACACCGTGGCTGACGATCTCGACCCGAACCTGGTCCGCAGTTCCTCTTCGGTTGACGTCAAGGACAGCGGTCGACGAAGATGTGTTCGAGGCTACCGTATGAATTTCGTTGTTCAAGATGATGGTCGTCTCGTGAGTAGCCACAGTGGTTTCCGTATCGGCCTGAGTGTGGGTGACGGTGGGTCTGGCAGTGGTGGTCTTCTGTTCCCTCCGAGTAGTCGAGAGTGTGGGTGACGTCGCCCCGTACCTTTCCTCGTCACTGAAGATCGGGGTGACCGGCGAGTCCTGGCACTTTTTTTGCATATTACCATCGCGCAGTTCATCGTCTTCCATCCTGCCCTCGCGGCTCGGTGAAAACTGCCGCTTTCCACCCCTGTAATCGCTCTTTATTATCTGCTTAACGATCTCGTTTATGTCGGTTTGAGCCCCGTCGTATTCGCTCGTCGAACTCCTGACGACTTCGACAAGCCTTTTCGGAATTTTTACCTTGATGCCCGTGCTAATAGAGGGAAGAAGCTTGTGTTTTTTCCCTTTCCCTTTCCCCTTCCTCCCCCTCGTTACCCTGTCGCGGTTATTTCGTCTGGAGATTCTGGATTCACCCACTTCCTCGAGAGGGGCTTCGACAAGCGTCTTCGGAATTTTTACCTTGATGCCCGCTCTGAGAGAAGAAAGCAGCTTGTGTTTTCCCCCTTTCCCCTTCCTTCCCCTTATTGTCCTACTCAGACTCTTTCTTCTAGCGATTCTAGATTCTCCTGCTTCCTGCAAAGGTGCTTCGACCAGTTTCTTCGGAATTTTTACCTTGATGCCCGCACTGAGAGAAGGAGGCAGTTTGTGTTTTCTTCCTTTGCCCTTCTTCCCCCTTATTGTCCTATTCATCTTTCTTCTAGATCTCTCCACGTCGTCATGAGAAATGTTCTTCAGCATGGCGTCAAAGTCCTCGAGTCCATCCGTCCACTCGCTTGAAGAATTCCTGATGGCCTCGAAAGGTGCTTCTACAAGCCTTTTCGGAATTTTAAGCTTGATGCCCGTACTGACGGAGGGAAGCAGCTTGTGCTTTCCTCCTTTCCATTTCCCTTTCCCTTTCCTCCCTCTTGTTATCCTACTCCGACTCCTTCTTCCGGCGGTTCTGGATTCTCCCGACTCGTCATGATCTATGTTTCTCCTCCGGTCCGAAGCCTCGTTGAGGGCTTCGGTTATCTCTGCGAACTCCTTATCTATCTCTTGATCGATCTTTTCCTGTCTTTCGTCCCTCCCTAAGTGGAAGGGATCGTCGTAAGCGACGGACCTACACGCTCTGCGTCTCGACCTCAGACTGTCCCTGACCAAATTGTCCAATCGTTCAAACTTCTCTCTCATCGATCGGTCTCTGACCAGTCTGTCATAATTGCGGAGGATATCGTTGCCAACGGGATCATTCGGCCTCTCGGAGCTCAGATACTCCCCAAGGTTCCTGCGTCTAGATTCCCCATGGTTTCCTTCGGGATCATGATCGTGGTCGGTGATCATCGTGGCTGTCCGATCCCGGTAGATAAAATCTCCCTTGACCACGTCCCCGGCTCCTTCAGCGATCGTCGCGGGCTCGACGCTCTTCTTCCCAGAATTCTTTCGCACCGTCGAGTTTGCAGATTCGAAGTTCCTCCTGTCTCTGGGTTCTGGGTGATTAGGAGCAGCCTCTTCGTGGTGAACGGGATCGTCGGCTACCGCTGCCTCGACTTCCCTCATCACTTTCTCCGCTATGTGGCTGAGACTGTCGTCGGACTTGTCGAGCTTTTCAGCGCCGGTATCGACACCGTACGGTTCTTCGATCTGCGATTTCGCCAAATGATTGTCGTTCAGTTTCGCGTACTTTATCACCCAGTCGGCGTACCGGTCCTGCGATTCGACTCTCGCCGGTGTTCCGGGCTCCGAGACATCTTCAGGGTGCAGTTTACCGTCTTCTTTTCCCGAATTTTCCACGTCGCGGGTGGCTTGGAGGCGTTCAAGATTGCTGAAACGGTTTCTGGCCAGTTTTCTGAAGTCCTTGCATTTCGGATTACTCTTCCTTTCCTCTCTTTGGACCATGGAACGTGATTCCTTCAACGCTTCGTATTCGTGCTCTAGGTTAACCAATTCGGCGGTCAACTCTTCCTTCCGGGGTCCCGACGATTTTCTCAAGTTGTTTAGAACGTCGCCGTTTCCCACAGCGTCTATGTAAGCCTCAATCTTTCCCCTGGTCGGACTTTGGTCCGAAAATGCTGCTCTGAACCCGGGAGGATCGTTGAGCTCCGTTTCTTCGTGGTTGTCTTCAAGTTCGGAGGACTTCAGGCTCCTCTCCCGCTTTGAAACCGGCTCTCTGAAGCCTCCAGGGTTCTCTTTTCGAGTTGGCATCATCTTCGAGGTTGCCAGTGCAAGATTTGTCGGTGATTTAGACGGCTGACGGGCAACGTTGACATCCGGATCGCAGGAACAGCAGAAGCCCTGTTTTTTTTTGTTTTTTTTTCGGAGAGAAACGTCGGTATAGAGAAAAATTGGGTGGAGGAATTCCGTAGGGAAACGTACTTGACTATAGGGAACAGGCTTTCCGTCGAACATCATCTGTCCGCAGGTGGGGTTCGACAGGGAATCGTCGCAACCGGTGTAATTTGACGATTTTTTATTGATCACTTCCTCCTTGGCCTCGGCGTTCACAACCTGACACAGATTTTTGAAACGGTTAAGGACACTAGAAACGTACAAGTTTTCACTGTTAACAGCTGGAAATGGAGCAAAAATTCAAAAAGCTCCACATTTCGGGGTATAACTCTAGAAGCACAAGTCCGATTGGGCTGAAATTTTTCACACAGACTCTCATCATTGGTAGTCATAACTTGACCAAGGATCTTTCAGTTCTTCAATATATTTTACGAAATATGATCATTTTGGAGACTTTTTCGTGTTTTGAAAGCTTTTAAGCACACTTTTTCGTATCCAACTAGTTCCGATCTGGAAGATCCTGGTACAGGCCGAAACTACTGGGAATTAGATTCTGTGTACCAAATTTCAGCGAAATTGGTCCAGTGGTTCCAGAGTTATCGTCCAAAACGTGTGAAACGTGAGAACGTGTCGAGTCCTGATATTCCACGTATAAATTGACTTTCGGATGGGGAAAACTATCCAGGGCCCTTCTAGGGTCCTCCCAGAAACGTCACGTTTTTTCCGACTCGGGGGGGAGCCTGGGGTTTCTGGGAGGGGCCCAGCAGGGCCCTAAGCAGTTTTCCCCGATTGAAAGTCAATTTCTACTCTGGATTAGGACCCGACGTTTCACTAAAACTGTTCCAATTTCGTCAATTTTGAATCTTTTTGTACCAGATTGGGCTGAAAATGATTCAAAAAGACAGTTCTACTATATCAGTTGAACAGAATATCGTTTTTTGGAGTCTGAACGGTCGACGCTTTCCCTAACGTCGACGGATGGAAACTATCTCGTCTATCGACCGTAACGAGGTGACCGTTGTTCGGCAGGGTAGAGTTCTTCGATAATTTAATGCCTAGGTTGAAAACTGATAAAATTTGTCTCACGCTTTGGAACTTCAGTCCATAGAGCTGCAGCACTTGTTCCTGACGGACTTTGAAGACGAAAGGATTGAGGAGACGAGCTTTCTGCATCGTAACCGGGTCCAGGACGTGATCAACGACGACAAATTCCTCTTGTGTTCGTGTCTGCAGGGTTTTTGTTATTCGTCAATATCGTTTATTGAACCGGTTCACAAAAACTGATTATTCCGAACTAAATTCGATCGACCTTTCCGACGTTGTTGAATTTCATCGTGACGATCAATTTTCTCCGGCAATTTCTGACCTCCGAATGATGGGCAGGCTCGTCTATGTCGAAACCGTGAAATTCTAGAATGTCTTGACTCCTTCCAGCCGTGATGTTGTAGGCATTTCCACTCATGGGAATTCGAGACCTGTTTTTTTTTTGTTTTGTACGGACAATTTCCTCTTACTCACAGAAGATTCTTTCTCCTCGAAAAAAGTGCCATTATTGTATTCCCGCTAATGAATACATACTCACATTTCCTCTGGCGACTTTGGACAACGGGCCAAAACCGCACGGATTTCGATCGACGGCTCTTGACCGACCGGGCTACCCTCCTCGGGCGACCTGCGATCCTCCCAGGCACCGCGAGACCAACGTCTTGGGCAGCTCGGATTCCTCGAGGGATGGAATTCCGGGGAATACTCAAATTCCGATATGTAGGGATTTAACATGGCCCCGGTATGGCTCAGCGAGAACAACAGCTATTCGGATTGTGATTAAAAATTGAAAACTCGATGCTTTTATCTCATGAGAAATGACAAATTTTCAAAGGATTTTTCGTGGTAACTTGACTGATAAAAAAAAAATTGGTATTGTTTTTTCTTCTATAATTTTTATGTACCATTTGATGGTCGTTTTGAGACCCTAATTAACGAATTTCCTGAGCCAATTAATTATTGTTCCTAGTTTTCGCGATTTTCAATCTAAACGGTACGAAATTTATCAGAAGAATGATATCGACGGTATTGTGCCTGGATTGGTCCAATAATATCTGACAATGAGAAATTTATTTGGAATTTTATATTTAGAATCTGAAAATCTGAAATATGATCACGAAGGAAGACAAGACTTTGTAATGATTAAAGAAATTGCCAATTTTGAAGAATCATCGGCCAAACCCACGCCCAAATTTTCAAAAAATTATCTGTTCTCCGAACTAATGACACAATTCTGCATATTTGAACCTGAAATATGATCCAGAGGACGAAGATGTGGTATCGATCACCCGGTGACATGTTAGGTCATCGTGCAGGTCATCGGTCCCAGGACTCATTTCAAAGGAGTCCCGCACCTCGTGCCAGAATCCGATGAACCATTTTTCAGGATATTCATTATTGCCTTGTAGTTATGTAGTTCAAAAAATATACGACAAAAAAAAATCTTCAAAACTGGGGGTAAAAATGTGACCACGGTTATTGATCGATTGATGATTGATTAAAAATCAGGAGAGTTAGGCTGATCCTGACATGTGACAAGGCAAGATCTACGATCCATCGTCAATTATCTTGTCGATCACAGCCTACTAAGATCATAGTTTTTCATATTGGGGATAAAAAATGGTCATATATAAATCATATTTATTCGCTTTTACAGCTTAAATATATATATATATATATACATATATATATTTATAGATATACATTTATTTGCTTATGCGTAATTGTTTACTTCTTTTTTTGTTTTCCTTTTTTTTTTTTTTTTGTCTAATAATAATTAGGAATTTTTATGCTGTCAATTCAATGCGTAGTTAAAGAACCGGCATCATACAATCGCTTCGACTATGCGAGACACACAGTTACATATTTCGTATATATTGTTTTTAATAATTTTTATTCTTCTTCTTATCGAAGCAAGTTCGAAAATTTTCAATTTTCAATTTAATCTGGTGATTCGAAGAAATCTGAAAAGAATTGTCTTTGTTAATCAACTTTGATTGAGATATAAATTGATTTTGGAGCATTTTTTTTTTAATTTTTTTTTATGGAGTTGTCCACCGATCCCCTTGAATTTAGTTGGATTTTTTTTTGGATTGGAATAGTAAATAGTATATACCTTACATGCTACTGTGTAGAACAACGATTTACATTAATAATTGCAGCGTATATTGCATATTAAGAATTATCACAGTTTGCGATTCTTGCGTCAATTAAAATTCATGCCTGCAATAACAGGCTTGCAGCCTATATATATATATATATATATGTAAATACATATACGTATATAGTACAGACCGCGGCCTTATATATAATAATATATATAATATGTATGCTTAACCCAACAACAAATTTTCTCTCAAACTATATTCTAGAATACATTTGCGGTCATTATTTTCTTTTCTTTTTTATTCTTCTGTTAAACAACAAAAATTCGATTATTATAAGTGTCCAAAATATTCTGAACGATATATCATCGCTGTACTTTTTAGTGTTTTCTGTTTTTCAAGTATTTATTTTTATTTTTTATTTATTTTTTTTTATCACACGTAACGTCGACAGCAATTTTCTTTTTTTTTCTTCTTCTTTTGTTCAATTATTCTTTCTATTGTAGTTGACTTTTTTTTGTTGTTTCGTTTTTTTTCAAAAGGACTTTGTAATCAATTAAAAAACTGCAACTCAATGTTTTAGCGATCTAATTATAGTTTAGGGTTATTTTACTATTTTACTATATATAACTAACAATTAATTTCACTAGTGTGTAACGCTTAAAGGGATCGAGTTATGCGAACCTCGTATATATTTATATATTATATAATTATAGCTATGTTATATAATAATTTATAATTTATAATCTTTGATGAAACTTAACGAGATAATTTTTATTTTTTTTTTCATTTTTCATTCCTAATTTACTTTGTTCATTATTTTTTTAAAATAACAGTGTTTTATATCTTTCTTTTTTTTTTTGTTATCTTAATTTTGTTTTACATAATTTCACCAAATTCAGTAGAATCTTCATTTTCATTATCATTATTTTATTGTTACAGCATATTTTCTCTTATACAATATTTTATATTTTCTTCTTTTTCTTCTTCTTCTTCTTCTTCTTCTTCTTCTTCATTGTGTCATTAAACTTTGAAAAACACTAACAAGCAGCACAGACGTATCACATTCGGCAATTGCTTTCGTCGTTATATAATTTTGATATACGATTTTTTTTTTTTCAATTTTTCTTCAATTTTTTCGTCTCTAATAATTATTTTATTACCTTATTATTTTTCTCTTCGATATAATTGATTATTGATAATCTCTTGTTATACATATAAACGCGAGTCTAAAATTGAATATCATTCCAGACGTGCTAAAATTAAAAAAAAAAAAAAAAAAAAACTTGGCTTTTTCAATGAGTACTTTTTCCTGAAACAAATGAAAAATAAATAGACTAATGATTATATTATATATTATATATTATATATTATATTATATTCATTGATCAAACTCATGACTTTATGGATTATTGATTATCGATTATTAATTATATATCGTATAAAATGACAATGAGAAGTTAATTATACCAGTGTATCGACTGCGGGATGGAACGACGTGTCACCTCTGGCCACTATAACGTTATCTGAGGTGTCACCAAGTACTGCACTTTTTTGGTGGATTCATTTTAGATCCGGCAGGGCATCTGAAGGCCTCGGTGAAGGCCTGAGAGTTCATCATGATCCCGTTCACTCTGAAATCATCAAATTACGAATTAGGCAATTTATCAATCAATCGCAGATAGATGACGATTTTTTTTTCTATATCCTGATCGGAATTTCTAAAAAATAAAACACGACATAGAGCCTAGAATGAGAAGGAAGTAATTGAATCTCATAGATATTGTGATAAATTCGAGACTTGCGAAGATATTTGTAGGAGTTATTCGACTTTAGAGTATGAAAACTTTGAAAATTGATAACTTCTACAATTTTCAATATTTTGAGTTGAAATTTGTTGTGTATTCTCAGTGCACTGAAATGTATCATGGAAAAAATCGATGACTGAATACTTTTTGTAGTTTCTTCGATACAAGCCCAATAACATCGTTGCAGGGTTCATTCAGGTCGAAAAGAGTCATATGACCTCGTTCGATGCTCCTAATTCAGCAAAAAGAAAAGATATAGAAAATCTGACAAGATCCATTGTTCGGGATGGTGAACTGAAAGCACATTACAAATTTCGTCCTAAAATATTTAGAATTGCAGAAGTTATTCGATTTTACAGCACACAACTCTAAAAAATCATAACTTCTACTATTTTCAATATTTCGAGTTGAAATTTGTTGTGTATTCTCAGTGCACTGAAATGTATCAAGGAAAAAATCGATGACTGAATACTTCTTGTAGTTTCTTCGATACAAGCCCAATAACATCGTTGCAGGGTTCATTCAGGTCGAAAAGAGTCATATGACCTCGTTCGATGCTCCTAATTCAGCAAAAAGGAAAGATATGAAAAATCTGACAAGATCCATTGTTCGGGATGGTGAACTGAAAGCACACTCCAAATTTCGTCCTAAAATATTCAGAATTGTAGAAGTTATTCGATTTTACAGCACACAACTCTAAAAAATCATAACTTCTACTATTTTCAATATTTTGAGTTGAAATTTGTTGTGTATTCTCAGTGCACTGAAATGTATCAAGGAAAAAATCGATGACTGAATACTTCTTGTAGTTTCTTCGATACAAGCCCAATAACATCGTTGCAGGGTTCATTCAGGTCGAAAAGAGTCATATGACCTCGTTCGATGCTCCTAATTCAGCAAAAAGGAAAGATATGAAAAATCTGACAAGATCCATTGTTCGGGATGGTGAACTGAAAGCACACTCGAAATTTCGTCCTAAAATATTCAGAATTGTAGAAGTTATTCGATTTTACAGCACACAACTCTAAAAAATCATAACTTCTACTGTTTTCAATATTTTTAGCTGAAATTTGGAGCGTACTCTCAGTGTATAATAACACATTGATGAAAAAATCGTCAACCGTACACGCCTCGTAATACGACGATTATTGATAATTACCTCTCTGGGTGAGGCGTATGGTCGTCAAGTTCGACCGAAAGTATGTAGTCCTCGGCTGTGGCGTTTGAGCAGTAGGGCTAAAAGAAAAAACATTCGATCGAAATTAACACAACATCATCAGAAGAAACAGCAACCGAAAAAATATCGTCAAATTAGGTCAAGTCAATCGACTGGCCTAGAATGAAACTGACCTGGGCAGCGCTAATGAAGAACAACTGACTCGGCCGAAGAGTTTGAAGACTAGGCAACGTACGATCCTTGCCATTCGTCAAACTCTGCCATGCCTGATAGGATATCTGCAAGGCCCCGATGTCTGCCATATTCTCATTCCTCGTCACGTTCCAGTCGAACTGTCGATCGAAATAAAAAATCAATTAATCCACGATCGATGAGAGGATATGATCGATGATTCACTGGCTCACGTACCTCGACGTCGACGCTGTTCCCCAGGAACTGTACCTTCTTCCAAAAACTCTTCGCGTAGAGCTTCGCCACGCACTCGATCCTCGCCTCCAATCGACGTCTCGATTCCGGCGTCAGCCAGAGCCACTCTTCCGGCTGTTGACCGCGGTGGTGGACGTCGAAAGCGTGCAAAACCTCGTGGCCAATGACCACCCCTAGGGTAGCGTGGGCCATGTAGGCTGGACCACCGTCCCACGGCCAGGCGGTCAGCATCGCGGTTGGAATCACTGAAGGAGGCGAAAGATCGTCAGTCAAAATGATTGAGGTGAGTGAAAAAAAGTGGAAAAAGTAATTTTTGGAAAAATTGGAGTAAAAAATTATTCCTAAAATCTTGTGCAAAGCAACTTATCATCAATTTAAATAATTGACGATATTTACCGATCGCGTTTACTGTAGAATCGTAGAAGGCGTTCACCACGAATGGAAGAGGCCATCTGGAATGGAAAACGTTTCAATGAAATTTGAGTACAATTTTTATTTTCTGATTCTTCCTTCATTTCACTTTCGATTTTACTCACTTCGTGGTCATGTTGCCCCTCAATGCGTCTCCCTTGACGGCCCTGATCTGTTTGAAACGTCTAACAACGTTGAAAAAAAAATCCTTCGGATCGACCTTGACCTGAAAACGCGAGGGGATGTTACATTACATCAGGCAATCACTCATATCTAATATGATCGATGATCGATCATTCGATCCCCGTAGTGTCTCAGCGTGAGCTCACTGCGATGACGAATGTCGCTTATTTGGAACGAAACGCGGAACCTGGAGGGTATTCGAGAAGGATAAAGCTCTGTGATTCCCCCTGGAAGTCCCCGTTTTGCCCGGACTTTTTCGCAGACGGAAATCGGCGCGGTGTCTAGCAGAAGCGTTTTTTTTCTGCTCGATGATTCAAAATTACAAATTTTCATCATGATAGTAGCTGAAAAATCGTTGATCCGATTGGACGATTTTTTATCGATCATGAAACGCGATTTTTCTACTTATAACCTGGTGGGAAATAAAAAGAATTACCTCTGCCATTTCCGACTCGATCCTCGTGTCGTTGTGAAAACCTGGCCAGACGTGGAACTTTCCTTCCAAAGCTCTGAGCTTGAGCAATGCCTGGGTCCTCGTCTCTTCGTCGAGCCACGACATAACCAGCATGCGTTCTGCGAGGGTGCTTTTTATCCGATCAAAAAGCCTCGTCACCTTAACGACCGAAATGGTAGGAAATTAAAAGGTTGGCATGTGCGGTTGATCAAAGAGCGAATTTCTTTCATCCGGCACAGTAGTACAGTGCTGCTCTATAATCGAGGCCGGTTTCACCCCACATGCGAATATTCAGCGGCCATACACCCACATTGCACCGCAGCTATTCCAATGCCATTAATAGCCTCGGGGTAATTAGTGCTGCTCCGATATAGCGATATCGACGGCTGCCTATGCTACTCGATACTAACAGGGTTTCGATATAATTAGACGTATACGCACGCAGACTGGCATAATCGAGGCGGAAATATCGAATAACTCGGGGCTATCGGTGACACAATCATTTTTCGGCGATAGCTCAATTTTTTTTCAATTTCAATTCCATTTTGTTTATCCAATTCGATTTTTGGTTCAATTCAATTTTTCGAAACTCTCGATTGATTTGATTCATTCTTTGTTTATTCAAATTGAATAGTTGCATTGCAATTAATTTTTTTTTTTCACTTTGGATTAGTTTTTTTTCCCCTACAATTCAACTCAATTTGTCTCGATTGGTTTGATTCAATTTTTGTTTTTTCAATTATATTCGCTGATCAGATCGATGTTTCAATTTTTAGTCAATTTCCCCCCCCCCCCCCTTTTTTTTTTTGTCAATTCAAGATAATTTTGGGACCCCTAATCATTTCAATTGTAATAAATCTTTGTTATTTCGGTTCAATTCAACTCTCTCAATTTTTTTCATTCAATTTCATTTGTCCCAGTTCGTTCAATTCATTTTTTTTTTCAAATATACTCGACATTCCGAACCGATTCTTCCGATTTCCTGTCAATTCAACTCAAATCTAATATCTCAAATATTCAGGTCAATTCAACTCCTTCAATTCTTTAAATTCAATCTGTCCTAGTTCGTCGAATTCAATTTGTTTTTTCAAATATACTCGATAATCAGATCAAATTTGAATTGATATTTGAAATTCTGAATCAATTATTCCTGTTTTTTGTCAATTCAACCAAAATCTCGATAATTCTATTTCAATTTTGATAAATCTTCAATCAAATCACTCGATTTTCAATTAACGCATGCGAATTAAAATCATTCCATGAAACTAATCGAGTCGAGTCGATCAAACGATTTATTTCTTCCCCCTCGATCGTAACGGAGTGAAATTTTTTATCGAATCAAAGCGGTGGGATGTATTATTATGTTTTTTATTTCTCCTCTACCTATTTCGTGGAAAATCTTCTCGGTGAGAGTTCGGAGAGTTTGGGTAAGGTAGGATAAGCGAATGAAATTGGTGGAAATAAAATATACACCGAAAATATCAACCAGAACGAAATCCAATATCCAATGATGGCGTTTCGTCATACTTTACTGCTGGCATATGTTCACATATCATACTAAACAAAATCGACTTGTGCGAATCCGAATGTCTTGTTCAATTGAGAGAAAATTTCTCACTTTATTATCAAAACCTGTGTTTCACCTAGGTCTGTGTGTATATATATCGTTCTATATTATATAAAGATATCGCCGCCGTGTCAAGATTTCGAAGGTCGACGACGACGACGACCCCCCCCCCCCCCCCGGAGGCGGACCCTGTAGGTTACCCAGAATCCCCCACCCTCCCTTCCCCTCCGCCGTTCCGCCGTTCCCCTGTCCAAAGTGTTCCTAAACCTAACCTAACCTAACCTAACCTAACCTAACCTAACCTAACCTAACCCAGAATATTACCCAGAATCCCCCACGAATTTCCCCACCTAACCTAACCTAACCTAACCTAACCTAACCTAATCCCCCAGAGATTACCCAGAATCCCCCACGAACACCCGAAGTCTTCCGGAAAGACCCGAAGTCTTCCGGAAAGACCCGAAGTCTTCCGGAAATACCCGAAGTCTTCCGGAAATACCCGAAGTCTTCCGGAAATACCCGAAGTCTTCCGGAAAGATCCGAAGTCTTCCGGAAATACCCGAAGTCTTCCGGAAAGATCCGAAGTCTTCCGGAAAGATCCGAAGTCTTCCGGAAATACCCGAGGTCTTCCGGAAAGACCCGAAGTCTTCCGTAAAGAACCGAACCGAAATCGTCATAACAGGTCATGTCAGGACGTGTCAGGTCTTAACAGGACATGTCAGGTCACAACAAGTCATGTCAGGACATAACTGTTAAAAACGGTAAAAAAACCACTCACAATTAGTATATGAATCATGGGATCCCAATCTTTCAGTAATCCGTGCAGAAACCTCATGTCAGGCGTAACAGATCATGTCGGGTCATGTCAGGTCCAATAACAGGTCATGTCAGGACTTGTCAAGTCATGATACAGAAAACTGTTAAAAACTGTAAAAAACCACTCACACTTAGTATATGAATCATGGGATCCCAATCTCCCAGTAATCCGTGCAGAAACCTTAATTCGCGCGAAACCACTATAACCGAGATCACACTTTTTCATTCCATACAGAATTTCCAATTTCTTCTTTTTGACTTTTTTCACCATGTACAAAATATTACTGAATACAACCCGAATCGGGGGGTTGGCGCGCGAAGCGCGCAGGGGGGCGAAGCCCCCCTAGTATATATATATATATATACCTTATCAGCGACAGCATCTAGGTAACGCTGACTGTACTGCTGTACGTAAAGTGCTCCCACCGTTGAACTGAAAACGGCGGTTGACAATTTGCTGCATGATGCATTCCAGTTCTTGCTAGCACTGACATTCACAACATCGTGGAGAGTGTCTCTGGCGTATAAAAGGAGAAGACCGTTGTGGATTATCCTGGAACAGGACAAAAACCATACTCACAGTCCCTCTATTGCGAAAGCTCGATTTACAGTCCGATAGGCGAATGAATTTGAACAATTCAATTGATATCTTGAACAATCGACCAGATTTTCATAAAATTCGGCTCAATCGACGGGGATTTTTTCTACTTAGAACTGATTAGATTTTGGCTCTGATCGATTCAGTGCTTTTTCAATTATTTGAGTAAGAAAATTAGTCTAAAAAAATACAATAAATATGACGAAATCTTGAGAACGGATCAACAGATTTTAACGAAATTTAGTACCACATGGTTTTTCGGATCGCTGATCAAGAATCTGAGGCAATACCAAAGATTCAATAATTAGTCTCGGCCAACGGTTCTCGCTAAACCACAAATTTTGTGTAACGGACGTTGTATTAATTAATTAATTAATCATCCTATAATTATCATTGTTTTTCGTATCGATTCAACTCGCGCTAGGACTCAGGACGTAGGTGTTACGTGGTGGACAATGCGGCACCGGATGGTCACCGTGTCAAGGCAAGACCTTCGAGGGCGTGATAATAGGATAAGAGTCGAGTATATGGACTGCGGAGAGAAATTTCTCTGTGTAGCATTAACCCGGGAATGCTTTTGCTAATCAGCTTACGCTGCAGGCACCAACTATTTTATGCCGCAAATTAACTACCCAGAGAATTCAAAGACCCGATCTTTAGGGTCGAGACCCTCTTTAACATTCAACAAATTTTGCTTATGCCAACCACGAACGGGACCCGTTTACGGCGGGCTCCTACAAACCTCCGACAAGATCAACAAACTAGATAAAATTCGAAGACGAGAGGTCCCAGAACCAAAATCACGTTTTAAATTAAATGGATACTATTTTTTTTTTTTTTTTTTTATATAAAATGAATATTTGTGAAAATTATGTAATAATCGTGTGAATTTTTTATACTTAGTGTCTCATTTCGTTCGTTTTTGAATTTTTTTTTTTTTTTTAATATTAGTTCCACTCATTTTTTGCTGATACTGACCGTTTTTAATTAAATAATACCTGATACATACATACATATTTAATTGTCAAAATATATACATGAAATAGATGAGATAACGAAAGTTTGGATTTTCGACCTCAGGGAGAATCAAAAAGCAAAGATTTCAGTACCACAATTATTTTTTTTGTAAAATAATAATAAATTCAATTAATCTTCTCAATGATCCTCGATAATTTATTATTTATAATTGAATAACTATATTTGTAACTCTTTCAATCAATTTGTTCTCTTTCGTCCATCAATTCGAGTCAATCAATCCAATTCAAGGTTCCATTTGTATTTCGTTAACTCGACTCGATTTTTGTCTTGATTCGATTTCTCTTCTTTTTTTTTAAATGATAATACTCGACGACTAGCTCGAATTCAAATTATTATTTTTCATGTACTTAGTGTTAATGGTAAAAACAATTCATTAATCTAGTTAATTTGAGTCGATCGATTCAATTCAAGGTTCCATTCATTTTTCTTTTTTTAATTCAACTCGATTTTTGTCTCGATTCGATTTCCCTTCTTTTTCTTATCATACTCAATGATTAGCTCTTTTTATATAGTAATTCATGTTTTTTTCAGGGCTCTTCATTTTATTTATATATTATTTATTATAAAATGACAGTTTTTTTTTTTTGTTTTTTTCACATTCCCCAAATAAACTGGAATTCAGAGAGAGAGAGAGAGAAGTAAGTAAATTGTCGAGTCGATTGGATAGCGAGTCTGGGTTGTGGAATAATTTAACATTATTAAAGTGCGGAGTTCGGGGGATGATGAAGGAAAAATAATTAATTATACGAGCTCGCAGTTTATACCGGCGAAAGAATTTTTATTGGCCATTTTTATAACCCCCTATATAAGAAAAAAAAAAAAAAAAACTAGGGACAACGGAACGACCAGCGGAGGGGGGTAGAAATATTGCCAATTAGACAGAAACAATAGCGTTACGCGATCATTCGCACCCCGAGATCACCGAGATAAGTCAGACGGTTTCGTACAGTTGAATAAACTAATTAATTTGTCAACACGATCTTCGTCGTCGTCGTCGTAATCATCGTTATTATCGCAGTTTGTTAATTTCTCGGTTTATTAACAGTATGGATACGACATAAATTGCGAAACTTACCTCCTTGAGAAACGGTTCAACAGTTTACCGAGACTCCTGAAGTAGTGCGGAGCCGTGACGTATATGTAAATCACCTGATCCTCCGGCCCCAGGAGTTCTTGATCGTGATTACGATCGGCGCCTAGTACTTCGCCGAAAAGCGTCCCCCACCTTATCTAACCGAAGGAACATCGACTGAGTTGGTGGCAGGTCGTTCTTGTCGCACATTTTTTTTCTTTTTCTTTTCTTTGTTTTTTTGTTGTTTTTCTTACAACAAATCAATCGGATGGTGGAAATTTTCGTAAAAAAAAAAAAAGAAAATTCACATGCAGGAAAAACCCTGGTGATAAAATTATTTCTCTACGATTTGAAAAAAAAAAAAAAAAAAAAAAGAATTTTTATCAAGAATTTCGATGAACTTTCAGACTCCCCAGTTTATTTTTTTGACCAAAATAAATGAAAGGATTTCACAGAAAATTAAAAATTCTTCTGAATAAACTAGATTTTTTTTTTTCTATTCCAAAACTGTCCGAATATTCCTTGAAAATTTGTGAGGGAATTGATCCACCTTTTTTTTTGTATTATTTGTAAAAAAAAAAAAAAAAAAGACGAGAAGACGCCTTTTAGTAATTTTCAAAAAAACCCATAAAGTCAGAAGATGATGAAAAACAAAAGAGAGAAAAAAAAATTAAAATAAAAAATTGAAGGAGATATGATTCGTAGAATCTGTGCCACAGTTGACTACATGAATAACGAGGATTGAGGAAGGTAAGAAAAAAAAAGGAACAAAAGGTAAAAAAATATGCAAAATTAACGACACTTTGAGGGAAATGGATTTTTAAACGACTTACATAACCGAAGCTCTCTTGCAGCGAGGTGAGATTGTGCGCCAAGAAACCTCTCTGGTCCATCCAGTTGTAGAGGTCCTTGTGACGCGGGTAAATCTTTAACAAGAATTTGAAAAATTGTAAAATTAATGTACATATATGTACATATCGACGGCCGCTATTAATATTGTCTTATGCTTTCGTTTCCATTTGGAAAAGACCTATCTGAAAATGGCTCGGGGTAAAAGACTTAAGTCCTGTGTATAAGCATAGGAGATAAGTCTTTTACCCCAAGCCATTTTCAGATAGGTCTTTTAAAAGACTTAAGTCCTGTGTATAAGCATAGGAGATAAGTCTTTTACCCCGAGCCATTTTCAGATAGGTCTTTTAAAAGACTTAAGTCCTGTGTATAAGCATAGGAGATAAGTCTTTTACCCCGAGCCATTTTCAGATAGGTCTTTTAAAAGACTTAAGTCCTGTGTATAAGCATAGGAGATAAGTCTTTTACCCCGAGCCATTTTCAGATAGGTCTTTTCCAAATGGAAACGAAAACATAAGACAATATTAATAGCGGCTGTCGACTTGTCTTTGTTTTACAATTTTTTTCGCTGCTATTAAAATTTTAAACTAAAAACTAGTTTTAACAGAAAACGTTTCATAAAAGATTTTGAAAAATGTGAAAATGAGGTAGATTTCTTCTTGAAGAATGACTAATCTATCCTATTGATAAACAATCATATAATATAAATTATTATAGGGAAATATAATAACTCGTTGAATTATTGACGTGTCAATAATTTTAATTGATACAAATCGATTGGATTATTGCTAGAAAATAACTGATTCACTGTAAAATAATTGAAACTATATGAAAATATTGAGTTACACTTGAAATTAGTTGATTTGAAGGACCAAAAAAAATTAATTATTGAATTGATTCGATTGTATATGAAAAAATAGTTATCTCAATAAACAGAATTAAATCAATCGATTTGAACGCCTTTGATTGAACCCCGAAACCAAATTATTTTCGAATCCATATTATATTGAATATTAGCTTGATTAAGATAAACTTTTCCTGTAAAATTAACGTATTAATTAGATACTCTTTTTTTCTTCTGCCATCGATTTTGTAATGGCGGAGATAAAATGTGTTTCGAATTACCTTGTTGAGCATTGAACAGAACAGGAGTATCTGGTTAGTCTCGTTCTCCCTGTCCTTGGACCCCATGTCCTTTGGCAAAAATCCCTGAAGAATTTTCTCCATCTCGAGTATCCTCTGCTCCTCTACTCTCAGCTGTAAATTTATATAAGTGGGTAATCCATCTTGGTATCTAATATCACGTTATAGTAACGCGAGGGACAGGGGGAGGGTCCACTGCACCATTTCGACTACCACCATCCTCGCAAGCCTTTAATTGCATTGGTTTTATCATTCTCTCTGTCTCTGTTCGCTGAGCCACACAATTTGCATGTTAAACAATTGACTTATTTGTTTTGCGCCACCGTAAGCTGTCGGTGAAACGAAAATTTATACGAGAAAAAAAATCGTGTGAAAACCATTCAAGAGTCTAAGAAAATACTTTTTGGCAATTTGGACTTTTTTGAAATTTATATCAACAAAATTATCAAAAATGGAATAAAAATGACGATATTTTGAGAGCGTATCGCTGATCACGAATCTGAAGTCTGTTCTGCAAAATTCAAAATGGCGACTCCAATTTGTTGGAGAAAAACACTGAAAAACATTCGAAATCTTGTAAAATTGATACTCGAAGGTTTTTTTGAGTTCAAAAACTGGTCCATTTCGCGTTGTAAATCGAAGGCTGTATGAATTGTATAAATTAGAATGGAATCTCTTGAGCCACGTGTCGGAATTTTCGATCGCGATCCCGTCACATCCATCACAGGTATCCTTTGAAGAGTATATTTTCATATTCACGTGACGAACAAAGTGCCTTTTTCGCCGACCCTCCTCGACCACTCCTAGCTATCTCTTCGCTCTTATCTCCGCTATCCTATTCTCTACTATCCTGTCCCATCTCTCCATCGACTATTCTTCCCGTCTCTGTGCAGGCAGGAGGATAAAACCTCCGTGAAATTCAAACCTATATCCTCGACGGACATATTGCTTTAGTTACCATACATTCCGAGACCCGGGCTGAGGCGGAAATAACTCAAGATTTGAATTTTTTGACTTCTAATCTATTTTTTTTCTAATTATTTCACTTATTTCCACGGTTATTTTTCATTATTTCACATCATGCAGCCTGGTATTCGAGTATCCAGGTAATATTAATCAAGGAAGCGTTTCCGGCGTGTGTACGATATATATATTTTTGGCGAAATTAATTAACGTCTTCGTTTCGCGTATATATTCTCGCATATCGTGGGGTCAATCGAGAAGGCGGAAGTCGTCAGTCGGAAGTGACTCAACCCCCTATAAACGTAATTAATCAGTTAGGCTACGGAAATTTATTACCCAACTTATGACATAGTCTGGTAATTGATAGACTGACTTATATCTTATTTCATCAACTATCTGGATTCACACCGCGAATTTCACTGAACAATTTGTGTAATTTTGGCGAAAAATCGGGACAGAATTTTTCACATACTTGCTACGATTTTTAGTCTATAATAAATTCTACAAAAATCCAATTTACAATCTTCCAAATTTGTCTTCTGAAGCGAAAAAAAAGAAAAAAAAAAAAAAGTAAAATAATCGCTTCATTCTCGACGATAAACCGGGGTCAGTGGTGGGTAGCAAAAAGTGACCAGTGGGTAGACTAGATTGAAAGTCGAATCAGGGCTGCAGCCCCGACCCGGTTTAATCGCGTTTAAAGATTTTCGTCAGGATTCTACAAACACCAACCGAATAATAATAATAAAATAAAATATCGATTAATCGTTCGATTCCGAAGGTATTTTTATTTATATCCTCTCATAGAAAATAGTAATAAAAAGGAAGAAGGAAAAAAATATAGGATATTATTTATTGGCAGCTGCATGCAGGATTCTGGATTTATGGCTTAATATACCAGAGGGACGTTTCGGAGCCAAAAAGGCGGACCCACGTGTGGTCTAATAGAAAGATGTAAAAAAAGCTGGAGGATTGAATCCTTCCATTTCCCCTTCCCAGGATCGATCAGAGTCTAAGATTTTACAAAATTAGTAGATAAAAAATAGGAAATCTTCGACTTGCCTTGATGAAGGTGTAGGCCTTGCTCTCCAGGACGTTTGATCCCATCTTTCGTTCGTCCGCCGGTAGGAATCTAGCGGGCCATTTTTGTCCCCATCTCTGTAACACGTGTATAATCGAGTTTATGACGTAACTTGGCGCCATTTCTGCCAGTGATTTACGGGGCAGTGGGTATAATACAAAGTTCCGCCATTCTCTACTTTCCCGAACCACCGTTACACCCGCGACATTCACTTTATATCCGGTATAAGATGGACAAAAAGTTGTCGCGAAAATTGTTAACTGTTGTATACCAAGCACTGGATTGTCCAGATTTTCAGAATTAATTCTTCTAGCAATTGATGAAGATCTCGAAATTTCACTGGTACACATCTTAGATAATAGTTTGAGGCACCTTTCCTCAAATTTTAGTAAAAATCGATTCAACAGTTTTGCAGATTTCATGTACACAGTCGAATATAGGCAGATACACATGATTTTTTACAAGAAATAATCTACAGCAATAAATGAAGATAACAAGCATTCAATGGTTCACATTTTTGATGATAGTGTAATTCATTATTAATAAAATTTTGTATCCAATCAGTCAAGTAATTTTCGATATTTTACGTACACCGTCAAATTCTCACTCGCTCATATTTCGTGTTACAACTTCGTTGGGAATCGAGGTATCAGAAAATTTTTGAAACCAGTTTTGAGCCAATGAAATGACGAATAAATGAGCGAAAAGATCGTGTCTCTGTCTCAATTTACGGCTTCGCAAATGAATTTTGAATAATCCCGTGTTTTCGAGTCTAGATCGTAACGCTACCCCCTGACCTCGAGATTCATGTACTATTTCATATCTATATACGCTTTCTTGAGTAATGCTAGATCGCGGTATAATCGCGAGACTTCTAGAAAGCCAAATTTCGGGAATTAGTAAGATTCCCGGAGTGTCACGAGCCGGCCTTGGCTCGTGTCCAAAATCCGGGCAAATTCTCCACCCCCTCGTGATACTGGCTCCTGGGTGTCCTGCCGCGCTGCGATTCCATGCCCTGGGTCCAATTTGTGTGCGAGACTGGCGATATTCGCGAATCCACAAATATTAAACGCTCTATTCTTTTCGATCTTTAATTTCGAACCCCGTTAATTAAACCCCGCTGGCTAATCTCCGAGGTTTGCCTGTCGTATGTTTATTATCAACGACGTGCGATGATACACGCGTGTAATTTGCGAGAGAATGGGAACCCTCTGGCTATCGGGATCAGAGTAATCCGTACGTGACCGTGTCCCATGAAATATGTCATAACGTTTGTTATTAATGCACGAACGCTGAAAGAGAGACACGTGCTTAAAAAATTTGAAAAAAAAAGAGTAAGTATACATTATTGAACAGTGAATTGTGTGAGAAGTAGCCAATATCCGAGATCCGATCATTATAGAGTTTGTTGAGTCACTCGAAACTCCGCAGGCGATATGAAAAAAAGCCCTAGAACACAAACTACGGAGTGGCCCAAAAACATTGGGCCATTTTAAATCGTGGATGAAATCCGAACGAGTTGGCCGATTCGAAAAAACTTTCCGGCACTTGAAAGTAGAAACCTAAGGCTTCAATTTCGTCTTCTAGAAGTTGGAAAATCTCTATTAGTTGCTGAGATACAGCCTCTTAAAAATCAGGTCCTTCATGATGTCTATTTCTGCATCGTTTTTTGAAAATCGTCTATCTGAGTGAAAAATCAATATTTTTTAACTCTTTGAAATCCAAATTGAAGCTTCGGCTTTCTTCTATCTGGGAAACGAAAGTTTTCCAAAATCGGTCACCGCGTTCGGACTTTATCCAAGTTTTAATACGGTCCAATGTTTTCTCTGCGCGACCGAGTCTATTTTCGTGTCATTTTTGAATATCGTGTATCTCAGCGAAAAATCAAGATTTTCCAACTCTTCAAAATCGAAATTGAAGCTCCGGCTTTCTACTATCTGGGAAACGAAAGTTTTCCAAAATCGGTCACCGCGTTCGGATTTTATCCACGTTTTAATACGGTCCAATGTTTTCTCTGCGCGACCGAGTCTACTTTCGTGTCATTTTTGAATATCGTGTATTTCAGCGAAAAATCAAGATTTTCCAACTCTTCAAAATCGAAATTGAAGCTCCGGCTTTCTACTATCTGGGAAACGAAAGTTTTCCAAAATCGGTCACCGCGTTCGGATTTTATCCACGTTTTAATACGGTCCAATGTTTTCTCTGCGCGACCGAGTCTACTTTCGTGTCATTTTTGAATATCGTGTATTTCAGCGAAAAATCAAGATTTTCCAACTCTTCAAAATCGAAATTGAAGCTTCGGCTTTCTGCTATCTGGGAAACGAAAGTTTTCCAAAATCGGTCACCGCGTTCGGACTTTATCCACGTTTTTAATACGGTCCAATGTTTTCTCTGCGCGACCGAGTCTATTTTCGTGTCATTTTTGAATATCGTGTATCTCAGCGAAAAATCAAGATTTTCCAACTCTTCAAAATCGAAATTGAAGCTCCGGCTTTCTACTATCTGGGAAACGAAAGTTTTCCAAAATCGGTCACCGCGTTCGGACTTTATCCACGTTTTAATACGGTCCAATGTTTTCTCTGCGCGACCGAGTCTACTCTTCGTGTCATTTTTGAATATCGTGTATTTCAGCGAAAATCAAGATTTTCCAACTCTTCAAAATCGAAATTGAAGCTTCGGCTTTCTTCTATCTGGGAAACGAAAGCCTTCCAAAATCGGTCACCGCGTTCGACTCTTTATCCACGTTTTAATACGGTCCAATGTTTTCTTTTAATACGGTCCAATGTTTTCTCTGCGCGACCGAGTCTATTTTCGTGTCATTTTTGAATATCGTGTATCTCAGCGAAAAATCAAGATTTTCCAACTCTTCAAAATCGAAATTGAAGCTCCGGCTTTCTACTATCTGGGAAACGAAAGTTTTCCAAAATCGGTCACCGCGTTCGGATTTTATCCACGTTTTAATACGGTCCAATGTTTTCTCTGCGCGACCGAGTCTACTTTCGTGTCATTTTTGAATATCGTGTATTTCAGCGAAAAATCAAGATTTTCCAACTCTTCAAAATCGAAATTGAAGCTTCGGCTTTCTTCTATCTGGGAAACGAAAGTTTTCCAAAATCGGTCACCGCGTTCGGACTTTATCCACGTTTTAATACGGTCCAATGTTTTCTCTGCGCGACCGAGTCTACTTTCGTGTCATTTTTGAATATCGTGTATTTCAGCGAAAAATCAAGATTTTCCAACTCTTCAAAATCGAAATTGAAGCTCCGGCTTTCTACTATCTGGGAAACGAAAGTTTTCCAAAATCGGTCACCGCGTTCGGACTTTATCCACGTTTTAATACGGTCCAATGTTTTCTCTGCGCGACCGAGTCTATTTTCGTGTCATTTTTGGATATCGTGTATCTCAGCGAAAAATCAAGATTTTCCAGCTCTTCAAAATCGAAATTGAAGCTTCGGCTTTCTACTATCTGGGAAACGAAAGTTTTCCAAAATCGGTCACCGCGTTCGGACTTTATCCACGTTTTAATACGGTCCAATGTTTTCTCTGCGCGACCGAGTCTATTTTCGTGTCATTTTGAATATCGTGTATCTCAGCGAAAAATCAAGATTTCCAACTCTTCAAAATCGAAGATTGACTCCGGCTTTCTACTATCTGGGAAACGAGGTTTTCCAAAATCGATCACCGCGTTCGGACTTTATCCACGTTTTAATACGGTCAATGTTTTCTCTGCGCGACCGAGTCTATTTTCGTGTCATTTTGAATATCGTGTCTCAGCGAAAAATCAAGATTTTCCAACTCTTCAAATCGAAATTGAAGCTCCGGCTTTTCTATATCTCACAGGAAACGAGAAGTTTTCCAAAATCGGTCACCGCGTTCGGACTTTATCCGTTTTAATACGGTCAATGTTTTCTCTGCGCGACCGAGTCTATTTTCGTGTCATTTTTGGATATCGTGTATCTCAGCGAAAAATCAAGATTTTCAGCTCTTCAAATCGAAATTGAAGCTTCGGCTTTCTTCTATCTGGGAAACGAAAGTTTTCCAAAATCGGTCACCGCGTTCGGACTTTATCCACGTTTTTAATACGGTCCAATGTTTTCTCTGCGCGACCGAGTCTATTTTCGTGTCATTTTTGAATATCGTGTATCTCAGCGAAAAATCAAGATTTTCCAACTCTTCAAAATCGAAATTGAAGCTCCGGCTTTCTACTATCTGGGAAACGAAAGTTTTCCAAAATCGGTCACCGCGTTCGGATTTTATCCACGTTTTAATACGGTCCAATGTTTTCTCTGCGCGACCGAGTCTACTTTCGTGTCATTTTTGAATATCGTGTATTTCAGCGAAAAATCAAGATTTTCCAACTCTTCAAAATCGAAATTGAAGCTTCGGCTTTCTACTATCTGGGAAACGAAAGTTTTCCAAAATCGGTCACCGCGTTCGGACTTTATCCACGTTTTAATACGGTCCAATGTTTTCTCTGGGCCACCGAGTGGATCATTTACAGTATTTTTAGGCCACCCCTAATTCCGCGTCCTTGACAAGACCCTAGACAGCGACTTATGAATGATATAGGAAGCTTTCCCGATGGTTTGGGGGAAAAGTTATTTCCTCGCGTGGGTGGAATATGTGCCTTGATAAATTGAAGATTCTTCTTTCGATCGTTACGCGAGTCGGTGGCTGGTACGGCGCGGTAAACAGATTAGTATGATTTACTCAGAGGACATTCTATCCCGGTGTAACGAGACATGTAATCCGTAAAGTATAAGGAAATAAGAGTTGCCTCCTCGCCTCCCTCACAAGTAATTCAATGTAACACGCCTCAGATAATTGGTCGCGGCTTACGTCATTAGCGACGAAACGCGAAACGGAACGAAACGGAACGAAACGGAACGAAACTCGAGCTGGACCAGGGGAAATTATTGGCTCAAAACCCCGGGAGTCAATAAATCCTAGGATACGTGGCTCCTCGGCTGCTTCGCTCTTCGACTGAAGTCAGATTCCACTTTCTGAACCGGGTTTTAAAAGGCATTTCCTTCTTTTTGTTTCTCTCATTCGCTCTTTTTATTCTTCCTTTTCATCTGCATTTTTTATATCCACGGCAAGCTTTTCAAGCTTCTGTTACGTTCGACCCGTTTTCAGAACCGTTTGCAGGTGTATTCTGCATCGGAAATAGTAACGTAGAAAATAAATTCATTTGAAATCGATTTTGTAATTTTCCCTTTTTTTTTACTCTGCTGAAACTCGATACATGAAACTGATAAAATTATATGAAATTTAATGCTGAAAATTTTTAATATATAAATTTTAAATATAAGTGATTGACCTAAGAATCGTCATAGAAAAATTATATGAAAAGAAATTTGATTATGTAAGAAAATTCTAAGCACATAATTTTGTATAATTATGAAAACTACATAAAATTATCTATCAAAATCAAGTATTTAAAATACGTTTGAAATTTCGTATCATATAAACTTTCAATTTATATGTAATTCCATATAATTTACTTTTTTTTTCTCAAAGCCAGGAAAAAAAAGTTGAGTTTCCAGTTCGGTAAGCCCCGGGCAATGTAGAAGCTCGTATCGTATGCATAGCGGAACGCATTCAGGTATAAACTTTCCTACTTTCCTGTTGCTCACCTCGCAGCTTGGACCAACTACAGACCCTCGTTACAATGCTCGTATCTACACACTAGTATTCAGGCGGTTGCCTCGATATACATATACACGTATACGGAGCGAATAGCAGTTTAAATATCGAGCTTGTAAAAAAGAAGAAACAGAAAAGGAAACGAGTAAAATTTGAAAAAGAAATAATAAAAAAAAAAACGAAAGTTTTTCCTGAACCTTTTATTGCGATACCTTGTACCCCGCGAGCTCGCTGTTTGCTTATCGTTAGCGAGTAACAGCCTCGGAGGGCTTAAACAGGCAAATATGCTAATGACACAGGCAGCTGTATACCTACCCCCGCTACGTCCAACTATTACTAACAAAGTTGAATTACTTGAGACAATTGTGGTTTTGTTCGGGTTTTTTCTCTTTTTTTTTATGAAAATATTGATTGTACAATTTTTTTTTTTGTTCAATTTCCTTTGTTTTTTAGATTACAAAATGAATACTGAACACTAAAAGATTCTATAACTACTTGAAGAATAAGTTGTAAAAAAAAATGTCATGTAGTAAAAAATTTTTCATGTATCATCCTCCACCTCGTATCTATCATGTAAAATCTACGTATCGCTAGAATCTCGACGGTGAAAATTCTTGAGGGAAAAATCTGACGTCGTATCATCTCCCGGTTTATTGAGCTATCAAACGTTGTGCTGGTTGTGTGTATTAAAATGTGAAAAGAACAACTTAGCAGACTATTAAGATCCCCTGGCAATGTAGGTACTATGTTCCATGCGTTTTATATAAGCTGATATGAATCGCACAGCATCAGCTGTTTGGAATCTCTTTTATATCAACGTATCCTCACGTAATTCGCCAAAAACTTTTCCTCTTCTCTTTAATCTTTTCTCTTGTTTAAAGATATACGACTCCAAGCGTATAAGTCATCGGTCCAAAGTTCTCACAGAATTTATGATCCAGCATTGTAACGAAAAAGAGAAAAAAAAAGTTTTCCTAGTAGTAAAAAAATCTATACCGTTGGATATAATTCTGGAAGCTTTTTTACAACGTGAAAATAAGGAACGTCTTAAAAGCTCGTATCGCAGGTTTTGTGATTAGACGTGATTAAACTTTTTTAATTCGAACTACTAATCAGGAGTGAATCCTAATAAATTGGAAAATTCGTTAATATATTTCATTTTGTATTTTCTTTCTTTTGAACGGGAATTTTTTACACGCCATTGTGATTTCGAGATAAACATTTGCCTCACGTTCCACACATTTGTACGTATAGCGCGGGTGAAAAGTAAAATTTAACGATGATAAAATAGGGGCAAAAAAAGAAACGTGGAAAAAACCTCAGCAACGCCAGACGCAGTCTGGTTAAACTCCCGAGGTTTTTTTGTTGTTTTTCTTTTTCATTTTCGAAATGGGGATGAAAACAGTTTTTTGGTGGCGAAAAGGAAAAAAAAACAGCTTTTCAACTTCCACGTGATGCGCGATAAATAAAAGAAAATGTTCATTTTTCATACCTACACAACTTTAGCCGTTACATATATGATATACATATATGCGAAAGAAAAACAACGTTTTATCATTCATCTTATCGCAGTCGTCGTTCCGCGTAGCCGAATGTGTCACTATACGCATCATTAATATCAGGCGATATAGCCGTTGGGAAATTATCGAGCTTTACGAGATTAAGATGTTTTTTTTTCTTCTTTTTTTAAGGGGGGTTTTCCGATTTTCTTCTTAAAAAATCATGCAAAAATGAGTAGAAATATCGTTAGAAATTTGAAGATTCGCTATTTTTTTTTTTCTTCAAAATTTGTTGAATTTAGACGATAACAAAAATAATAATAATAATAATAATTGAAAATTCAAACCAAAATGGTCTGATTTTAGTTTCTAAAAAATTTCGAATTTTACGATTCAATTTTCTTCGTCTTTTGTTTCGGAAAATTGAAACCTAAATGCAGAATAAAAAAGATTCGATGAAAATTACAAATTTTCGGATTACATTTTTAATTTATATTCTTCATCGAAAAAAAAAATGAGGACAGATTGTATAGAATTTAATAGAAATGTAGATTTTGAAATTTTTGTGTCATCTTGAAAAATTTCGAAAACGGAAATTTCAAAATAGTGACAAAATTCTCTAAAAATTCATGTCTATTCAGAAAAATTAGGGCATTCATTTGAGATGAAAAAAAATAACGTCACCAGAAAATTCGTTAAACAATGTTTTGTTTAAACAATTTATGGATAACTTTTGGACATTATTATTATTCAAAGTTGATACTTTGATCGTCTTGATTGTGGCTGATTTTTTTCCGATTTTTATCTAGTCTCAAAGTATCTAATATCGTCGACGAAAGTCACTTTTGGTTGAGATTGTACGGCCAATACATCCTTAATCACCGTTTTCGATTCCCTGAGACCCCGAATCCCTGATAATCTCTCCGAATCGTCAAAATAGAAGAAAAAATGTGACCAAAAGCTCCTGGTCCTACTTTTTTCTGCTATTTTTTCCGAACTACCGGTTTACCTGTCGATCGTAGAAGGCATTGACCTCGGATTTGGTGGGTAGGTCGAGGAATACGGCTCGTCGAGTGTGGTCGTACGGTTCGACGTCAACATAAACGTCAAACAGGGGCGCCCCGTTCACCCTGAGAAGGGCTGCGACGAGTGGCGTTATGTCGGACGGCGCCATCGTACGGGGTGGAAGATATCCACCCAGTTCTTCCAAAAGTTGGTACACTGGAACAAAAACATGTCAGGATGAGAGAAAGAGAGAGAGAGAGAGAGAGAGAGAGAGAGAGAGAAGTCAATTACCGGAGGAAAGTCGGGACGTCCCGTAATAATCGAGTTTTCACGACAGTCCCTGATAATTTCATAAATTGAAACGAAACAACGTCTCGTGTTTTGTAAAGAAAAATTGAAAAGAGAAAAATTATTTTTATTCTGAATTCAATTGATTAATTTATCTCGTTAATTTTATCGAATCGATTGATTACTGTGGAACATTCAAGAATTTTGACAGCTCGCACCGTTTCAAAAGCGGAGAAATTCTCACATCTTAGGGGGGTAGAAGCAGTGTCCTATAAAAATTTCATCGAAATCTCGGTTTGGCGATTTGGCTGAAAATTGATTTACAACCGATAAGGGGTAATTTTCAAAAGTAATCAAAAACGACATTTCCACATGTCGAAAACGTGCTACCTACATGGTTTTCACAATTTTTTTTTATTAGATACGACGTTTTTTGCGAATTGCGATAGCAAATGTATGAGGCATACTATTTTCAACGATCGTGCTTAAAAATGGTCGAAATTTTAGAAATGTTCCCGAATGCCTCGTACCTATGGTATTATTACACGAGCTGTGGGTGTTTCGAAGACTGAATCAGACATTTTTCTTGAAGTTCTAGAGGTTCTACGACTTCGAAAAAGATCCTAAGTTAGGTCAGAAAATCACTAATCCTGACCTAACATAAGTTGGGTCAGAAAATCACTAATAATCCTAACCTAAATTAGGTCAGAAAAACACTAATCCTGACCTAAATTGGGTCAGAAAAACACTAATCCTGACCTAAGTTGGGTCAGAAAAACACTAATCCTGACCTAAGTTGGGTCAGAAAACACTAATCCTGACCTAAGTTGGGTCAGAAAACACTAATCCTGACCTAAGTTGGGTCAGAAAACACTAATCCTGACCTAAATTGGGTCAGAAAAACACTAATCCTGACCTAAATTGGGTCAGAAAAACACTAATCCTGACCTAAAACCTGAATTAGGTCAGAAAAACACTAATCCTGACCTAAATTGGGTCAGAAAAACACTAATCCTGACCTAAGTTGGGTCAGAAAAACACTAATCCTGACCTAAGTTGGGTCAGAAAACACTAATCCTGACCTAAGTTGGGTCAGAAAACACTAATCCTGACCTAAGTTGGGTCAGAAAACACTAATCCTGACCTAAATTGGGTCAGAAAAACACTAATCCTGACCTAAATTGGGTCAGAAAAACACTAATCCTGACCTAAAACCTGAATTAGGTCAGAAAAACACTAATCCTGACCTAAGTTGGGTCAGAAAAACACTAATCCTGACCTAAGTTGGGTCAGAAAAACACTAACCCTGACCTAAGTTGGGTCAGAAAACACTAATCCTGACCTAAGTTGGGTCAGAAAACACTAATCCTGACCGAAGTTGGGTCAGAAAACACTAATCCTGACCTAAATTGGGTCAGAAAAACACTAATCCTGACCTAAATTAGGTCAGAAAAACACTAATCCTGACTTATGTTAGGTTATGTCAGGATGAATTTTGACGTCACGGTAAATCGGAGATCGTTTCTGCCCCGGGTTTCGCTTACTTTTGGACTCACCTAATCAACAAATTGAACAGTTTTGTGAATGAAAAATCGCAGTGTCAATATGGATATGCTAAAGTGTGTGAAATTTAATTCATCTGTTTTTTTTTCTGCTAGTTTTATTTTTTTGGGAAACTGAATTCGCTGTTGAAAATTGTATCGCCTGCAGCGACCAACCCGAGAACCACGTTGCAGACTTTATATTCGTTGGGGATATTTTCCGCGAGCTCTTCTATGTTAAACTTGAACACCGCCGAGCCGCTGCCGTATTCTCTTATTGTGTGTACATCAAAGTACGTAAAACCCATTGTACGTAACTTGGTATAGTACCACGTATCTATCTACCTGTACAAGATGCGCAACTCGACGAGGGGGGTTGGGGGTGGAAGGAAACTGGGGAAAATGGTACAAAGTGATTTTATCGCTTTCTATCCAAACGCGAATTCGCGAGGAAATATTCCAATTTCCAAAAAATATTCCCTTTGGGGTGGAAAAAATTCAAAACTTTCCCCAAAATTTAGATCGAAAAAAATGCGGTCACTCTATAAATTTGTGTGATTGAAAGATTGTCATTTTTTAACAAAAAAATAATCGACATAAAATTTTCTTGGACAAAAAAAAAAAAAATTCATTCACATTAAACTTGAGAAGCAAGAGAACTAACAGTTTGTTGTATTCCGCAACTGCAATTCTTCAGAACCAGTTGGCTGCCCACTTTACCTGAAGATTCTCAAGATCTCTTTTTATTTGTGTCTGTAGGTACTTTTTTTTCCTGTCTAAAGTAAAACAGTCAATGACACTGTCCCAGTTATTGAACGACGCAGTTTAATTGGTTTAAAAAAAAACTACCCTTATTTTTTTTAAGCAATTTTCTTTCAGTTCTTCCAGTCGTCATAAAAAAATTACGCCCTTTTTTTCACCCACTCTGTCTTCAGTTTTTTTTTTTTCGAAGATTTCTGCGAAATCGTAGGTAGAAATTCTTACCCAGTAGAATTCGGAGCGCGGATCGACCCGGTTTCGGAGTTTCCCCTCTCGCCCCCCCGCGGCAGACTGCTTAAGCGACTCCCATCGATTAAATAATGATCCTAATGACCGCGTAACCGCGCTACAACCGGCGAGAATGTTGAACGAAAAGGGCCAAGGTCGTTTTGAGGATTGACACAGATATTCTGTTCTTGGATTTCTTTGATTTCCTCGAATGTTTCCATTTTATGTATTTTCATGTATACATATTCGATTTTTTTTCTCTCTCTCTCTCTCTCTCTCTCTCTCTCTCTCTGTCTTTCTGTCTACTTCGTGGATATATTTATGATTTGAAATTTGAAAAGTAGGAAAATAACGTTTCAGTCTTACGATCCCATGGAGAATCGTCGCGACGAGCGAGGCTCTCGTGAAGCAATAACTTCTGAACTGTAGGGAATAAAGGAAACATCCCATTTCGGATGAAAGTTGTGTTCGTTTTTTTTTTTTTTTTTATACAGGGTGGAGTTTTGCGATGTGTATGATATGAGAAAATTTTATCAAGTGTCATTTGTAGCACCTATATACGAGTTTTTACTTATCTTTCCTTTTTTGTTGTCTAAGTTTTTTTTTTTTTTTAGTCACAATCAGTATATCGATTTTGCCCAAAAAGGAACAAATTGTTTACTATTTTATTCACTGGCACAAAAAATGAAACAAAGTCAAGAGATTTAATATTTTTATATTATATACGCATTAAAAAATCGTAGAAGACTTTCTTTAATGAATAATAATTATTAGATGAATAAATAATTAATGGCAAAATTTTGAAAAATGGAAAAAAAAAACTGAATTTTGGATATGTTTTTGTGAAAACGATCTAGATTAGGATTCCGAAGTTTCCGGAGCGTGGAACAAATAGTTTCGTAAATACAGCCTCTACAAACTTTCGAAAACGGAAATTCAAAATAGTGAGAAAATTATTAAAAAATGCATGTGTGTTCAGAAAAATTAGGGCATTTATTTGAGATGAAAAAAAATAACGTTACCAGAGAATTTGTTAAATAATTTTTTGTTTAAACAATTTATTGATAACTTTCGGGCATTATTATTATTCAAGATCAATACTCTTATCATCTTTATCATGGTTGATTTTTTTCCGATTTTTATCTTATCATAAAGTACTCAATTCGCCGACGAGAATCATTTTTGGTTGACATTGTACGGCTATACATCCTTAAATTCCTCCGTATCATCGCATTTTCGCCATAGAATACCGTATAACTGATATCTGGATGGGTATAGGAGAAAGAAGAAGAAGGAGAAGAATATAATACCGAAATATCCGGAGACTGGTACGACTTCATCCCCTAAAAACGAACGGTTATAGTAGAAAAACAAGATAAATCTTTGAGGGTGTATAAAAATGGCAGAGGACGATAAAGGATATACTAGCAAAATGAGAAGTGGGGCTGAAATGGGGGAAGGGAAGGAGTGGTTTAATCAAATTAAGCGACATGTATCAGAGCGCTGCAAAACATCCCTCGGCTGCTGCAGAACACAGATAGTAATAATCCTGCATCATCCATCGAGAATGCAGTACAAAAATCGAGCAACGAAAGAAAAAAAAAAATAGAAATAAAAATTCTTTCATAAAATTCTCAGTCAACTTCACGTCGCAAGAATATTATATGTATAAAAAGTTGCGGTTAATTAGCAGACGCTAATTAAAGAAACAGAAGAGCGACGATTTAGTTTCAAAGAGAAAAAATTCTAGTGGCGAGTAAAAAAGGTCTGAAAAAAAATTCTGACTAATAGTCACAGCATAATTAATTGATTAAATGATCAATTAATCAAGATCTGAATCAAATAATTTTCTAAAATATGTTTATGAATTTATTCCGAGGTGATGAATAAAGCAGATTAGTTTCCTCCCCTTTCTTTCTTCCTGGTGGCCAACATGAACAAGGAAATGAAAATATAAAAAACCTTTTCCTCGTTGATTTTCCTTGATTGTTTGAAAAGCTTCTCGCGTGCTTTCTCAATCGTTGTGTGAGGCTCGGTATTAATTAAACAGGAAAGAAAATGAAATCTGGGTCATCAGCGATTAAGCGTTAGAAAAGATCTTATCCAGGCCTGTAGGTAGAAAATGGGGGAAGGCTCCACATCACGAAACTCCTAACCTTCGAAAATCATGATTTCGCACTGCAAACAGTAGATATGCGTATAAAAGCCACACAATCAATCGGGGTCATAGGGTAGAAAAAGAAATAATTATATTGATCGTTAGAAAAAAATAAAAAAAAAAATTCAATGAAAAGTGGATACCTACAAAAACTGAAAATTGTTGAGAAAAGTTCGAGTTCATATTAGCTAGGAGAAAAAAAGCTCTGTGAAATCGTTGGGTAAAAAGCTTTGGCCTTGGGGGGTGGTAGCGGTGCCCCCCCCTCGCTACTATACGCGCGCGGGGATGTCACAAAATGCAAATCGCTGAGATAAAAAGTTCCCCTTTAACCCCCCTTCACCATCACCGAGACTCTTTATCCCTCTAAATTCTCTTGATCCATGTGTACCACCTACACCCCTAACCCGTACAGCCCCTGGGTACGTGGCGGTACGTAGTTCACCTGTTCTGCAAACTTTTCTCGAAACTGAGGTTTTCTAGAAAATTGGCCTTTTTAGAGTCTTGGGTTTTTTTTTGGTAAAGTATTCAATTTTGGTGAAAAGAAAATTTGAAGATTCAAATTCGAGATTTATTATAAAAAAAAAATTGAAGATTCTATGTTCGCTGAATTTGAACCAAAGCAGCCCGAATTTAATTTTGGAAATTTGAAGATTTGCCATTTTTAATGAATTCAAATCGACGTAGGCTGACAATGAGTTCAATATTGTAAGTTTCAAAATCCACCATCTTTCCCAGATTCGAGTCAAAGTAGCCTGAATTCAATACAATCTAAGCCAAGTAGCCTGAATTTAATCTTGAAAATGAGAAGATTCGCCATTTTTAATAAATTCAAATCAATTTAGCCTGACTTCAATATTGAATTTTCCTTAATTCACCATCTTTACTAAAGTCGAGTAGCCAAGTAGCCTGAATTCAATATTAAAAGCCCATTTGAATAATGAATTGAGGCGAAATTAAATTAGCCTGATAATTGACTATTAAAAATCTTCAGAATCACCATTTTCACTAAATTGATCAAGTCAAAATAGCATGAATTCTGAAAACCAACTTCAATTTTCATAAATTAATTATCAGCTTCAATCGTAAGCCGCAAGAATTAATTACCGTAAAAAAAAGAGCCTGAAGTATTGTGTATACCCTATATACACGCATATATCCTTCTTGCAATATATTAGGTACATAGTTTATAATAATATATGCATCATAGACTTCGAGGCGGAACACGTGCCCCCCGCTAACGTCGAATCGCCTGACGGTAACCGCACGCTGGGGGTACGTTACCAGCTACCCTCTACCTGAGTCTCCGGCTTTACCGCAACGCGTATAAAGGGCTCAACTCCACGCAAGTTACTTATAACTTATGCAAACCAGGGAAAAGAAAATCGATTAACTTGGCTGGCTTTTGCTAGACGACGTAGAAAACTGAACTGAGAACGATAGCTTTCCTTTTTTTTCATTGTTATTAGTTTTTACTGTCTTTTTTTTATCGCTACAGATCCGGTATCAAATTTATCCACTGACGATTATCTGGTCGGATCTAAATTTCGAGACCTAGAAATTATTTTCTTCGAAATTCGGGAATGATTAGTTGATTTTTTTTTTACTGTATTACCGGATCGCTTCAGTTTTTGAGGTTACGTATGTCATCTCAGGTTTTTCATCGACGATATCTAGAGAACGAGTCACTAGATTTTTATGATCCTGGTTTCAATCGACGCAGTTTTGCGGAACTTAGAACCGATCGGATTCTAGATTTTATCGGTTCACTAGTTTTCGGATTATTTAGAGAACAAAATTTGGAATTACCCCGAATCAAACTAAAATGTCGACATCTCGAGAACGGACCGACAGATTCCGATGAAAATTGGTACCCGAAGGTTTTTTAGGTTGCTGATCACAAATCTGAGGCCAGAATGGAAAAATTCAAAGTGGTGAATCCAATATGCTACCAAAAAATTTAAAAATATTCTGTTGTCCAAAATTTAATCTAGTATAAAGATCCAGAATGTTGATGAAAAAAAAAAAAAAAATCGTCTGAATGCAATTTTCTGGGTTGAAAAGATAAAATCTTTCAATTCTGTTTTATCTTCTTTTTTCCCCTTGGATGTGAGACCATTTCTGTTTTATCTATACGCACTATGTGATAAATCATCGTTCTTTACTTTTCTTCAGCACAAAAAAAAAACAAAAGGTTAATGGAAAAAAAACAAATATAAGAAGAAGAATGAAGGAAAAAAAATAGGAAGACAAAGGACCGGTTATTCTCATCTTTTACAAGGATCCGTTAACGAAAAGAGCACTTTTGTTATCTCCGCTTCAACCTCTCCGCTGTTTATCCAATTAATTTTATTTATTCTGTCTCGAATTCTCGAGCCTCTCCCCATCTATTTCTGTATCCTAATGCCTCTTCTTTTTATTACTCTTCCATCTATATTTAGAATAAACTTGTACTAGTACTAGTACTAGTAGTAGTAGTAGTAGTAGTAGTAGTAAGGTATGGGTAGCGTGTCTGGATAGCTCGGGGGGGTCTCTTTCTTAAGAAACATCTTTCGCGTAGGGGTAGCTTAACGGGGCTGAAACATGCCAAGTCTTTGTCCGTCCGTTTTACCCTTTACGTTTTTTTATACCCTCTTCCTTCCTCCCCCTTCTTCCCCCGTTCAACCTTTCCTAAAGAGGTTGCGAGTCTGTATTCATGTCTTTCTTAAACCCACCCAACGCGACGCTAAGTCTCCATCCACACTAACGGGACAACGACTCTGTCACCACACATAAGACCAGAGGTCAAGTGTCACGGTATGACACACCGAATGAATTGATCGCATTCTTTGTTATTTCATACTATATTGACCATCTAAGACAACGTCAAACGTCATTTATTTCGATATTTGTCGATTAAAAGAACTGCAACGTTTGAAATTCACTCTTTTTCGCGCCACGCTAGGTGACCTCACTGTCCATGTTCGGAACAACGCGCACGCCATCTAGCATCGTCTGAATTAGAGTTTAGACTGTTCAAATATGGCGGTGTAATCGTGAACAATGACGTCACACGGCTATATATCTCGTTTCATAATGTTCTTCGAGGAGAATTTATTATATTTCCATTTCTTCTGTCAAGTTACCAATGGGTTGGCGTATTTTATATTCTATTACGTTAGGTGGTAATGAATTGTGAAAGGTTAGGTTAGGTTAAATTGAATTGTTCAAGTTTAGGTTAAGTTAGCTCAGGTTCTATTCATCGTGAAATAGGTCAGGTCTAATTGAATTGTTAAAGGTCAGGTTAGGTTGAATCAAATTGTAAAAGGTTAGGTTAGGGTTATATTGAATCGCATCACGTTAGGTTATCTTTTGTCTCAGGGTTTAGTCTTTGTGTTACTCAAATATGGCGGTGCATGACTGTGTGAACAATGACGTCACACGGCAAGATCACGAAGCTTCTCTGACCTGCAGGCATATCTCGTTTGATATAATGTTTCTAGAGCGAATTTAAAAAAAAAAAATTCACTTTTTATTTTTTTTTTTAACAGTGTAATTAACGCTAGAATTTATCAGCGACAAATAATTAAGGATGTAATCCGGGCTCCTCTCTCGTTCCTGCACAGTTGCATTTTGGCATAGTGTCAAGCCGAATGTAAACCGCGCGAGGGCGAAGTGAACACATGCATATTGGTCAGAGGTGGGCTAGGGGTAGGTATAGTGGTTTGGTTTTATCGTTGGCGATAACTGGCGAGCACCGCGGTTCCATGTATCCATGTATGTATCTCTATGTATATGTACATCGTATTTATACCCTTGTACGTACGAACAGGGGGTAGTAGCTGGTACTTAGGCGTCCGTATAACCATGCTTATTTTTCGTTCTAAATGAACCATACAAAAAAAAAAAAAATACACCATGACGGTTAAAATTCATCCACGTTTAGAGATAAGAAACTGCAGGGATGATGAAGGACACTGAAAATCAAGTGGTACGGAGTACTATAATCTCGAAACGGTGAGGGAAAGATAAGGTCGCATCGGAACGCTCTGCTTTCCGCACTAGGGCTTTTTATCGCGCATGCGCGCAGTGAAACCCTGGACTCGACCTCAGTGGCGCCATCGGTCTGTATTACTGCCTAACTTCAGGTTCGTGACGCGGACATTTCATCAACTCTCAGTGACTCATAAATTCTCTGCGATATTCATTTCATTGAAATTATACCGACAACGAGGGAATATATATTGTCTGAAAAAGCGATATTGTATGCTTTCTTTTTTTAGCTCGTTCGATAAGAGAGAGATTGGAACCCGGCTAACTATAGACCGCCAGTGGAGAGAGACCAGCTCGCTAGAGCTATAGCTTGTTCGATATTCAAATTATTGACAGGTATCTGACAGAGAATGATTGCAGCCCGGATATACGCGAAGCTATTGTTGTAAATCCGTGGCCTTGCTATTTATCCCGCTAAACAGACAACCTACATACATACATGTATCCACATATGTACGTACATATTTTCCAATGTCTAATGCGTACATCGTCCCTTAGTGATTTCGCGAATTCTCATATTTCAGAGCTTTTATATCTAGTTTCAATGTTGAGATGCGTTTCTCATTAGCAAAAAATTAGCGAGTTTGGGCCGACTGTGAGCCAGCCTTTTAACTTCCCGCCAGATATTTGAAATTTTTCTAATCTCACCTCAGATTGTTAAAAAAAAAACCTTCCAGTATCAATTTTTACAAGATTTAGAATGTTTTTGGTGTTTTTTCGCAGCAAATTCGATCCACCATCTTGAATTTTGCAAAACTGACTTCAGATTCGTGATCAGCGACCCAAAAAACCATGTGGTATAAAATTTCGTTCAAATCCGTTGATCAGTTCTCAAGATATCGTCATTTTTATCCTCGTTATCGTTTCACCTAATAGTGACGTCACAGTGTGGCGCGAAAAATGGGCCGATTCAAACTTCGAATCGACAATATATTGTGTCAAAGTGTCGTAAATCGATGTTCAATGTTCTTAATTCATCTAGATATAAATAAATTCAGATTGAACTAGGAAAACACAGGTTCTTAAGTTCCTCAGACCTGATATACACAAATATACTACCGATGATTCTTCTCCATGAATAATTGATTATTCCCGATCGAAGCGTATCAACGTTGGCTGTGCCGGGTATAAGAGAAACTCTGAGGGAAAAAAGCAGGGATAGAGATGATAAGATAGAAAAAAACGTAGAACAAAAAGTGAAAAAAAAGTAAATAAAACTAGCCGTGAAACATATGTGCCAAATGCGTATATGAATAAATGAAAAACCGCACGTTGCGCGCCACTTTCGATATTCCTCACGTGCCAAAGAATGAAAAGAGTTTTTTTTTTCCAAAAGTGGATCAAAAAACAGAGAGAAGAAAAAAATTTACCCCCCTTCCATGGAATTTTTCTCTCTTATTTAATTTGATTCTTTTTTCAATCTAGTTTTTTTTGTTCACTGATTTTACTCACTTGGCGAAAAGTTTGCCGGTTGTTTTTTGAAGTCGACACAACTCTTGTAGAACTGGCCCAATTTGTAGAAAGCTCCTGTCATCCTGCCAGTTGAGTTTGCCAGAATATCTGGAAACATATATAGAATGAAAAGATAAAACAATTAATATTGCAAAAAAAAAAAAAAACAGTAGAAAAAAAAGAAACAGTCAGAGAAGAAATTTATTTCTCTTGGAAAGCTTTCGTTTCTATTGTACTATATGTAAAATCTATTACCAACGCCTCGTATAAAAACTGGTTTCAATTCATTGGACTAGATTTATTTATTATTCGCATTTTTGATTTTGCAAGAATTTTATTGATTAGAAATATTATTTGGATGAATATTCTTTCAAGGGGCTTTTATTTTCAGCATCTAATTCAAGTGAATTGATACAAATTCAATAATAAATATGTCTTTATTGAAAAATGAATTCAATGACTATTTTATTGTTCTCGCTTTCCCAAAATTCGATATTCGATCAGTTATTTCATCAATTATTGATAGCCACACATCATGGATTCCTGCAGCCCAAATATAACAACGAAAATATACCACATATATATCTATATTTATATACTCCGCGGTATATTATTTATTCCGAATATTGATAAACCCCGAGGTTCATACGGTTCGTGGTCCAGATGAAAGAAGAAAGAGAGAAAAAAACGAGTAAAATGATATTAAAAAAAAAAAGGAAGCAACAGTGAATAAAAAATAATATACCTAGAAAAACGGGGAAGGTATATCGATTGAAGTGCATGAAATTATTTATAGAAAATGTTTATAGCCTCTACGTCACATCTATGTGCACGTATATATATAAACCAAGTGCATAGAAGTCGGGTGCATCGATTTGTCAATATTAAATTATTCTATTTTTTTTCGTTACACTTTGACTCGATTCTGAATCATACTTTATACATGTATGTATGTACAGTTATGAAGGAATAATAATAATAATAATGAATAAAAAAAAATGTACGGATGAATTGTGAAACCGTGTAGAAATTCACCCGGGGCAAAATATGCTTGAAAAAAATTCGCGATAAATGGGGGTTGAGAAATAAAAAATAAAAAATTACGTATGTAGTATTGTTTGATTTATTTTTTTGATACTTTTGTCGGTTTACCTCTTTTTCCCACGGGTTATGACACGGAATAATATAATGAGAAAAAAGGTCAATTTGTTTATTCCGTTAATAATATTGAAAATTATGAATATTTGAAAGAAAAATTGTAAAAAAATCGCCAACGAAGAAAGGATGATCTTTTCAACTTGTTATTTTTGAAAAAAAAAATTGGAGATCAAAGAACGTCGTTCGAAAATTTCCAAACTTTGAAAAATGGAAAAAAAGTCTGTTTTTGTGAAAACGATGTAGATTACAATTCCGAAGTTTCCGAGCGTGGGACAAATAGTTTCCTAAATACAGCCTCTACAAATTTTCGAAAACGGAAATTTCAAAATAGTGACAAGATTCTTAAAAAATGAATTTGTGTTCAGAAAAATTAGGGCATTTATTCGAGATGAAAAAAAATAACGTTACCAGAGAATTTGTTTAACAATGTTTTGTTTAAACAATTTATTGATAACTTTCGGGCATTATTATTATTCAAAGTTGATACTTTGATCGTCTTGATCGTGGATGATTTTTTTCCGATTTTTATCTTATCATGAAGTACTCAATTTGCCGACGAGAATCATTTTTGGTCGAGTTTGTTATACGGCCAATCGGGGAATTTTCTGTCAATTCATGTAATTTTAATTAATTCTATTTTTTAGAATTATAAATTATTTCACGGACCATTGTCACGTCAATTCAACGAGTTATTTCCCCCTCGCAAAATATGCCTATATAAGACATTTCATTATTTAAAAACTAACATTTTCTTCGACTGTTTTTATTTATGAAAATAATGGAAGACAGGTTATTTGTGGATTAATTTTCCTCGTGAAAAGCAACGACCAGACATTATCAAAGCCCCTCCATAACTGCGATGTTTCCTCATAGCCCCATAGTCTTCCCCTACGACATAAAGAGATATGGGATATTCTGTGTTATACGAAAACGAAGAATACGAGAGTTACGCTAGATGTGGGTTTCGGGGTTTGCGAAAGGTTCCTCATCATTGCCCCAGATCCTATATAATACCAGCCCTTCGCATTCGCTCTCCGCGACTACAACCTACAGCATCGTTTTTTCTTTATTTTTATTTTTTTGGTTTTTTGTTTATGACGGAAAACGTAGAAACCTAAACCGAAACCCTGCAGTCTCAGCGTATGAGGGGCCAAGAAAGGAAAAAAAAATCCCTTCGTTTGCTGTAAGAGCAGTAATTTCATACCCCCGAAAGAAAAGAGGGTGAAAGAAGACCTCCTATTCTTGTTTGGTTTATTTCTTCTTCTCTTTCCCTCTCTTCGATTTTTATTTATTTTTTTCTCGTCCCAGAAAAGTGGGAAAAATACTTCTGTCAATTTTTTATGATGTCAATCACATAAGAATCACATTTTTACGGGGAAATATAGGGAAAAATTTTAGCACAAAGATTATTTTTTGAGACCATCGAGTCTAGTGATTCAATTCGACTAGATTATTTTAACATGTTACTTTCGAAACATAATCCTCGATAATTAGCTAAAATTCAAATTGATGTTTAAAATTCTCAATCCATTTGACATATATTATTCGCAATCAAAAGCACAGCATCCCCAGGCTCTCTGCAATATATCATAATTCTGTGATTTTGATAGCAATTAAAACGGGTTGTATCTCGCGGCTACTAATTACAAATTACTATGTCCGTGTATGCTGGTGTTTTATAATCAATGTCGCTATTCTACAGTCTCGCAAATTATTCTACTACTATCACAAAAAAAAGGATCAAATCGCGTATAATTTATTTTTTCACGCGTGCAAAAATGACTGTTTTTGCAATTTAATTTTTCTGACGCAAGTATAAGATGCGCCGTTCGTACTGCGCATCAAAACTATCAGATAAAAAAATTTTCAGGGCAGTTCTGAAGCTAGATGTACTTCGAGGACCGAGAGAAGGTGCGAAAAAGTGACTTTTTCATGCCTCCAGGACGGAATAAAATTGTCAAACACTTTATTCGCAACGTCTTATCGCGAGTCTGATATATGTATATATATATATTGTTGAAAATGGAGGTCATTCACTCTGTCCTATTAGATCACCGGTGGCTACTCGTGCCGATAATCGCATACAGAACTCTGTGCTATTTATAGAAGGTCAAATTATATGTCGTGTGCTATTCACCTACAAGAATATCATATACATATACACATGGAGAGGAAAATAAAAGAAAAAGTCAAAAAAAAACGTCGTATGGTGAAAAAGCGGGAAAAACCTGGCATTTGAAAAGAAAAAAAGCCGACCCTCGGGTCTGATTATTTAAAAAATTATTGTTTCATCCATTAAATCAAATAATATTCTGATCAATAATTTTTAATATTATTCTACCAACATGAATCGTGGATACAAATTAAAAATTCTTGATGTTTCATGTTGGATCCAAAGTGGAAAATAAATTTATCACCATTTTCAGTTTAATTTATTTGTTTTTAGGGAAATGACAAAAAAAGGATGAAATAAAATTCATACTGACATAATTCTAACGAATGACATGGCGGACTACTGTCCGACTTTATTGTTATCGACTAGATGCGATCGATCTCTGGTGCACGCCGTCGCGGCGCCTACCGTCGCAACTTTCCTCTTTCCAGCACGACCCAAATTTATATTTGGCGGGTCGGGAAGCCGGGAAGCCGGGAGCCGAACTTTCACCGTGTGTCTGTGTCTCTGTGTGTCTTTTTACTCGATCCGCAAAGATCTGGCGATAGAGCGATTCCGTTTCCACCACCCCCAAGAATTCCGTCATAGGCGAGGAATTGAAGAAACAGAATCGAAGCGTCTTTTTATCAATTCAATTTTGTTTTTTCTTCGGCTTTGACGTATCAACTTTATAACAGATCGAAAAATTGATTTTCTCAAAAATCGGTCCTCGTAAGGTTTCAGGCACACGGTTGATCCTATTACGCCTCGCGACGTCGCATTTTCTTCGGAAAGCAATCCTTCATCGTATGAACGAGGGAAATTGGAGAAAAAACCATTTTGGACCAAGTTATCAGCAAAAGAGTGACCAGATTGTCGCTAAATTTTGGTAAGTTTCCCTCATTCATACGACGAAGAATTCCTCTGAGAAGAAAATGAGACATGATCGGATCACTTTGGATACAAGGCATTAATGATTTTTGAGTATGTGGAATTTTTGAACGGTTCTCTTGAAATTCTATTTCACCCGGCAGTAGTGGAATGATCAATCGAATCCGAAGCAGAACCCGCGAATAACAGATCGATCAAGATTATGAGTCGAACTTGACCCGCATTCGAAAGCGTCGCGAATTAATCGAATTTGCAGTGTGTCTGTTGCAACTCGTTTTCCCTTTCTTTCTTTCCTCCTCTTCTTTCCGCTTCTATTTATTCATTCATTATTGTTGTTATTATTCTTACATGGACTTCACCTCTCGCGTAAGGCTTCTGTGTTATAGTTTGAACATACTCGTCACGTTCATAGATCGGCCAAGGTGTACCGAGTAAACTCGATAAAAGCGACTCTCGTGTACGCGGTACCCGGTAAAAATTTGTTCATATTTCACGTTACGTATTACGGGCTTCGACGATATTCATATGTGCATTAGACGATTATGCATTATAGATGAATCGCCGTTCATGATCAATCGTATCAACGATTTTTCAGCTACTGTCATGACGAAAATTTTTAATTTTTAATCATCGAGCAGAAAAAAACGCTTCTGCTAGACACCGCGCCGATTTCCGTCTGCGAAAAAGTCCGGGCAAAACGGGGACCGTGGACAAAAATCGATACGACGAGGGGATTTTGATTTTTAACGGAAAATCAACGACTCGGATGGACGTTGAATCGAGGTTACAGAACCGCTGATTACAATTATTCATCCTGTAACTGCAATTTTCGTCATTATTGTCGTCATCGACACCGAAATATTCCGCGTGGGCAAAGAGCACCGAATTCCTTCGGTCAGATCCACCATCGGTTTCGAATGGAAGAGAAATTCAGTCGCCTGGAGTGCAAGCTGTGCGCCAGAGCTCCGCGTTTTTTCCCGATTTCGCAATTTTATGGACAAAAATACCGCAATCACACCGCGACAGCGTGAGGCGGTGTTGGTTCAGACGTCATTACGCAGTTCATCGACGATACTGTTGGGAAATAATAAAAATTCCGAAGCATTCTGCGTTCACTTTGCATTTCGGGTGCTCGAATCACCCCAACTTGTCACACCGAGCTTCCGCTTGGGCCAAAAATGGCTCCTGGCGCACGAGCCCCGGGACCATTTTGCCATTTTGTCGTTTGAAATGTACAGTCTCTAATCGCAAAAGATCGCATCCGGTTACTAGCAAAGATCAAGCTCGATATATCAAATATACTGAAAATGGTAACTGAACAGTGAAATTTAATTTGGAGGCCTAAAATCAGAAATTTGAAAGAGTAAAAAAGATTCGACGCGATCATAAATAAATTACCTTGCCTTTGAGCCTGAATATTGCCTCTTTTTTGTTCACGTTTTGAATTCTCTTGAAAAATTCTCGTCTCGAGGTCTCAACAAATTTCGTTGTTTGAATAATTGATTAGATTTCATTTTCCGTCCGTTCTGCCGAGTCCCTTACTTTCTTTTATCTTCTCTTTGTTCAAATTCAATTATCAATTATTAAGCTAATGCAAAAAAAAAAAAAACATAATAAATGAAGTAAAAAAAAGCGAAAATTATTATGCACTGGGGTCACCCAGGGAAATTGAATCTAAAGCTCTTCATATTGTATTAAAATTTTGTTTCGTTATGAAAAATGAAATATAAGCCGGTTTTATGAACCTTATAGGTATATGAACAAAAAACGGTGTTCATGTTGAACCAAATATGTTTGAAAAATTGAAGCCGAAGTGCGAAAAGTAGGGCATTCTCGACTCGCGCATGCGCCAACTTTTCTGAACTAGAATCGATAATCACTTTCCGCACAGTCCCGGTGATCTCTACGATTATATGAATCTAAAGATTGGAAACAAGGAATAATTAACGATAATTTGTTGTTTGTTGCGAAATATAAAAAAGTTTGCATATGTGCAAAACTCACCCTTTATCTGGTTATCAACGTGTGACTGGAGGGTGCTGAAACTGGAGGCACTGGTTTTCGCCCCGGTTTGGGCGACGCGATTATTTTTAAACCTGCCACAAGCGAATTGGTAAAAGTCTTTGCACGGGTCAATTCCGGTCTTCATCGAAGCCAGCATCCGTTTTGACGCCTCCACGCAAACGTTCGACTCGCAGACCCCATCCTGACCCTCTCGATCCCTCAGGCACACCTCGTCCTGAAATTTTCACGTACCTTGTAACCGGGCTTCGGTTTGTCCAAATAGACGATAATTTTTCAAGTTCTTTTTCTTTTTCCTCAGAGTTTTCATATTTCATTCCTAATTCGAGATTTTCCATCCTTAGATCTGGTCAACAGCTTCCGTTCAGAAAGAATAGGAAGGAACCGACATGTTTGTGGATTATCGAAATTGTTTCATTGAAAAAATAAACGTCACAATTTTTAGTTCACAAAATTAAAGACCAAAATTATTATCTTCTCCAGACCTGACTGCAATATAAATTTATAAAAAATTGTTAGCGACAATTTATTCCATGATGATGGAATATTTGAATGTTCGTGTCAACTTTTATTCATTAGAATTATGGATCTCAAAGTTGGCTACTTTCAAAAAAAAAAAGTTTCTCTGATGATGAAATGATTCACTATTACTGACTTTTCCCGGAAAACCAATTTCACACATGAATATGATCGAAAATCTACTGGAAAACTTCCCCCCATCGCAACCCTTGGTTAATTTTTCGCCACCTTTCCATTTTCTTCATGTTTTTTCTTCTTCACATTTTCGGAATTGAATTCAATGAGAATTTATCACCTCCCAAGCGTCAGTCAGTCAACAATCCCTTTGTCCATTACGATATACACCAACACAGTCACCGGGGTCCGTCTATTCCTCTCTAGGCAACAATTCAAACGGTGTTTCCTTGTCGCTGCAGGAGATCGATCACGTCGTGAAAGTTCACCCTCTAGTGCTCCAAAATTTACGCATGAATGTGTTATAGTTGTACTGAATATATGCTGCAGTATACCAGCTTGAATATGTTATGGTGAAGTTATTTTTTTTTTTCATCTCAAATGAATGCCCTAATTTTTCAGAAAAAAGAAAATAAGGGGGCAGAGGGCGAGGGGATCCAAAACGAAGAGTAAATCCTTGACCCGAAGTACGGTTGACATTTACCTCGAAACCTTAGGCTCTAATAGATAATAGGGCTTCAACCCGCTCGACGCGGGTGGAAAAAAAAATAAGGAAAAAAAAACGTTAGACGAAGGCCAACACACAAAGGCCTCAGCCTCAGTTCCAACCGCGTGACTCTCCCCGACTAACTTATATCCTAGCCTCCTAGGAGATATCCGGTTCCAACTTCTTTTTCGTCATTTTTTTTTTTTTTTCGTTTCTATATATATTTGTGTAGCCCGAAATTCGTCATCCCTTGAAAAAGTAGGTCAACCAAAACGCCTACAAACTTGACTCAATTTCCTTCGCATCCTGTTATTGCAATTTTAGGGGTGGTGGGGAGTTTATAGTTCTGGAACTCTGAGAGGACAGACTTGGAACGATATTCTCAGTATCCGATGGTGATATTCGCGAATATCCGACTCCAAGAGGATCTCAAACGCAAAAAAGATCAAGATCGCAAGATTCTACATCCAGTTTTGAATGGAAAGTGCTGAAACACGTTTTTAAGTGGATCGAAATTGATGAAATGGCAAGAAAATTCACAAAGTCACTATCATTAAGGCGATTCCCTACATGAGATGTTGACCTGGACTCAGATATTCGCCAATATCCAAGTCCTATGATCTCGAGTCCAAAAAAAGGAAATGTATAGCAATTCTAAGTACAGTTTGGAACAAAAGATGTTTTAGAACATTTTGGATCGGAGCAAAAATGAAGAAATGGCATTAAATTTACAAAGTCACTATCATTGAGGCGATTCCCTACATGAGATGTTGACCTGGACTCAGATATTCGCCAATATCCAAGTCCTATGATCTCGAGTCCAAAAAAAGGAAATGTAGAGCAATTCTAAGTACAGTTTGGAACAAAAGATGTTTTAGAACATTTTGGATCGGAGCAAAAATGAAGAAATGGCATTAAATTTACAAAGTCACTATCATTAAGGCGATTCCCTACATGAGATGTTGACCCGGACTCAGATATTCGCCAATATCCAAGTCCTATGATCTCGAGTCCAAAAAAAGGAAATGTAGAGCAATTCTAAGTACAGTTTGGAACAAAAAATGTTTTAGAACATTTTGGATCGGAGCAAAAATGAAGAAATGGCATTAAATTTACAAAATCACTATAATTAAGGCGATTCCCTACATGAGATGTTGACCTGGACTCAGATATTCGCCAATATCCAAGTCCTATGATCTCGAGTCCAAAAAAAGGAAATGTAGAGCAATTCTAAGTACAGTTTGGAACAAAAGATGTTTTAGAACATTTTGGATCGGAGCAAAAATGAAGAAATGGCATTAAATTTACAAAGTCACTATCATTAAGGCGATTCCCTACATGAGATGTTGACCTGGACTCAGATATTCGCCAATATCCAAGTCCTATGATCTCGAGTCCAAAAGGAAATGTAGAGCAATTCTACATACAGTTTGGAACAAAATGTTTTAGAACATTTTGGATCGGAGCAAAATGAAGAAATGGTAAATTTACAAAGTCAATCATTAAGGGATTCCCTACATGAGATGTGACCTGACCAGATATTGCCAATATCCAAGTCCTATGATCTCGAGTCCAAAAAGGAAATGTAGAGCAATTTAAGTACAGTTTGAACAAAAGATGTTTTAGAACATTTTGATCGGAGCAAAATGAAGAAATGGCACAAATTTACAAAGTCACTATCATTGAGGCGATTCCTACATGAGATTTGACCTGGACTCAGATATTCGCCAATATCCAAGTCCTATGATCTCGAGTCCAAAAAGGAAATGTAGAGCAATTCTAAGTACAGTTTGGAACAAAAGATGTTTTAGAACATTTTGGATCGGAGCAAAATGAAGAAATGGCATTAAATTTACAAAGTCACCATCATTAAGCGATTCCCTACATGAGATGTTGACCCGGACTCAGATATTCGCCAATATCCAAGTCCTATGATCTCGAGTCCAAAAAAAGGAAATGTAGAGCATTCTAAGTACAGTTTGGAACAAAAAATGTTTTAGAACATTTTGGATCGGAGCAAAAATGAAGAAATGGCATTAAATTTACAAAGTCACTATCATTAAGGCGATTCCCTACATGAGATGTTGACCTGGACTCAGATATTCGCCAATATCCAAGTCCTATGATCTCGAGTCCAAAAAAAGGAAATGTAGAGCAATTCTAAGTACAGTTTGGAACAAAAGATGTTTTAGAACATTTTGGATCGGAGCAAAAATGAAGAAATGGCATTAAATTTACAAAGTCACTATCATTAAGGCGATTCCCTACATGAGATGTTGACCTGGACTCAGATATTCGCCAATATCCAAGTCCTATGATCTCGAGTCCAAAAAAAGGAAATGTAGAGCAATTCTAAGTACAGTTTGGAACAAAAGATGTTTTAGAACATTTTGGATCGGAGCAAAAATGAAGAAATGGCATTAAATTTACAAAGTCACTATCATTAAGGCGATTCCCTACATGAGATGTTGACCTGGACTCAGATATTCGCCAATATCCAAGTCCTATGATCTCGAGTCCAAAAAAGGAAATGTAGAGCAATTCTACATACAGTTTGGAACAAAAATGTTTAAGAACATTTTGGATCGGAGCAAATATGAAGAAATGGCATTAAATTTACAAAGTCACTATCATTAAGGCATTCCCTACATGAGATACCTGGACTCAGATATTCGCCAATATCCAAGTCCTATGATCTCGAGTCCAAGAAAAGGAAATGTAGAGCAATTCTAAGTACAGTTTGGAACAAAAGATGTTTTAGAACATTTTGGATCGGAGCAAAAATGAAGAAATGGCATTAAATTTACAAAGTCACTATCATTAAGGCGATTCCCTACATGAGATGTTGACCTGGACTCAGATATTCGCCAATATCCAAGTCCTATGATCTCGAGTCCAAAAAAGGAAATGTATAGCAATTCTAAGTACAGTTTGGAACAAAAGATGTTTTAGAACATTTTGGATCGGAGCAAAAATGAAGAAATGGCATTAAATTTACAAAGTCACTATCATTGAGGCGATTCCCTACATGAGATGTTGACCTGGACTCAGATATTCGCCAATATCCAAGTCCTATGATCTCGAGTCCAAAAAAAGGAAATGTAGAGCAATTCTAAGTACAGTTTGGAACAAAAGATGTTTTAGAACATTTTGGATCGGAGCAAAAATGAAGAAATGGCATTAAATTTACAAAGTCACTATCATTGAGGCGATTCCCTACATGAGATGTTGACCTGGACTCAGATATTCGCCAATATCCAAGTCCTATGATCTCGAGTCCAAAAAAAGGAAATGTAGAGCAATTCTAAGTACAGTTTGGAACAAAAGATGTTTTAGAACATTTTGGATCGGAGCAAAAATGAAGAAATGGCATTAAATTTACAAAGTCACTATCATTGAGGCGATTCCCTACATGAGATGTTGACCTGGACTCAGATATTCGCCAATATCCAAGTCCTTTGATCTCGAGTCAAAAAAAAGGAAATGTAGAGCAATTCTAAGTACAGTTTGGAACAAAAAATGGTTTAGAACATTTTGGATCGGAGCAAAAATGAAGAAATGGCATTAAATTTACAAAGTCACTATCATTAAGGCGATTCCCTACATGAGATGTTGACCTGGACTCAGATATTCGCCAATATCCAAGTCCTATGATCTCGAGTCCAAAAAAAGGAAATGTAGAGCAATTCTAAGTACAGTTTGGAACAAAAGATGTTTTAGAACATTTTGGATCGGAGCAAAAATGAAGAAATGGCGTTAAATTTACGAAATCTTGTTACAGTTTCTTCCTTATTTAGTAACATCGTCTTTAGTCTCTTCCTTAATTACAAACCAATCAATTATTCGTTTGTGCCGCGATCCAAAATGTGTTCAAATCTTTTCTGTTCGAAATCGCATCTAGAATCATCTGTGCGGTGTTTCAGTTCGCGCTACTGTTAAAAATACCCCATTCCATATTCGACTAGTTCGACAGCGACTATGACCACCGGAATTTTCCAAAATTTCACCGATACTGACTTGGAATTTTTTAATTTTTGAAAATTTCACCGATAGTCGCTGTCCAAATGGCCTCGACTATTCTTTGAAACGAGCTTTCAGCCATTTCAGAACCAATTAAAGTGTCCGAATGCTGATCTTTCTATTCTAGCCAACTTCAGATCAACGAATCGCCAAGAATTCACCCTGTATAGAATTCTGTCAACCTTTGACCCTGACTTTCCCCGAAACGTGTAATTTTCCTGCAACGGAAGACCCGAATTTCGAGACTCACCTGGGGCGCGCATTCCCTGGGCTGTTCAGCCTCCGGCAGAGTCGTGATCAGGAAGAGCACGGGGCTGGTGACGAGGAGGCTCGTGACCAGGAGCATGGCGAGCGTGAGAAGGGCCTTGTGGACCGCCTTGCTCCTGCGGAGCCAGTAGCAGGGCACGCAGCAGACCCACGTGCCGGGCTGCGCGGGCCTCTCGACCTGGACCATGGCCTCTTCGGGGCCCGGGCCGTCGTCCCCCACCATCGGAGTCGCGGTGAGCGCCTGGAGGGCCTGTCCATGGGGCCCGGAGCTGCCGGGGCCGCAGAGAGTCCGGGGACTCAGGGGCAGACGCACGCTGCTGTTCTCGTTCCTGGTGCGGGCCGCGACCCCTGCACGGGCAGCCCGGCCGCCCGTGTACCCCCTGTTCAACGTACACAGAGCCACATTTGCGGGGGTTGGAAAAACTGGCGGCAAATATTGTTTTCGTTCAATCGTCGAGGGCTTTTCCTCTCCCTCCTCGTCTCGGATTCTAGGAGTTTCACGCTCGTCAGATGATATCGGGGGCCGATACTCGCGGCACACTCGCGACCATCGCGATCAGAGGCTCCCCAGGACGCCCTCAACCGCTCGCATCGCGGTACGAAAGGACACGCGGACTGAGCCGTCCCTCCGAGGAGCCGTGACGGCGCGGCGCCCGCCAACCCCTGCCGCACGCAGCCGCTTTTCCGCCGTCCCGCGGTGGCCAGGGCGCAGGCTCCCCCCACAGCTGGTGCAGAGTCGTACCCTGACCGATAATCTCGGAGCGGTAATTTACCGGATTCTCGGGGTGTTGATCGTCCTATGTACACGTCTTTCCTTCTGTTCTCTTTTAACTCGTGTCGTTTCTATGTTTTCCGAGTGAAGTTAGAGGGAGTTATTATTATAGTCAACCCGATAATGAAAAGCTGAGTTTTTACAATGTTGAACATATATTGAAATTTCTTATACAAAAAGGAATGAGATTTACAAACGAGATCGAAGTGAAATTGATCTCCAACGATTTCCACGTCTCACCCGGTCGCAAAATGCCACTTTTCATACCTCTTGAGCGGGCGAAAAACAGATCTTTTCGCCCTCGGGCGGAAACGTCTTTTTCCTGCCCTAGGGCGCAAAATCCTGTTTTCCGCCCGCTCACTCGGTCTGAAAATAACTATTCGATCTTGATGAAAATTGGTGCTCGACGGTTTTTTAGGTCACCAATCACGAATCTGAAGTAAGATTAGCGAAATTCAAAATTACGAATCCAATTCGGTGGGGAAAAAAAACTAAAAAACATTCGAAATCTCACAAAAATTGTTTTCTTGAACCGCTGGCTGTTCAAAATAGCTGGAAACAAAATGATTGAAGGCTGGCTCATAGTCCCGCTTGTTTAATTATATATCCTGACATTCTGACTTCTTTCGTCAAGGTCGAAGCTCGTCCTAATCATGAATTATGGGAGCGTTGATTAAAATTTTTCATTCTCGGTGTAGTAATAACCGGCTGAAGTTTGAGCCTCGCGCTGAGTTATTTATGTATGGAGTAGCACAAAGTAGGTATGGAAACTTCTTCAGTCAAGCGTTACGCGTCGAGGGGTTCGAATTTTCGCGAGACGAACCGCAGCGTCGCGACGCTTCTTCTTTATTCTCGGATGTTATCAAGCACCGACGGTTCTTAAGTCCGTCTCTTTATACTCTGAGGAATTTTCTTCTTTTTTCTTTCGTTCTTTCTTCCGCTGTCAACCCTCGACACAGGCTTGATCTGCGAACCCACTCGCAGCCTCGTGACCTTTCTAAAATTCACAATTAATCAAGACAAAGACAGCTCCGAATGCAGTCTGCGAGGGATTTCACTACAATTATTCTCTCCTCGGAGATCAAAAGGGAACGAATTTTTTTCGCAGTTTTTTCGAAACTTAGAACCTATCAGATTTTGGATTCGATCGATCCAGTAGTTTCGGAATTATTCAGAGAACAAAATCTCCAGTTATGAAGATTTTTTGGGTTGCTGATAACGAATCTGAGGTCATATCACCAAGAAAAAAAAAAAAAAAAATATTCTCAATTCGATCGAAATTGGATATTCGAAAGTATTTTGGGTCAAATCCAAAACTGGACATAATAATTGACACAAAATCTGGTGTAAAAGATCCAAAATACAATCTTCATGAGACAACTCATTAGTTTCTATAATTTTCTCAATTTATTTATTTTTTTCTTTCTTCTCTTTCCTTACGTTACGTAAGCATAAGCCTCGTATAACTGCAGGTGTAGTACCTATAACATAAGTGGTTTTCGAAGCTGATCAATCGCAACGTCCGTGACTGAAAAGGCTTCGAACAATAATGTCCCATCCGATCGAGCGAGGGTTGTACGCTCGGTGGTAAAACAAGGGCTTTGATAAGCCTTAAACGGGGGGGGGGGAGGGAGACACCCCCGACCGGACGGGGTCGAAGAGCCGGTGCAGTAAACCAACCGTGACTAAAGGAAATTAATCGTTATCGTTATCGTTATCACAAGATTTTGGGACCCGGAGCACAGCTTGCCGGGGCTAAACACACGCTATATAGCTTTTCGAATCACGGGCAGGGGAGAATTTCCCATAACCTTGTGTGTATATTCGGTACGCCGTACATCCGGAAAGTTTTCGATAATCATTTTATCACGATTTAACGAAGGCGATGTTGTATAATGTACTCCTAGACCCCGATGTGCAGGGCGAAATCGTGATCCTTTCTTCTTCATCATCTTCCTCTTCTTCATAATATTCTTCTTCATCTTCTTCTTCTTCTTTCTTTTTGGTGTTTTTCTTCTTCTCAATATTCTTCTTTATCGCAGGAATCTTCTTCTTAATATTTTTCTTCATCATCTCCTTCGTTTTAATATGCTTCTTCATCTTCTTCTTCTTCTTCAAATTTTACTTCTCCTTAATGTTTTCTTTTTTTTCAATATTCTGCTTCACCTTCTTTGTCTTCTCCTTCTTTTTTTAATATTCTCCTTCACCTTCTTCTTCTTCTTCTTCTTCTTCTTCATCTTTCTCTCCTTCTTAATATTCTTCATCTTCTTCTTCTTCTTTTTCTGCTTCATGTTCTTCTTCTTCTCAATATTCATCTTCTTCTTAATATCTTCTTCTTCTTCTTCTTCTTTGTTTTGATTATTTTCCTTCTGCTTCATGTTCTTCTTCTTCTTCTTCTTCTTCTTCTTCTTCATAATATTCTTCTTCATCTTCTTCTTCTTCTTTCTTTTTGGTGTTTTTCTTCTTCTCAATATTCTTCTTTATCGCAGGAATCTTCTTCTTAATATTTTTCTTCATCATCTCCTTCGTTTTAATATGCTTCTTCATCTTCTTCTTCTTCTTCTTCTTCTTCATATTCTTCTTCTTCTTAATGTCCTACTTCTTATTAATATTCTCCTTTATCTTCTTCTTCTTCTTCAAATTTTACTTCTCCTTAATGTTTTCTTTTTTTTCAATATTCTGCTTGACCTTCTTTGTTTTCTCCTTCTTTTTTTTAATATTCTCCTTCACCTTCTTCTTCTTCTTCTTCTTCTTCTTCTTCATCTTTCTCTCCTTCTTAATATTCTTCATCTTCTTCTTCTTCTTTTTCTTCTTCTTTGTTTTTATTATTTTTTTTCTGCTTCATGTTCTTCTTCTTCTCAATATTCATCTTCTTCTTAATATCTTCTTCTTCTTCTTCTTTTTTGTTTTGATTATTTTCCTTCTGCTTCATGTTCTTCTTCTTCTTCTTCTTCTTCTTCTTCTCAATATTCTTTTTCATCTTCTTCTTCTTCTTCTTCTTTTTTTTATGTATCCATTCTTTGTCATCTTTCTTTCTTTCTGACATCTTTCTTCTTGATCATGGTCTTCTTCTTCTTTTAAATATTCTTCTTCATCTTCTCCTTCCCCGAGTCTCTAGCCTTCGTCTATAATTCGTCTCTAACCCCCGCTGCGAATTACCTCAACTGAAGAAAATTAATCACCCCTGTTGCGCCGCGTTAAGACTCCTTAATTCAGTTGAGAAAAATTGTGAATTAGTTTTACTTTTATAGAGTAATAATGCGGCGTTGAGGGGGGCAGGGGGGAGACGAGTCGTTAACAATTATTGTAGTCCAATCATTTATAAATTATACGTTTTGGAAGAAAAATCTGATAAGAAGTTAAACGATTTTTGTGGAACTGCATACAAGTTAAACACGTCCTCGTGTAGAAATTCAATCGCAAATGGGAAAAACTATCTGGAGCCCTTCTAGAAAACCCTCCTAGGGCGAGATTAACTTTTCTCTGAAACCACTGGACCGATTTCGATGAAATTTTTCACACAGACTCCGATTATCACCAGTTTCGACTATTGTACTAGGATCTTTGAAGTTGGATTAAAAAAAAAAAAATAAAAAATTGTGCCAAAAAGCGATGAAAATACGAAAAAAATTGCGAAAATTGATCATATTTCATCAAATATGTGGAAGACATGAAAAATCCTTAGTCAGGTCGTGAATACCAATGACAAGAATCGGTTTGAAAAATTTCAGCCAAATTGGACTCATGATGTCGAATTTAGAGTGCGAAATGTGGAGCTTTTTGTTGCAGAATTCAACCTGCAATATCTCAAACCAACAATTTATGAAAAAAAAGACCTGTTTGTCGATCTTTTACACTGAGTTTCTTCGTCGTTCCCTTCGTCGCGGGAGAATTTTCCCCGAAAGATCCAAAAGAATTTCCAGACTTTTCCCCAAAAGCTAGTAATTCCACCCCCTGCACTTGGGGGAAAATGAGTAAAAGGAGGCCGGGAACCGAGTTTCTTGAAAGGGGCTCGAGAGGCTTGGCACTCCCCAATTAACAAAGTTATCAAAGGTTTTCTACCCGCTTTTCTACCCCCTCCCTCATCCCCGAAAGCAAAACTATATTATCTTACCTCGACGGAATCCTTTTCAAGTTTTCACCCTCATCTTCCATTATCTCTATTTTCTCTCGCTCGTCTTCTCCGTTGTTTAGTACAAATTTTATCCCACGGTGATAATTGAATTCGAAAAGCCTGGTGGTTCGGGTTGGGGAATAGAAGAGCGGCTCTCGTTTATTTCTACCATAATCCACCCTAATCAACTTATCGCCTTTTATCGTCATCCCACTTTCTGCCACCGTTGGACGTAGGTATACCTCGGGTTATCAATTAGCCATACCACTTTCAGCCAACCCTTACACTCGGTTAGACTCGGACTGAGGTAATTAACGCTAACATTTGGATACAAGCTTTACCGCAGTCTGTTATCGCACGCTGGATATCGCGCCGTAACATTTGTGTTACATTTTTTGGATATTCATGATAACCGCTTATTATCGCAAAATTGGCACTTCTTCGGGTTCATTGAATGTAATTTTCCCACTCAAATTTTATCTCATCCAGTTTTCACTTTTTCACATTATCATAATCTCATTTTCACAATGATAGAAATAAATCTTTTATCAGAAAACAGAAACCAATTAAAAAATAATCAAATTTGCATTCACAGTACGTACAGAGCAAAAATTTGATAATAAAAAAAAAATACACTCAAGTTTTCTTTCAATTTTGTGTTGTTTCTTTTCTTTTTCTTTTTTTCATTTTTTGAACTTTGAGTAACTCTGAATGTTAAAAAAAAAAAAAAACACTATCAATTGAATATAAAATTGCGTATAAAATTATGTGTTACATAAAATTCAATTTTCACGACGAAAGAATTTCATGTAATCATCGACAGGATTATTTCTTGTCATAAAACAGTTTTTTTTTTCTTTTTTTCCCCCTATTTATTCGAGGGATGAAAAGTTCTATCGAATTCCGTTGATCAGATACAAAAATTGTCAACCCTAAACTATTTCTAGGGAAACTAGAAACTGGTAACTTTTGAATTATTTCATGAAATTCGTCAAGACTCGGAATAGTACATTGTGTATCAAGGGCGCAAAACACTATTTTTCGAGTGTGAAATTTGCAGTACGAGCCGAAGGCGAGTGTACTGCAATCACACTCGTCAAAATAGCCTTGCGCCCGTGTTGCACACGATTTTTTTCTCAACACCTGGTCTGCAAAAATGCCTCTTTTCAGACCGAGTGAGCGGGCGCAAAACGGAACTTTGCGCCCGAGGGCAGGAAAAGAGTCGTTTGCGCCCGCTTTAGGCGGGCGCAAAGCACATTTCCGCCCGAGGGCCGAAAAGATCTGTTTTGCGCCCGCTCAAGGGGTATGAAAAGTGGCATTTTGCGACCGGGTGTGAGAAAATTGGATTTCTGGTCCGGTTATCCGTTTTGTGCTACTGCTGCTGCTGCTGCTACGTGCTATAAGTTTTAGTTGGTCAAATAGGGTTATAGGTACGTAGATACGGTATGCAATCGAAACTTTGATAAACCTTGAAACTGTTTATAGTCACCGAAGTAAGTAACCAAGTCGTGGCCATAAAGTCCATAACTTTGCTGTATAACGACTGCAATATGATATTAAAAAAGGAAAAAAAAAGAAAGAAAGATAATTTATAGCAGACACACGTTCAATATGAATAATAGGTAATTTATTATACGACGTATCACAATCTGAAGCAAAAATAACAATAAATTATTCAATTCAAAATACAATTAATTTTCTTTTTTAAATAACTTTTAGTTAAAATTTTTTCTCTCTTCATTTTTTTTCTTTTTTTTTTCTCTCTCTCTTTCTTTTGTTTGATATAATCTGAATTATGTTCCCACAAATATTTTCAATTCTTACATAATTAATTATATATATATCTATAATATATTTCACTTACGATGTATTATATTTAAATTGTATCTTTTTATCAACGGTTTTATCTAGCGAAGCTCGGATATTTAGAGAAAAAAAATTATTCCAAGGCAAGGGAGGTGGACGCGTGTATAATTTATGTTCAGTTTGTTTCCTTGGTTCCTCATTTCATTAATTAATTAATTAATTAATTAATACAGTAAAAAATTATAAACCTATCATTTCTCATGTTATAAAATATCATCATCTGTTCTAATCAGGACCACGAAAAACGAAATTTATTTTCCCTCTCAATTGTGTTTCTAAATTTATATCCCTTTTTAAATACTTGACTTTTTTTAGATTTTGAACCATATATTAGCGTATGATAAGATATTTATTTTTTTTTCTTCTAATTGGCCATTATTTTTATACTCTATGACAATAATTACCTGGGTACCAAAAAAAAACAGAAAAAAACCAAAAAAAAATAGTTAAATAATCAGATAAAATTTTATATAATTTTGTAAAGCATATAAACTCTTACGAAAATTTCATAAGCCTCTATAATTATACAAAATTATATGAAGTTCTATGAAAATTTTTAAACTAAATTTTTGTATGAAAGAATTATTGAAAAATTTCATAGAAATTTATCTGTTCGTAAAAAAAAGAACTTTATAAATTTCCCGGTAGTCCTAAGTTAATATTTTTTTTTTCTTGTTTTTCTTTCTTTTCCTTTTTTTTTTTTTGCTACAATCTACGTACATGTAACACGTCTATACTTGCATATATTCATATGTATAATAAATACAATATAATACACAAGAATGTTTAATTATTATAATCTCTCTGCCTTTGACAGATATATATATATATTTTTTAATCTTTTCAATAATTAATTATTATCTTTTTATACTTTTACTGCAGATATATATATATATATATATCGACTTTGTGTATCTCTCATAGTTTTTCATACAATCTGTATAATTTCTTTCGTTATTTTTTTTTTTTTATATATATATATATTTATATACCACCTCTACAGCCCTGATCCACGCTTATTTATTCAATCAACCTTATAATGTATAAACATAATAAGTAATTGAAGACGGTAAAAAAAAAAAAAAAAAAAACTTTATCAATCAATAAATTTATAGAAAAAATTATATGAAAATTAATTAATCGGGTTTAGGATTGTATAATAATGAAATACATGTGGTTATTTAAAAAAAAAAACAAAAAAAAAACCGATACAGGCCAAAAATAAAGATTTTATTCAATCATTCATCATCATAAGGTTAATTAATATAATTATAATAATATTTTACAGAATAAGGTTGATCAAAAGTTTACATAGGATATATTTTATGTTTTTTTTTTTGTTTTTATTTTTCCTCAACTATATATAATAAATATAATTCAAATCTTGTTCCTCTAGAGTATCTACACGTAATTTTTATTCATCTTTTTTTTCCATTTATCAATAATATGATTAATATTATTTGTTGCTGTTGTTGTTGTTCATTTTTTATTTCTTCTTCTCTTAACTTTTCAATGATCGAAATCATAATTTGTTAATTCTCATACATCATGTTTCAACTACGACAATCAAACTGCATACAATATTTATAATATTACAAACAATGTAAAATTAATTAAGTAATTGGGTTAAATTATTATAAAAATTAATACGAAAGTGGAATAAAAAAAAAATTATGAAGGAAAAAAAGTAGTTTTTATAGTAAATAGATTATTATTTGTTCTTCAGTTTTTTTTTTGTTTTTTTTTTGGACCATGTTGCAGACATTTGTTATTTTATATGTATAATAATATATAGGTACAATTAAATTCAATGATGATATAATTTCATATTCTGTTAATCAAATTATTTATAATTATAATTATAATTATATCCTTGAAGTTTTTTATCATTTCATTTCAATGACGATTAAAGTTTTGTAATTCCATTTTCCTTTTTTCCTTTCTTTCTTCTGTTTTCTGTTCTTTACTCAATATCGAAGTCTGAATCGAGAAACTGAGATGCCAACCTCAATTAAATATGCGATCTCATTTTCCGGAACAGTCTTCGCTTCGATATTAAACCACTTGAATTTTTATTTATAATCATTTTCAAAGAATTTTTTTATCCCTTATATGACTGTAATCAAATAAATATATTCACGATGAGTTTTTCAACATATATATACGGACAAAAAACCAAAAATTGACACTTCAATAAATAATGTAAGATTCAAACGGAAAAAATTCTTGTCCTTTTTTTTTTTTTTTTTGACTAGACTATTATTATTATTTTTTTTTATTCATTTACTTTTACTGAAAATTGATAATAGATAAAATGGCGTCCGTGAACTAAATTCGTTAAATTTCTGACCATAAGATTGACTTGATTTTAGCCTCTGTGACGAAATTTTAATTTTTTTCTTTCGTTCTATTGCGACGATATAATTAGGCCCTGGAAGAATCAAAGAATGCCGAACTTGACTTGAGCCTAACAATTTATTTCGCACAAAACTTGGGCTTGCTTGTACAAATTTTGTGCGCTGCTTCATGTATAGGATTTCGATTAAATGAAAATCTGGAAATAAATAAATAAATTGAAAAACTCAATTTTCAATTGATGATCAGAGTTTAATCGATGCTTTCTTTTATCATCGCGTCGGTCTGGCATCGGGTCAGCTGATAGGAATATCGGGAAAATTCAATTATCTTTTTTTCTGTTTTTCGGTTCCGGTTAGATGCGATTTAATTAAAATTGGTAGAACGGCGTTACATTGCGGTGGATCTTTCCTCGTGAGCTTTCTTAACGATCGCCAATTTCGAATGAGGATCGGCTGCCGGAAGACCAGTGTACGGTGGTTCTCGGGTACCGTGAAGCATCAGTGTCCATTCTTTTATCCAACCGTGTTGAGGCGCTTTTGAATTGAAGCTCACCTGAAATTAACGATTTTTTAAATTATTTTCTAGACTCGACAATTAGCAAGATACGAAAAATCTGACTGGATAGATTGTTCAGGGTGGCGAACTTGAAGCACACTCCAAATTTGGTCCCAAAATATTCAGAATTGTAGGAGTTATTCGCGCTCGAAGTAAAAGATCTGAAAATTGATAACTTCTACAATTTTTAATATTTTGAGCTGAAATTTCGAGTGTACTCTCAGGAAACAAAAATGTATCAAGGAAAAAATCGACGACTCGATACTTCTTGTCGTTTCTTCGATACAAGCCCAGAAGCATCGTTGCAGGGTTCATTTAGGTCGAAAGGAGTCATTTGACCTGGTTCGATGCTCCTAACTCAGCAAAAAGGACAGATATGAAAAATCTGACCAGAGAGATTGTTCAGGGTGATGAACTGGAAGCACACTCCAAATTTGGTCCCAAACTATTCAGAATTGTAGGAGTTATTCGAGCTCGAAGTAAAAACTCTGAAAATTGATAACTTCTACAATTTTTAATATTTTGAGCTGAAATTTTGAGTGTACTCTCAGGAAACAAAAATGTATCAAGGAAAAAATCGACGACTCGATACTTCTTGTCGTTTCTTCGATACAAGCCCAGAAGCATCGTTGCAGGGTTCATTTAGGTCGAAAGGAGTCATTTGACCTGGTTCGATGCTCCTAACTCAGCAAAAAGGACAGATATGAAAAATCTGACCAGATTGATTGTTCAGGGTGATGAACTGGAAGCACACTCAAAATTTGGTCCCAAAATATTCAGAATTGTATTATTCGAGCTCGAAGTAAAACTCTGAAAATTGATAACTTCTACACAATTTTGATATTTTGAGCTGAAATTTTGAGTGTACTCTCAGAAACAAAAATATCAAGGAAAAAATCGACGACTCGATACTTCTTGTCGTTTCTTCGATACAAGCCCAGAAGCATCGTTGCAGGGTTCATTTAGGTCGAAGGAGTCATTTGACCTGGTTCGATGCTCCTAACTCAGCAAAAAGGACAGATACGAAAAATCTGACTGGATAGATTGAAAAATCTGACTGGATAGATTGTTCAGGGTGGCGAACTTGAAGCACAATCCAAATTTGGTCCCAAAATATTCAGAATTGTAGGAGTTATTCGCGCTCGAAGTAAAAGATCTGAAAATTGATAACTTCTACAATTTTTAATATTTTGAGCTGAAATTTCGAGTGTACTCTCAGGAAACAAAAATGTATCAAGGAAAAAATCGACGACTCGATACTTCTTGTCGTTTCTTCGATACAAGCCCAGAAGCATCGTTGCAGGGTTCATTTAGGTCGAAAGGAGTCATTTGACCTGGTTCGATGCTCCTAACTCAGCAAAAAGGACAGATATGAAAAATCTGACCAGAGAGATTGTTCAGGGTGATGAACTGGAAGCACACTCCAAATTTGGTCCCAAACTATTCAGAATTGTAGGAGTTATTCGAGCTCGAAGTAAAAACTCTGAAAATTGATAACTTCTACAATTTTTAATATTTTGAGCTGAAATTTTGAGTGTACTCTCAGGAAACAAAAATGTATCAAGGAAAAAATCGACGACTCGATACTTCTTGTCGTTTCTTCGATACAAGCCCAGAAGCATCGTTGCAGGGTTCATTTAGGTCGAAAGGAGTCATTTGACCTGGTTCGATGCTCCTAACTCAGCAAAAAGGACAGATATGAAAAATCTGACCAGACAGATTGTTCGGGGTGGCGAACTTGAAGCACAATCAAAATTTGGTCCCAAAATATTCCGAATTGTACAAATTATTCGAGTTTAAAGCAAAAAAAAATTACTAATTACCTCCAAAAGCCAAGTACCCTGGGGGTATTCTCCCCAGGTATGAGTAGTCATGAATGGCCATTTGGTGAAACCGTCCCTATGATCATCGTCGTTTACTCTTCGGCTGAGAATCATCGATCTGAAAGAAAAAAAAAATAAAAATAAATATAATTGATAAAAGTAATCAGAGATTCTAATTAAACAGTATTAATTAGACAGCCAGACCCCCGTCGCTGCCTTTCAGAAACATGACGAATGAGTATCTGGGAACGAATCTCTCTCCCTTTCGTTCATAATTTCTGTTTAAACTCGGACATGGAGGAATAAATCGCGTGGGAGATTCCCGAGTCTTTGAATCAACACAAATTATCATATACATTCTCATTTCTCTAATTAAAATTCTGCAAAGGCAGAAAATAACGATTTTCTACCTTCTCGAAAAAACAATTGTACTTCGGGTCAGACTGAAGATAATCAAGACCGTTAATCAAACAATAAATAATCATCAGGATTAATGAATAACTTTCACGAGCTTCGGGGTGATAATTCACACCACATGATTTTATATGGGTCAAAGGTTGAACCTCGAGGATGTTTATAATCTACGAGTGAGATGAATTTATTTGCGAATCGCGTCTCTGAGCCAGAGAAAGGATTATCCTCTGAAAGCTTTTTCCCCCTCGAGTTGAGCGCGGACGAGATAAAAAGAAGCTCAAAGAGGGAGATAAAGAGAGAATGGAAGATTGAAAGTCAGCTGTTCAATTATTTATTCACTTCTCTCCCTCCCAGCCAAAAAACCATTAACCACGGGATGAAATTATCATTATTATCACTCTGACCAACGTTGTGCAAAAATTTCATTACATACAGTCTCGTTGCGAGACGAGAGCGAAAATCTTTCTTGTTTTCGTCTTTTTTTATCTTTTTTGTTTTTAGTGATTGATATCGATATTAAATTTTTACCTTGTTCCCATCGGTGACGTCAGGAATAATTCCACGTCACCGCGACGAGTGGCGTTTACGGATATCACAGCCTGAACATGTTCCAAATAATTTACAGCATAATCTGTACCTGCGCAGGCGTCGGTCTTGATTTTTAGAAGTATGGATCGATCGCTTGGCACTTCTCTGTTTGAACAGAAAAAAAAAAAAAAAAAAAAAAAATTGGAATAGTTAATATTTAGAGGGTTTCAAATAGTCTAAGAATTATTAAGCATCATTTTTTTTTTTTGTTCTAAACTTGAGAATTTGTTCAAAAATCAATCTGCAATACTTTTTTCGCAAATCGCGCCAAAATCAACCGAATTACTGACAGATATAATCGAAATAATGAGAATTTATTGTTCATCAAATAATTAGAGGTCTAACTATAACTAGAGGAAATTGTTGAAAATTTCAAATATCTATTTCCAGGTATCAAGAATCATGTAATTTTTTTATTGTAAAAAGAATAAATTCGATTGAACAGATAGCGAGAAAAACTAAGTCGAATATGAAAGAAAAAAAAAAGATTCAATTAAAAAACGAAAAAATTAGTCAAAGTCAAAGTATAAATACAATTGAATTGAATTGAACGAATTGAGACCCATTGATTGGAATTGCAAAAAAACAAAAATCGATCAACGAATCAGAATCGAACAGGATCAGGTAGAAAAAATTTATTGAGTGTTTTTTAATACTCAATAAATTTTTTCTTCACAGTAGGTACATAATATTTAAATTTTCGAATGAATTAAAGGTGTTTGTGACAAGTATCCCTTCCAAAACAGACCCACAATAGTTAGCAATAAAATGATGAAAGAATTGGTGGGTATAAAAGTAAAAGCTCGAACGTGGGAGGGCGGAGATTAAGTGAGCTGCCCCCCTGGAGTTGAAATGGAGCAATAAAAAACGTCTAGATTGGCAAAATTCGTTGTTTCATTTCGTCCATCAGGGTAAAAAATAAAAGCGAACCAAAAAAAAGGTGAAAAATAAAAATAAAATACGACTTCGCAATTTTTCTTTCGAGACAAATTATACCGAATATCTCGACGCGTCAATCGATCGCGTTGAAAGCTCTTTGAAAAAAGAAAAAATGTGTATAAAAGAGGAAAAAAAGCTGCTCCTTCACTTACTGGGTGTCGAGAACCATTCCTGCCTCGCAGTGGTACCGCGGTGGCACAGTTTTCCAATTTCTCGCCAAGGCCACCATCGATCCGGCGTCCAAAACCCCGTAGCCGAACAGATGATTGAACTCCAATCCGACGCCGTTCATGGTCCAGTGGAACCTTCCCTTGGCGTCGAACAGCGAATTGCGCTTCGAAGTCAGTACCGTCAGGTGCTGAATGTCACGCCACGTCAATTGCGGACTGGAATAAAACGCTGATAAAATCGGAAATACTCGAAGAAATAATAATAATGATAATAATTGAGCGGATCGGTAAGTCATCCGATGAATGAATTGCCTCGACTTAACTGTGACACGCTTCAAGCGGAAGCGATTGTACGTCGAGCGATGACAAAAGGAAATGGAAAAAAAGTCTCTTTGTCGGAATCTCATTTCTCTCTTCGACAGAATATTTATTTATTTCTTTTGATATTCAGTTCTTCAAAATATTTTACGATTTACGATCATTTTAGAGACTTTTTCGTGTTTTTAGAGCTTTCAAGCACACTTTTTTGCGAGATATGGAAGTCAATATACATATAGCTATCGATTCTCGAGAGAAAAGTAGAAAGAAGATAACGTTCTTCTTCAGTCTATGGTAGAAAACTCGATCCTTTTTCGCCACTTGTTCATCCCACTCGATATTTTTGGACGATTTTTGACGAAAGGTGATTATTTTTTTCTCCCGAATACAAAAAGCTCCACATTTCGGGGTATAACTCCGGAAGCACGAGTCCGATGGGGATGAAATTTCTCACCCTGATTCTTATCATTGGTAGCTATGACCTGACCCAGGATCTTCCAGTACCTCGATATATCTTACCCAGCAAACACGTATCCTTTCTGTTTCATAACATGGGACCCACAAAGCAACCTCACATCGGTTACCTCACATCAATATAAGTGTAATGTCACATTTGTAGGTTACTCGCTTATAACAAATGCAACGTAACTGTTATATAACCAGAGCCCTACAAAGTGACCTAACATCGGTTAGGTTGCATCAACCTCAATGTATTGTAACAGTTGTTACCTTCGTTCAGATGACAAAATGTGATTTCATACTGATATGGCTATGCACACATCGTTAGGTGGATGTTATATTAACGCCATGTAACGTTCAGCGGTTTGAAAGCGCGCCAAATGGCGGCGTCCCGGTCGAGCGCCACTGCTCGAGGCCGCCATCTTCATTCTTACGCGTCTCCGGAGTCCCGGCGTGTGGCACGTGTGTTAAGTCGTATAATTCTCGATTAAAGTGGGTGTGAATAAATAAATAAATTGTGTCCAGTGACAAAAAAGGTGCAGCAGATCACAGGTAATGAATGTTTTTGATTGTCTATGGTATTGAGTGCATGTTATTTCCGGATATATTGATCTGAGATCCTAACCTTGAATTTACTTTGATATGGATGTGCGTACGATACGTAATCATACATCATAGACTCATTGTTATAAGTCCCTCATCTTTTTTCGAACCTTTATTGCAGGTACATATAAAAAAGACGCAAGAATCAACTCAGTTCCGAACTCGCTCGTGCAGCTATTGCTTCATGTATTTCGTCCTCTGGCTTAGATAACAATGAATCAAGAAGTGAATCTGTGCCTCCGCTGCCAGAATCAAGTAGATCGTCGGTTTCAGATATTTATGAAAATACTGTTGAAGAATTAACGTCAGCAGAACATGATGACACTCATTGTCAGTCGAACCATAGCGATGCTGACACTATCCTGAACCATAGTGATTCTCTATCCGATATGAGCCAGCGATTCGTCAGTGATGATACCACAATAAACGAAGAGAAATCAAGTCTGAGGCAGGATTTACAAAACTTGATCGTTGAGTGTAACTTACCTCGTGTAACGAATTAATAATAAAATAATAATAATGATAATAATAATAAAAATAAGATAGATGCATAGTTAACACATACTTGATAGACACATACGTATAATACAAAGACCTGTGATACATGTGAAACTGCAATAAAGAGATACTTATTAAATTGAAAAAAAAAAACCAACATATAAGATTTATTGCTCATTATTGGAATTTCAACTTAAATCTATTGAGAGGAATATGCGCACAAAAGTCGAGCGAATATCCAGAATCTTGAGGCATATTCACTCGAGCGAGGGCGCAGATTCCTCCCTATAGATTCAAGTTGAGATGTACAGCTGTATATGCATATACAAACCTACTAACATTTCTACCACAAGGTTATGTAACGTGTTACCACTCGTTACCTAATTATGATCTTACTGTTAGATGTTGGCAACGTAACCAATAGTAACACGGTTACATGTATGTTATTTACATGTTACCTTGGACTGCATAGGAAATTACAAGCAACGACACAGTTGCATGTAACTAACCAGTTACCTTACGCGTTATATTTGGTTTGCTGGATGTTACCTTGTAGTTATACAAACGTGTCTGCTGGGACGAAATAGGATCATTTTGGAGAATTTTTCGTCTTTTTAGAGCTTTCAAGCACACTTTTTTTAATCCAACTAGTTCCGACCTGGAAGATCCTGGTACAGACCGAAACTACTGATAATTAGATTCTGTGTACCAAATTTCAGCGAAATTGGTCCAGTGGTTCCAGAGTTATCGTCCAAAACGTGTGAAACGTGAGAACGTGTCGTGTCCTGATATTCCACGTAGAAATTGACTTTCGGATGGGGAAAACTATCCAGGGCCCTCCTAGGGTCCTCCCAGGAACGTCACGTTTTTCCGACTCGGGGGGAGCCCGGGGTTTCTGGGAGGGGCCCGGCAGGGCCCTAGGCAGTTTTCCCCGATTGAAAGTCAATTTCTACTCCGGATTAGGGACCCGACGTTTCACTAAAACTGTTCCAATTTCGTCAATTTTGAATATTTTTGTACCAGATTGGGCTCAAAACGATCCAAAAATACAGTTCTACAAGGATAGATGACGAACAATTCATAATTATCTTGTAAATAGTCTCGTTTGACGATACTAACTTAGCTTCTAGAGCCAGGGCGAAGACGCCAGCCGCCTCTGGAGCGGCGGCCGAAGTTCCACTGTGAGTAGTGGTACATTTTCCATAGAGATCCGTTGTCGCCTGTGATTAAATAGAAATCGTTAACATTTCACGGAAACTTGCTATCATCATAATATATAGTATTATTATCTTGACTGAGGTTGGTAGCTAACACAGCTCGTCAAAGACTAAAGTTAGACGTTGTAACACAAAGACGATAGAAATTCTGAATCAAATTCCAAGCCCACGTGGCTGAGTATTCGTGTATCTCCTCGCTCCCTCCGAAAACTTTTTTTTTTCTTTTTGGGAGCTCGGTTTAAATTCTTTGTGGAACGTATTCGCGAAACTTGAGCGATAGAATTTACAAAGAGAAAGTTATGAATCGTTGAAATCACTTTATTCAGAAACGTTTCCTTGGTGAGCTTTTCAGTACGTAATTATACTATTTTTATTTTTACCAAGAATTTTGAGAATTTTGAATAGTTGCTTTTTTTTAAATTTCTGTCACAAAATTCGCAAATCATCGGGTTTTGTCAAAACTGAAAGCTTTGATTTATTATTTTTCCTATTTACTAAGAATTTTTTTAGAAGTTTGATGAAGCTTTTTTATGAATTATTGTAACGAGCTTTTCACCGTTAAGGTGGTCAAAATTGAAAGCTTCTTTACTAATATTCTTTTCTTTCAACTAAAAATTTGAAGAAGTTTGACGAAGCTTTTTGATAAATTTCTGTGAGGAGCTTTTCATTCTCGGAGTGGAAGGTTTCGTTTCGTGGAAATTAAAAGGTTCTTTATATTGCTATAACTCACCACACCCGTGTTCGGATCTTTAGCACCGTTACTGAAGGTGGATGCCAGAGTGCTTGAGCAGCTTTCATCGTAATGGGCGTTCTGACCGTCGTTGATAGCGCTGTTGATGCTTACGGTCCACATGCTGGCAGCGTATCCGTCGCAATTACAATCGTCCTCTTCGCCACCGTCTCCGGATGCCCAGACGTAAATATTGCCCAATCCATTTCTACCCTAGTTTATTCGACAAAGGAGATAAAACAGACCCAACCCTGGCTTAAAACGGCAAAAATCGTAAAATTGTTATAAAATACGGAGGCGGTATACCGGATTTTAAAGCTCGTGTTCGGAGCTTTTTTGATCGATTCCTTTGGCCGTAGATTTTTATGAGTCCGGTGCGTGAGGTGTGGGTGGGGTGGGCAGGGTCAGAGAGGAGACTGCAGAGTCAATATATATACGCGGTTTAATTTATCACCGAACTTGAACCCCAGAAATAACAGGTCCATCGAGCGGGTTAGACTCGAAAGCTAAATTAAACGAACGAGGGGTCGAATACATGAGCGTCGGTGGGTGATAATAGCAGTGGAAAGAGGACCGTGACGCATGTCCAAAAACATTTTCACGTGAGACTTTCATTTGCGAAAGTCTCCACCCACGCGGTATCGGAGAGTCGAGGAAAACTGGGAAATTCAAAACAGTACATTTAAAAGAAAAACAAAAAAAATGGCAAAATGGTCACGGGGCTCGTGCGCCAGGAGCCATTTTTGGCCCAAGCGGAAGCTCGGTGTGACAAGTTGGGGTGATTCGAGCACCCGAAATGCCAAGTGAACGCAGAATGCTTCGGAATTTCTATTATTTCCCAACAGTATCGTCGATCAGCCGCGTAATGACGTCTGAGCCAACACCGCCTCACGCTGCCGCGGTGTGATTGCGGTATTTTTGCCCAAAAAATTGCGAAATCCGGAAAAAACGCGGAGCTCTGGCGCACAGCTTGCACTCCAGGCGACTGAATTTCTCTTCCATTCGAAACCGATGGTGGATCTGACCGAAGGAATTCGGTGCTCTTTGCCCACGCGGAATATTTCGGTGTCGATGACGACAATAATGACGAAAATTGCAGTTACAGGATGAATAATTGTAATCAGCGGTTCTGTAACCTCGATTCAACGTCCATCCGAGTCGTTGATTTTCCGTTAAAAATCAAAATCCCCTCGTCGTATCGATTTTTGTCCACGGTCCCCGTTTTGCCCGGACTTTTTCGCAGACGGAAATCGGCGCGGTGTCTAGCAGAAGCGTTTTTTTTCTGCTCGATGATTCGAAATTACAAATTTTCATCATGACAGTAGCTGAAAAATCGTTTTTATCGATGAAACTCTCTCAAACCTCTCTGCAATATCTGAACTCAGGGTCGCACCCTGAGCCCTTGAGACTGGCATTAGAGTTCTCATAAGGTTTCCCGATCCCCAGTCTCCCGTAAATTGCAAACTCCCGAAAGGTGGCTAAAAATCGCGAAAAATCCTTGCCCCCATCCGAATTTCGTTACGCGCGGTAATCACGCCTTCAAGTTTTAACGATGATTAAGTTTACTTAAAAAAATCTCCTCACCTCATTCACCCCCCTGACTATCGCCCTCATCGTCGCGTTCCTCGGCCCGTCGACCGTCTTCCCGTCGTCCGTCGGCCCCCAAGATGCGCTGTAAATGTCTATCATGTTCGGCTCGTGACCCATGCTGTTGGCCTCGATCAGATCCGTCATGTAGGGTTGATCCAGCATCCGGATGCCGGCTATCTTCGAATCGTAGGCCACCCCCACACCGCAAACCCCGTTGTCTCGGGCCGCGGCCACTTCTCCGGCGCATCTCGTGCCGTGGCTGACGATGAGAGACGAAATTTATATGATTTATATGGTTATTCGGTATAACTGACTAAATTGAGAAGAACTGGGACGAAGAAAACAAAAAATTGGAATCATATTTCGCTTATTTGCCTTCTATTTTTATTTTATCACGTTCTGCACGTAAACCTGTCCCTTCGTGAGATTAATTCTGGTCTTATAACGGGCATAGAGAACAAGCTCGTATAATCATATAAAAGCTCAAGGACGATCGTGTGGTCGCGGTTGAGCAAAAGTCGTTCGCGAAAAAAAAAAAAAAATAGAGGGTGGAAAGGACGAGAAGAAGAAAAAAGAAGGGGGTCTCAAATTTTATCGCAATACGTGACGATAAACGCCATGGTTTCCGACGTTCTAAATCAGGGAAAATATGAATTGCCATATCTTATATAATATCGTACACTAAATGTTTCAACTCTTTCCCTCGATAGTTATCTTTCACCGTACCAATCGCGATATTGCAGAATAAAGTGAAAAAATTCAAGGGGGTCAGAAACCGGGGCGTTTACCTCGTGCCATATTGTACGGTATCCTTGTACTTGGAGCGGGCGCGTCGCACGTCATCGTGGACGCAATGTCGTATATTGCAGACTCTGCGTAATACACGGAGACGTTGTTGCACGGACTAATTTAGTAGCTCGTTACCCCTGGGGTAATTAACGATTAGTCGTCCCGAGATTAATTGTAAGAGATGAGCAATTATAAAGTTAACCAACGTCGCTGAGGATATTGCTTACAATTAGCTCGTACAACCATCGACTGCTTCGAGTCCCTCTATGCTCTTCGATAAAGGAAAAACAGAATGTCGACGATCATAGGGAAAATGGAAAAATCTTTACCTGTTAAACCAGTCGTCCGTGTATCTGGGATACGGGTACGGGTCGTTGCTGCTAAAGTCATACGACGCTTTTGCGTTCTGAAATAAATTTAATTATACAAGATCAATGTCTGATTAGAACCTCGCTGGTACGTTAAGGGCTTTTCTTTCTCTTTCACGTTCTACGTAGCTTTACTACGGGTGCAATCGTCAATTTCGCAAGCGCGTTTCTTCTGCATAAGCAATAATCGTTACCCCCAGAGAAATGATTGAACTCACTTGTAGCGGAGATAAATCTTTTTAGGTTTTATTTTTTATATCAAGGAAGAAAGTCTCGCTGGTGGCTCGAGAAAGCTAGAAGAAAAGAAGAGGAATTGAGCTTCAATTTTGATCTTGGAGAGACAAAAAGGATTCAGATCGATCCTGAAATAGACGAATTTAGAAACGACAAGAGTGAAATGAACTGTTTTCTGGAAGCAATCGAAAGAGATTTCAGAGCTTTTCAAGCACGAGATTGAAGCTTGATTCTTTCACTTTTTCTTCTCCTGATATCAGGCAAGAAATAAGTTTTTGAAAATTCGGTGAATCGAACGATTCGAAATTGTTCCGAGTCTTAGATTCAATTTCATTTTTGTTACATTTATGAAAAAGCACACATTTAAAGCACTCGAAAATAATGAAAACCAGAAGAATTCCTCCTCACGTCTCGTCTGAGGTGAAAATCAATCGAGACGTTGGATAAAGTTTATCAAAAGCTTGCAGTCGAAATTTCAAAATTTAAGATGAGCTTTCAACAAAAAATTCAAGTTGTCAAAATCTCATATCTCCGCCTATTTTCGCCATTTCTCGGTGATTCTTTTTCCATTTTGAAACTCGGAATGTCAGAATTTAAGAAGAGCTTGCAACCAAAAAATCCAAGTTGATTCTTGGCACAGTAAAAAAATGTTGAAAATGTTGAATATATGAGATTTTACACGATTCTTTTTCCATTTTGAAGCTCTGAATGTCTAGAAATATGAATTCAAGTTTGAAAAAAATTTGACGTTTTATCTGATCATGTGACCCAATATAATCGCGCGTTTATTATTCACGTGGAAGAGCTTCAAGGGTGGTTTTTTGACGTCCCGCATCTCGGGCGTCACGACGCCTAGACTACTTCTGGCTCGTTTGTTAAGGCGGACGGATCCTGTCACTCCGGGTTTATTCCGTTATCTAATAATCTTGAACCACGCAAATATCCTTCGCTTCGGTGTTATAAACGGGCTCGTAATACGAGTCAGAATATAATGCTAATGTCAAAAGCGTAGGAGTTCGTCAAAGATAAGACGAGGAGTGTGCGAATAAATGAATGTCACTTACGTAATTGTACTTTAGGTCCGGGTGCATGTAGTCAACCCCTGAAACATAAATTTTTCCTTTAGTCATTTCGTTGGCTTCAATGTTCATCAATCTCTTTTACGTCCAGACGCAGAGTGAGGATATATTTTTTTTCCTCTCTGTTATCTACTAAGCGAAAACGTTCAGCGATGGATAGCACATACCGTCGTCCATAATGGCCGTTGTCACATTTTTTCCAGTTACTCCCTGCGCCCACGCAGCTTCAACGTTTAAATCGAGTTTCGGCTTCCCTCCATTCTGTCCAGTGTTTTTTAGATACCATTGATACTGAAAATAAGGATCGGTTGGATCCTGACTGCCAGAATTTTTGAGCTGCTGTATTGGAACCAGCTGATCAATGTTCAACGATTTATAGCCACGCTTAACTCGTTTGAATCCGGACTGCTGAACAGCGGTGTGAACCTTGATTGGGTAGGACAATAGAAACAGAGAATTAAACTCACCCTCTACGATAATATAATCGATCGTATCTATTCCCCATTGGGTCAACTTGACTGCGTCCTTGAGTGAGGAGGAAATGGTCACGGTCATAAAATATAGTCAAGGAATTGTCATAGTCATGAAATGGCTGTTACTTGGAATATTTATGTCATTGTTATAGTTTTAATGCAGTAATAATCATGAAATGGGCATGAAACACTCTCGAAAAGTTTCTAAGTGGACGAAAAATGGTCATCGAGTACTGCTGGAGAGTCATTAATTCAATATTGTGAAATGGATGTGAAGTGGACATGAGATGGACATGAAATGGGTATGAAATGGACGTGAGATTGATATGAAATAGATATGAAATGGACGTGAGATGGCTATTAAATGGACATGAGATGTTTGTAATATGGATATGAGATGGATATGAAATGGACTTGAAATGGACATGAGATGGACATGAGATGGACATGAAATGGATGTGAAATGGACGTGAGATGGACATGAAATCGATGTCAAGTGGACATGAGATGGAAATGAGATGGACATGAGGTGGACATGAGATGGAAGTGAGATATGAAATGGGCATGAAATGGATGAGATGGATATGATATGGACATGAGATGGAAATGAGATGGACATGTGGCGGATATGATATGGACATGAGATGGATGTAATATGGACATCAGATGAATATTAAATGGACATGAGATGGATGTGATATGCATATCAAATGAATGGACATGAGGGGGATATTAAATGGACGTGTGATTGATATGAAATAGATATGAAATGGACGTGAGATGGCTATTAAATGGACATGAGATGTTTGTAATATGGATATGAGATGGATATGAAATGGACTTGAAATGGACATGAGATGGACATGAGATGGACATGAAATGGATGTGAAATGGACGTGAGATGGACATGAAATCGATGTCAAGTGGACATGAGATGGAAATGAGATGGACATGAGGTGGACATGAGATGGAAGTGAGATGGATGAAATGGGCATGAAATGGGCATGAAATGGGCATGAGATGGATATGAGATGGATATGACATGGACATGAGATGGACATGAGGCGGATATGATATGGACATGAGATGGATGTAATATGGACATCAGATGAATATTAAATGGACATGAGATGGATGTGATATGCATATGAAATGAATGGACATGAGGGGGATATTAAATGGACGTGTGATTGATATGAAATAGATATGAATTGGACGTGAGATGGCTATTAAATGGACATGAGATGTTTGTAATATGGATATGAGATGGATATGAAATGGACTTGAAATGGACATGAGATGGACATGAGATGGACATGAAATGGATGTGAAATGGACGTGAGATGGACATGAAATCGATGTCAAGTGGACATGAGATGGAAATGAGATGGACATGTGGCGGATATGATATGGACATGAGATGGATGTAATATGGACATCAGATGAATATTAAATGGACATGAGATGGATGTGATATGCATATCAAATGAATGGACATGAGGGGGATATTAAATGGACGTGTGATTGATATGAAATAGATATGAAATGGACGTGAGATGGCTATTAAATGGACATGAGATGTTTGTAATATGGATATGAGATGGATATGAAATGGACTTGAAATGGACATGAGATGGACATGAGATGGACATGAAATGGATGTGAAATGGACGTGAGATGGACATGAAATCGATGTCAAGTGGACATGAGATGGAAATGAGATGGACATGAGGTGGACATGAGATGGAAGTGAGATGGATATGAAATGGGCATGAGATGGATATGAGATGGATATGATATGGATATGAGATGGAGATGAGGCGGATATGATATGGACATGAGATGGATGTAATATGGACATGAATAATATGGGCAGATGAATATTAAATGGACATGAGATGGATGTGATATGCATATGAAATGAATGGACGTGAGGGGGATATTAAATGGACGTTACATGGTTATGAAATAAATGGACATGAGATGGACATGAGATTGAAAACGAAATAGACATGAAATGGTAACGTAGTGCGCGTTGTGAACCTTGAGGAGGGCATGAATGGAGTTATAAGATTAGGCTGATCCCTTGGACATAATCGATCCTCGTATATCTACTTACCAATGGGTCAACTTTCAATCTCCTTGTGTGAGGCACTGATCTCTTTGTTCTTGCATGAGGAAGAGCACGATGAACAAAGTGGTACTCAGTTTTGCTTCCAAGAACCTGAGAAACATGAAACAAACAGTAGAGCCAATTGGATCGCCTTTATCCCTGCAGGAGACTCTGCTCGATTGCAGGCTTTATACACTTGGTTTTATCTCGGCGCCGTGGAGCTTCGCTACTTCCCACGTGATTTGGAAAAGAAAAGAGAATAAGAAATTAAAAAAATAATCCTTCATCATTCATTCTTTTAACACGGAAAAATATTTATTCAATCTTCAACACAAATTAATTTTCGGGTTCTTAATCTTCATTTTTCTTCACTTCTGAGAAATAATCATAATTTCCTCAATTTTAAAACAAAGACATCTGGACCTGACGCGATCAAATTTTAAAAACTCGTCAATAGCGAATGATACAATCATGTTATTCCGATCCGATAGTGAGCCAATTATCCAACGTTGTGTTTCTGCCGCGGACGTGTCTGGGATCGAGCGGGGATTACGGACAATAAACCCTTCCCAGTGTCCAGACACACGTGTCCAGGTATTAATCCATAATACGTAGGGATATATGTGCATCGTGTTAGTTTTGGGGCTTGAAACTCGATCGTGACCCTCGACCTGTACGAGGAGGACGGTTTTGTCCATGTTCGGAAACCGCGAGGTGGTTATCACCCAGAGGGTTTACAGTCTATTCTTCAAGAACCACACATCCGCCGCTACGTCAGAGACCTAAATAAGCTGACCCTGGTCCCTTCGAGGGTTCAAAGAAGATTCCATATCTCTTCTTTTTTCAACCTAACCACGCTACCCTTTTTTAGAGCCGCAGGGATTAAGAGGCTTCTTTCTCTCGAAATATTCCCGCTCTGGATTTGTTATACTTTGGGAATTACTTGGCTGCGCAGAGCAGGAATAGACTTACAGCGCTTACAGTGGCGGAAAAACGAACTTTTTAGTGGATTAATTTTTCGATTGACGATATCTCGACCGGATTCTGGTCAATTTGGTCTCAATCAACAAGGTTTTTTAAACCAAGAACGGATCAGAATTAAAATCTGATAGGTGGAATAGTTTTTTAGATAACAAAATTAACGAAATTAGATTCAAAATTATGATCCAAGGGTTTCGACGGAAATGTTTTTTGGGACTCTGATCGGTCGGATTTTCAGGATTCAAAATGGCGAATCTATTATTCTACCAAAGAATCTAAAAATACTGTACTGGAAGGTCTTTTGGCTCGCTGATAACGAATCCAAGGTCAGATTTGAAAAAATAGTAACACTGGAATTTGATAATTTTTTGCCGAAGCTCGAACCCTTGAATATCTAATCATCTATCTCGCCCTTCGAGCAATAACTTTGAGGGTTTCGAGGCTCACGAGAAAATCGCACTCTAATATATAAACATGAGCCTGTTATATTATGAGCACAAAATTGCGGCCCAATTTCGCTTTCGCGACGTATACGATATCTTACAGATATGAAAAGTTGTGCAGAATTTCATACCGAGAAGATCGAGAGTCCGGAGGCTTCAGATTAGAAATAAAAAGTCAATACCTAAATTTTGATTAGCGATTTAGCACCGATTTCTTCATTATCATTATCTTTTTCAGTTCCTCTTTTCGATGTGATGTATTGATTACGAATCGGATCGGTCTATAAAGCTCAGAGGATTTAAAACGCGTCGATGACGGAACGTCAACGATAGTCGCTCTTCTCTCTACGCAAAATGTAAATGTTTGGATTTTCAGTCGATGGTCAACCAGCAAGTGGATATATCGAAGGCTCCTTCAAACTGACTGGCAGGTTCATCAAACAGGCTTCAACCTCACGTGATAAGCTCTATCTGATAGATTTTAGGGGATATCGATAAGGTTTATGAGCCCTTTGACGCCCAACCGCGTGATCAACATATGCGCGAAGCAATTGATTCGACCCTAATTATTCTTGACCGGGAAAATAGTCGAAGAGGAATCATATTATGGTTCAACCCCTAGAAATTTTCTGACCCTCTCGTTTCTCACACTTAAAATTATTCAGAGTTAAACGACACCATTGAAGAAATGAACTAGCTATATACTATTATGCAGTTGAGAGTCAGCGATCCGTTGATGATTCTGTAATGGAGAGGAAAATTTTTTTGCTGTTTCTGTTCCTCAAGATTTATAATTCTTAAAACTAATATCACTGAAAAATCAATCAAAAAATTCTTCAAACTTTTGGAATCATCGATGAACCTCTGGTTGCAAAAAAAAGGAATTATTCGCACTCTTATCCATTTCCTCGCAATTCATCCGTACAAATAAAGAATAAGGGGGCGGCTTCATCCCCTCGATAAGCAATTCTCCCTTCTCGCAGTCGATGTAACGGAATATAGGAGATAAAGGAGTCTGGCGATGCATCCTTCCGTGAAATGAATCCCATTCTGGTTGTGTAACCTCCCTTGCCGATAATAAATCCCATGCTTTGAAATTCATACAGAATGGAACACTGACACCCGCAGATACGTCTGTCGGTGTCACATGCGGGTTCCGATGTCCTATTCTCTAGCCCAAAGTTCCACGTGAGGCTAACGAACCAATTAAAACGATGATAACGTTGTCTGACGGCGATTCTTACCGGACAATTGGTGCTTCAAAAATTGACGTTATGAAAAACTTTTCCAATTGGAATTTTTCATCGAAGTTCCGTTTTTTTTTTTGATCATTTTTATACCCGTATGCGACGCAGAGTATAAGCTCGAAATAATTATCAGGGTGGCCAGAGACCTGGAGAAACCTGGAATTTTCATGGAATTTCAATGTTGGTCGCGAAAGATTATTTCAATATTCAAAAGTCAACTTTTGGTGCCAATTCGAATGAAATTCATGGATAATCTGCACGGATTAGAATTAAATAACTGGGAATCGGTACACTTTGGAATAAGTTGAAAGTCGAAACTGCTGAGTATCATTTTGCAAGAATGAAAATTGCGTTTTTTAGTCTAATAATGTGCCAGGAATAGTATCCACATAGGTGATCCGATTTCAGATTTTTAAGACTCAAACTGTTGAAAACATAATGATAATAATTCTCAATCAATTAATGAACATAAGAGGTGATCGGACACTTATCTGTTCGTTTGAAACATGCTTCTTTTATGAACAGTTGGAGACGAGAAAGTCTAGAATCTGAAGTTTACTTCTTGCACAATAGACACGAGGAAGAATTTGTTCCTAAAATTGAGTGGAAGACATTCAGAGTCGTGAAAAGTGATATTCGCGAATTTCAAGGAGTCGATGAAATTTCATGGAAAAACTGCGTTTTAGGTCCTGCAGGAAAACTTGCAAATGTATCCCAACTGCGATATGGATACCAATCGTGGGTGGCTCTTGACGTACGGGATATTCGGAATAATCCTTTTCGATGACGAAATGAACGTGTTTCACTATCTGGCGTCGATGCGTCACCGTCATTATCAGCTGCGTCGATCGCTCAAGTGGGGATCCGGAGATTGTATCAATATTAAAATATCGCGGATTATACAGCGGCCATAATCATCCGATTATCCAATCATTCGTTATCTGTACCTACGCTGAAAGCGTTCGAACCTTATCGCCTGGTTATTCTGTACATCACTATCACATGTTTTATGTTTTATACGGTACAGTAGTTTTGTGGCGCTATCGCAATACCCGAGGCTCCTGATGCGGGTGCGAATCCGTCGCGCCCTGAATGCATAAGTAATCAACTTTTCTACACGCTGACAGCAACTTCAGGTGCTTTCGCGCAGAGGGATGGTGGAAAATATACTCAAAATAAGGATCCTGCAGGGAATACCGAGGCTACGTAACTACGTGATGTAATTTGACACGTGCAGTGCATCCAACGTGACTCTACTAGGCGACGATGGTTACGCGTACCTGCCCGGATTCACCTTGTAGCTCGTTTCCAACTGTTTTGAATTTTGCAGAACTGACTTCAGATTCGTGATCAGGGACCCAAAAGACCATGTGGTAGCAAATTTCGTTCAAATCAGTTGATCCGTTCTCAAGATATCGTCGTTTTTGAACTATTTTTTGGAATTTCGTTATTCAAATAATTCGGAAATGCCTCAATCAAAGTCGCCTGTATCAACCAATCGAGTAGATTGTTTCGGAGATTGGCCAATTTAGAAGTTGATTCCGTGAACTATCGGTTCGATCCAAAAATTGTCAGACAATATTGAGAAATGACTGTTTTAGAATTCTAGTTCGACTCAATTGAGATTCAAAAATCGTGAGTTTTTCTTCCTTCGGGGGTAGAATTATTGTCCCACGGGGTAAGAATTTTCTTTCATTTTCAAAATTAGGAAAATGACGGCGGAAAAGACGCGGAAAAACCTCTTCAATGATAATTTTACGCGTAAAACAATCGACGATTGAGAAACTAATCAACTTGTCGCAAAAATCGTAGGATACGTCGCAGACGATACGTCTAGGAATATCCTGTCCAAATTTCGAGTCAATTGGTCCCTTAGTTTCAGAGATTTCATGACTACCCGAAAAATGTGGGATTTCTACGAAACCGGCTGCAGTGACGCCATTTCTTGATATTTTGGAACAATTTTTGAACCGAATAACCGATAGTTTCCTTCGATACTTTCAAATTTACGGTTCTTTGAAAATGACAGAATTCTATAGGCGTCGAAAGTCTTATAATTTTGTTGGAGTGGATAATTTCGCACACACATCACGTAGAGCGATTTCGTGCGCTGCCTCGTTACGGTGCTATTCAAGATAGTCGAAAATTTGATACATCTAAAGTATACTATGATATAACACGGTTCGTTTAGGAACCAGCTGGGATAAACAAGCTCTATAATTCTCCTCAAATCTCTGATAACACCTGGACTCAAATTTATCTCGAGAAATTGGCAGGGACGCCCCTAGGGCTTCTATAACGTCCCTAATTTTATGAAATTCACACTGTCTAATCCTATATCCTGTCTTATCAAACAATTTCTACGACTTATCCGTGTTGAAATAATACAAAAATCGATTTTTTCTCTTTCTTTTATTTTTTAGTCTCTAGGAAAATATGCGAAAAATTACGATATTCTCATTCGAAATGAGCGGATTTTGAATCTCCAAGTAATAACGGGATTGAATTTCAAATATTCTTATTTGGAATGAAAAAAAAATCGTCTGATTCTACAAAGAAGATGACAAAATTCTAACAAACTAGAAATAAAAAATTACAGAACAAAATATCTAGAAATTTACAATAAAAAAATCATTGAAATGAAACAGAAATGGTGGGAATAGTTTCTTCGCCCGACTCCCTCGATGAATCCTAGGACCTTGCAAATTGTCTATTCCCACATTTTGCGAAATAAAAATGTGTCCCATACTCACCGATCCAAGATTGACAAAGCCGTTCCTCGCGGCTACGTGATCGGCCAGATCGTGTTCAGCCGGTTGTCTCATCTTGACCAAAAACGTGTTGGTGAAGACTTCCGCGTTCGCGGTCGACCCGAGGCATAGACAAACCGATATCAATAGTAAAACCGATCTCCGAAGAACGAGAACCTTCGTCGATAAATTATCACTGTGCTCCCCGTCATATTTGACCATCTTATATCGCACGTGCCTTGGCTCTCGCTCCTTCAATTGACAACCGACGACTGAGGGGTGCCTGCCCGCCTCCCTGATAACGGTTATCGGTTGTCGGTCGTCGTGCGTAGGGGATGCGCGCGAAGGATATGCGGTCCTCTCCTCTCTACGTATGCATGCGGCGTAATTATCGAATGTTCCGAATCGATCTTGAACCTCGTGGAATCAAACGTTCATGAAAAAGGCTTTTGACAAAACCGACATGGTCTTCTAATTTTCTAAAGGCCTGACGCGAAAATTAAACCTCCGCGTTTGCCCGGCTGCGACGACTACACGAGACCCTACGAAACTCTGCAACGGAGGTGCTCTGACGTCACGCGGCCATATTGATTCGGCACGCGGAATACGATTTTTGGTACCACGCGCGCAGACGCGGACGCCTTTATCCCTTCTTCGCTGATAACCGCTTAAACTTGCACCCCCTCTCGGGGTGTCAGGGGACCCTTGCGATAGTAGCCAGCTGGGGGGGGGGGGGAATTTGAGATCCTGTAATTCCCCGTTGTTTTTTTTTTCACATTTTCATATGACTCTTTTTTCTCCCTCTTTTTCTTTTTTCTTGTTATTCTCGTTAGCGAGGATTCCATATATCCTAGAAGTTATACCGGGGCGTAACGTGACCTTTTTGGCGCCATTGGCATACACGGCCTAATTGTGTACCGGTTGCAATTACCATGGACACCCTGTGTGTCTCTTATTTCTATCTACTGGCTGCCATATTATAACCGCGACGATTTTTTTTTTTTTTAACAGACTTTCAACAAGGTTTCGCAGATTCGCCGTTTTACGTCGAACTTGTACTGATCCCCTCGATCTGTTTCACAATCGGCATTCAATTGCGCGGATGGAAAATAGCTTTTATTCGAATAAAGCCGCAGGGATTAACCGGACTGATTAATGTTTCCACTTTGTCTTCGTTCTTATTCAAACACTTGACAAATTCCCTTTGACTTTGACTTCAACTTTGACATTTTTCAAAAAATATGAGTGCCTTCTTCTTGGTATTAGAATTTAAAAAATTCTTGACGATCGAAAAGATTGAGAAAAATTGAAAAAAAAAAAAAAAGAAAACGTACCTTTTTTGAAAGAAATATTCAATTTTTGTCACTTATCATCGCAATTTTTCACTGACCCCTTCAATTCTACTCAATTATTCGCTGGTTATACGCACGATTATTTCACGTGGGCGTTGAAAGACAGGAAAGCAAACTAGCTTTCAAAGTGGAAAAATATTTTCATAAAAATGTTATTCTTGTGGTTCCCAAGGAATTTATTGAGTAATTAATTCAGTTAAAAAGAAACTGCAAAAAGTCACTATTTGGGTCCCAAATCTAATGACTCTTCTTTAAATTTGACCTCGTTAATTATTTTGCTAGACAGACGTTAAAAGTTTCAACCCCATTCAAATAATTCGACGCCTGAAGGAGAAGATCAATTTTTTATTATTCCATAATTAACAATTTCGCGATACTGAAAATCCACTCAGACGAGAGAATAATAATCTAGTCATTTTCCGCGATCCTGTAAGAAAAACTCTCTTTCCACTCTGAAGGGAAATTAATACGGTATCACGGGGGGAAGGTAAAATTCTGAACAAGTAATATTTCCGTCCTTTTACCTCACCTTTTCTTCGCGAGTGGGTATAGGATGCTAAAAAAAAAAAAAGAAGAAGCAAAATAAAATCTCAGAAATTTTTCAGCTCGATTACAGAACGGGAGGAAAAGTTATCCGATCGTTACGGAGGCTACATTTTATCCAATAATTGTGCAATTCAATATTTACTAGCCGTATTATACTTCTTCATTCAGGCATAAAAGTATCCTCTTTTCAATGTATTTTTCAAAAGTAGTGCACAATCGATATCGCGATTCAAAAAAAAAAAAAACAGACTCTGATCTGCGTGGAAGATTTAATGAAAATCGAAAACGTGGGGCTAATCAATCAAACTTTGATTTCGCATGATTTCACGACTTCAACTGATTGGACATACGATTATCAAGGACTTCTGCTGATTTTCGATCATCTCAAAGTGATCCGAAGAATTTCAGCCGATTCTCAAAGTGATTTAGAAAAAATTTGGCTCATTTCCAAATGAATTCTAAAAAAAATGAGCTAAGCTGCTTCCTGCTGATTTCCATTAATTTCTCAGTGAGTCGGTCTGATTTCAAGTGATTTGAAAGCAGGATGTAGAGTTGATTTCCATCCCTTAAATGTAACTCAGACAAAAAAAAATAGAATAGAATTTAGAAAAAAAAAACAAAAAAACTGAAAGAGAAGGAGAAGGTTAAAGAAAGAGAAAATATTCCGTGGGCGTAAAAAAAGCTGCACAGAAAAGTCTCTGAATAAATCACACCAATCGCTTGTACCTCTGACAAGACCGTCGTCTCTAGCTTCTGCTACCAGATGCTCCGAATGGTGCTAGTTTGGACTGTAACTCGAGCACTTTGACTGAAAAAAAAAGTATTGATGTCTCGAAGCTTGAATTTTGTAAAAAAAGCTCCACATTTTGCGGGATAACTCTAGAAGCACGAGTCCGATTTGGCTGGAATTTTTTACACGGGTTCTTATCGTTGGTAGTCACGGCATGACCCAGGGTCTTCCAAGTCTGCAGGATATTTTAGGAGATATGATCATTTTTAGCTAGTTTCTTAGCGTTCTTACAGATTTTTAGCACACTTTCCTTTTCTTTTTCCAGATAGTTCTGACTTGAAATATCATAGAACAGACGGAAAAGAAATTTAAGACAGAAGCTCGCGTGACTGACGATTGTGGAAAAGTTCTTCAGAAATAATACTCAGTTCGTTAAGCTTGCTGGCTTAGGTTTAAGCACCTCGGGGTAGAGCGTCTCGATGAAAAAATAAATAAAAGAGAAGAAGAAGAAGAAGAAGAAGAAGAAAAGTGGGAAGGAAAAAGTCTGCTAGAAGGAGACTAATCCTCGGAGGAATTGACGACTTCTTGTACTTCACGACTTCGTCGTCGTCTCGACTCTTGTTTCGTTTAAGAAGAATTATTATACGACGCGAACTTATTTTCTGTAATTGGATGTGACACGTAAAACAAGTCTCATACTTTTATTTTTATACTGATTCTGGAATATTATTCATCAGATTTCTACCATTAATGCCATTTACTCTGAAATTATGATTGTGTTGGAGTAGAAAGGGCGAGTTACTAGTCAGACTCTATTACTACTCAAAATTCTTGATGCTAACAATAAGACTATTCTGTCATTTTCGAAGAACCGTAAATTTGAAAGTATCGAAAGAAACTATCGGTTATTCGGTTCAAAAATTGTTCCAAAATATCAAGACATGGCGTCACTGCAGCCGGTTTCGTGGAAATCCCACATTTTTCGGGTGGTCATGAAATCTCTGAAACTAAGGGACCAATTGACTCGAAATTTGGACAGGATATTCCTAGACGTATCATCTGCGACGTATCCTACGATTTTTGCGACAAGTTGATTAGTTTCTCAATCGTCGATTGTGTTACGCGTAAAATTATCATTGAAGAGGTTTTTCCGCGTCTTTTCCGCCGTCATTTTCCTAATTTTGAAAATGAAAGAAAATTCTTACACCGTGGGACAATAATTCTACCCCCGAAGGAAGAAAAATTGACGATTTTTGAATCTCAATTGAGTCGAACTAGAATTCTGAAACAGTCATTTCTCAATATTGTCTGACAATTTTTGGATCGAACCGATAGTTCACGGAATCAACTTCTAAATTGGCCAATCTCTGAAACAATCTACTCGATTGGTCGATACAGGCGACTTTGATTGAAGCATTTCCGAATTTTATTTAATAACGAAATTCCAAAAAATAGAACAAAAACGACGATATCTTGAGAACGGATCAACTGATATGAACGAAATTTGCTATCACATGGTTTTTTTTTATCCCTGATCACGAATCTGAAGTCAGTTCTGCAAAATTTTTATTTCACGTAGGCAATTGTTCTTCACATCATTTTCATCCTCTGCTTTGGTTTTCGGTATCATATTCCCTGCGGGTTTATTTCTATAATTAAACCACCACTTTGGATCAGACAAGAAACGTGATCCCGCTTCTTCATATTATCCCGTATCGATCACCCATTCCGATGTACATTTGCTACAGGCTTTTTTCCCGAAGCTTTAATGCAAAACGGTAAATACTTACATAGTCGAATGAAAAGTGCCTTAGATGTCGACGTGTACGTAATTCTCTGCAGAAATTGTCGATTTAAAATCCACAGCAGCAGAGTGAGCTGCGGCCACCTTCCACTATTACCTCGCTAGTGTGCAATATAAGCATCGGAATTTACGACTTTGCCAATTGCCGATACCCTGGAACCTCGGTTTTGCGATTTAACCAAGGATAAATTCGCCACGTCGTAAAACCCGCGCTAATACCCACCGATCGACCCTCAATCAACCCCGACCGGACCGGAAGCTGGAACGATACCAGATTTCAAATACCATCAGAATTTTAGAACCTCAATTTCTTTTTTTAGACAATATTACTTGAATTTGATACACTTTGATCCAGTATTCAAAAAGAGCCAATTTATACAGAATATTCACAGAACGCCCACGAGGGTGTCGAATAAATTTGTGATAAAATTGCAGATTATATAGTCGAGAGTATAAATCAGAGCAGAAGAATAAGCATGAGGTGGCTGGGAACTAACCCGTCTTTTTTAACAAGACTTCGTACCGTATAATACGTATAGTTTTAATCAACGAAAATCGGGGTTTATCACAGGGTTTTTTTTTTTTAATAATTCTTGGATGAAAAAAAAAACCCTCTCCACGCTGACAAGAAGATTGCGTTATAAAGGTAAATTAAAAAAGTTTGAATAGAAAGAGGATCCTCAAAAGGTGCTTCAATTATCTTCTTTACTTCTTTTTCTTCAATGATTTTCTCTCTCTGTGTCTGTCTTTTAAAAAAAGAGAATTAATTTGAGAAAAAAAAATTAACACGCCTCCAAGATTTGGTTCACGATTAGTAGGAAAAAACTATAATCTCGATGAATCGAAAGATTTTGAGCTTTTGGAGCTCGAATTTATTTATTACAACTTTTCTACTCAAAACGATCATCATTTATAATCATAATAATGGTGATGAGATTGATTGGTTGACTTCGTTCTTTAGGCGTATAAGAAATGAATAAATATATTCACAGCTTGAAGAACGTCTGGTCAAAATCTCAAAGCAAAGAAATTATATTGAATTATTCATTTCAATTAATTCCTTGGCTTATTTTTTGTCAAACAATTCAAAATCTGAAGAGAAAAAGTGATACGACAGGCGAGCCAGCTATATATGTATAGATCGAACTCTCGACCGCTCGACTCTTGGTTGTTTACTCAAATACTTTGAGAAGGCGAAGGTCCTGATTGCAGGAAAGCCCGAGTCTAGTCGTGACTGATTACTAATTAGACGTTATTATATTTGCATCGTGATTGCGGGCGAGACAAGAAATCTATTTCTTTTTTCCTGGGGGAAAATAACTGAGAATTTAAGCGACACGATCGTTTTTTGAGTTGAAGATCTTCGGATTATTTCAATTCAAATTTGGGTCGATTTCAATAATCTGTCTAATCACTTCTTTTTTTATCTTTTTCAAACAATTCTCGATAATTTATATCAATTCAAGTGAGGATTTGAAACTCTCAATCAATTTTTTTGTATTTCCTGTTCAATTAAAATTCAAATCAACTCAATTTTTGATCAATTCAACTCAATCAATTGTCTCGATTCGTTTAGTTCAATTTTATTTTCAATTATACTCGATGATTAAGCTCGAATTCTTTCCTTCAAAATAATTTACAATCAATTTCCAGTTCAGTTACTTCAATTTGCTACGTCTAGCTACTCAATTACCATCATTTTCATGATTTCTCAGTAATTCAGTTGATTTTCATTGATTCAGACGAATCTAAATTATTTTATCATGAATCTATCGAACTATGAATTATATTTCTCCCTATATTTTTTTGTTTCTCCTGAGATTAAATTCTTTGTGTTCAAAAACCGAGAAAAGTACCAACAGAATTTGATAAAATGGTCGAATATGAAATATAAAACTATAGAGAAAACATAAAAAATCGCGATTTATGGAATATCGATATCTCTGTGAGAATCCCCATGAGTCGATTTCTGATATTATAGTACCAGCAGGTATAATATACTATAGCAGCATCGAGATTTTTCCTCTCAACTGCAATGTGACCCCATAAAAAATCTCGATCCAACCAATCCATGGCTGCTATAGGGTCGTAATTTTTATACAGCGTATAGCGTGAAGCATTAAGTACTCCAGAAGCCAGTATATGCAGTATATGATATCAAAATCAAACGACCCCATACATATACACATATACACCTGTTTATATGTGCAATATTGAAAGTCAGTGTGCCTAATTCGCGAAAAATACCCAGAAAAAAAGTTTGAGGCTGACTCTGATGCTTCTTAGTATTCAAAAAGTATCATAATCGAATTCAAATTTCGAATATTTAACGTCAAAAACACGCGGGTACCATTTTTCATCAGAATCTGACATGGTTTGGGATTTTCAAGCGTCACGTCCGGCCCGCCATTTTGAATATTGTAAATCTGTCATTAGATTCGCTATCAGCATCCCAAAATACGCTCGAGGAACCACTTTTCATCGAAATCCGTTGATCCCCTCTCGAGATATCGTCAAACAAAAAATCACTTATACAGGGTGAATTCCTCACACCTGAACAGCCTGAAGTTGGCTAGAATCGAAAAAGAAGCATTCAGAAACTATTCTGAACCAGTCCAATAGTCTGAAGTCGGCTTAGAATCGAGAAACAAGCAATCAGAAACTATTCTGAACCAGTCCAACAGTCTGTAGTCGTCTAAAATCGAAAAAGAAGCATTCAGAAACTATTCTGAACCAGTCCAACAGTCTATAGTTGTCTAAAATCGAAAAAGAAGCATTCAGAAACTATTCTAAACCAGTCCAACAGTCTGAAGTTGGTTTAGAATCGAGAAACACGCATTCAGAAACTATTCTGAACCAGTCCAACAGTCTGAAGTCGGCTTAGAATCGAGAAACAAGCAATCAGAAACTATTCTGAACCAGTCCAACAGTCTGTAGTCGTCTAAAATCGAAAAAGAAGCATTCAGAAACTATTCTGAACCAGTCCAACAGTCTATAGTTGTCTAAAATCGAAAAAGAAGCATTCAGAAACTATTCCAAACCAGTCCAACAGTCTGAAGTTGGTTTAGAATCGAGAAACACGCATTCAGAAACTATTCTGAACCAGTCCAACAGTCTGAAGTCGGCTTAGAATCGAGAAACAAGCAATCAGAAACTATTCTGAACCAGTCCAACAGTCTGTAGTCGTCTAAAATCGAAAAAGAAGCATTCAGAAACTATTCTGAACCAGTCCAACAGTCTATAGTTGTCTAAAATCGAAAAAGAAGCATTCAGAAACTATTCTAAACCAGTCCAACAGTCTGAAGTTGGTTTAGAATCGAGAAACACGCATTCAGAAACTATTCTGAACCAGTCCAACAGTCTGTAGTCGTCTAAAATCGAAAAAGAAGCATTCAGAAACTATTCTGAACCAGTCCAACAGTCTATAGTTGTCTAAAATCGAAAAAGAAGCATTCAGAAACTATTCCAAACCAGTCCAACAGTCTGAAGTTGGTTTAGAATCGAGAAACACGCATTCAGAAACTATTCTGAACCAGTCCAACAGTCTGAAGTCGGCTTAGAATCGAGAAACAAGCAATCAGAAACTATTCTGAACCAGTCCAACAGTCTGTAGTCGTCTAAAATCGAAAAAGAAGCATTCAGAAACTATTCTGAACCAGTCCAACAGTCTATAGTTGTCTAAAATCGAAAAAGAAGCATTCAGAAACTATTCCAAACCAGTCCAACAGTCTGAAGTTGGTTTAGAATCGAGAAACACGCATTCAGAAACTATTCTGAACCAGTCCAACAGTCTGAAGTCGGCTTAGAATCGAGAAACAAGCAATCAGAAACTATTCTGAACCAGTCCAACAGTCTGTAGTCGTCTAAAATCGAAAAAGAAGCATTCAGAAACTATTCTGAACCAGTCCAACAGTCTATAGTTGTCTAAAATCGAAAAAGAAGCATTCAGAAACTATTCTAAACCAGTCCAACAGTCTGAAGTTGGTTTAGAATCGAGAAACACGCATTCAGAAACTATTCTGAACCAGTCCAACAGTCTGTAGTCGTCTAAAATCGAAAAAGAAGCATTCAGAAACTATTCTGAACCAGTCCAACAGTCTATAGTTGTCTAAAATCGAAAAAGAAGCATTCAGAAACTATTCTAAACCAGTCCAACAGTCTGAAGTTGGTTTAGAATCGAGAAACACGCATTCAGAAACTATTCTGAACCAGTCCAACAGTCTGAAGTCGGCTTAGAATCGAGAAACAAGCAATCAGAAACTATTCTGAACCAGTCCAACAGTCTGTAGTCGTCTAAAATCGAAAAAGAAGCATTCAGAAACTATTCTGAACCAGTCCAACAGTCTATAGTTGTCTAAAATCGAAAAAGAAGCATTCAGAAACTATTCTAAACCAGTCCAACAGTCTGAAGTTGGTTTAGAATCGAGAAACACGCATTCAGAAACTATTCTGAACCAGTCCAACAGTCTGTAGTCGTCTAAAATCAAAAAAGAAGCATTCAGAAACTATTCTGAACCAGTCCAACAGTCTGTAGTTGTCTAAAATCGAAAAAGAAGCATTCAGAAACTATTCTGAACCAGTCCAACAGTCTGTAGTCGTCTAAAATCGAAAAAGAAGCATTCAGAAACTATTCTGAACCAGTCCAACAGTCTGAAGTTGGCTTAGAATCGAGAAACACGCATTCAGAAACTATTCTGAACCAGTCCAACAGTCTGTAGTCGTCTAAAATCAAAAAAGAAGCATTCAGAAACTATTCTGAACCAGTCCAACAGTCTGTAGTTGTCTAAAATCGAAAAAGAAGCATTCAGAAACTATTCTGAACCAGTCCAACAGTCTGTAGTCGTCTAAAATCGAAAAAGAAGCATTCAGAAACTATTCTGAACCAGTCCAACAGTCTGTAGTCGTCTAAAATCGAAAAAGAAGCATTCAGAAACTATTCTGAACCAGTCCAACAGTCTATAGTCGTCTAAAATCGAAAAAGAAGCATTCAGAAACTATTCTGAACCAGTCCAACAGTCTGTAGTCGTCTAAAATCGAAAAAGAAGCATTCAGAAACTATTCTGAACCAGTCCAACAGTCTGAAGTTGGTTTAGAATCGAGAAACACGCATTCAGAAACTATTCTGAACCAGTCCAACAGTCTGTAGTCGTCTAAAATCAAAAAAGAAGCATTCAGAAACTATTCTGAACCAGTCCAACAGTCTGTAGTTGTCTAAAATCGAAAAAGAAGCATTCAGAAACTATTCTGAACCAGTCCAACAGTCTGTAGTCGTCTAAAATCGAAAAAGAAGCATTCAGAAACTATTCTGAACCAGTCCAACAGTCTGTAGTCGTCTAAAATCGAAAAAGAAGCATTCAGAAACTATTCTGAACCAGTCCAACAGTCTATAGTCGTCTAAAATCGAAAAAGAAGCATTCAGAAACTATTCTGAACCAGTCCAACAGTCTGTAGTCGTCTAAAATCGAAAAAGAAGCATTCAGAAACTATTCTGAACCAGTCCAACAGTCTGAAGTTGGCTTAGAATCGAGAAACACGCATTCAGAAACTATTCTGAACCAGTCCAACAGTCTGTAGTCGTCTAAAATCGAGAAACAAGCTTTTTTTAATAGAAGAAGTCTAATTTATCGATTTTAGGCAACTTCAGACAGTTCAGTCGTTAGAAAATTCACCCTGTATATCCGATCATATAATTGATGCCCTACATCTGCACACACACGCACACACATTCAAATCACACATTCACGCCAAAATTGAGTTTTTCAATTCTATCTCAGAAAAAATATCACGATACATTGATTATACGTTATAAGTTTATGGGACCGTATTGTAAGTCTTTTTTTATTTCCTTCATTTCGCTGACGAAACGCGATGCGATGATTAACGTGATGCGAGAAGAAGGGATGATTGAGAGCTGAGTAAACGCGCGATTCCGATACATAGAAAAAAAAGGTGGAACGAGATGAGTAGTAAAAAAAAAAAAAAAAACGACTTTGCGTGATCGTTGATGAATTAAATGACGTAGGTAAAGAGTGGAAATCGTGGATTCAATCTTCAAGGCTTCTTCAATTACGTGATTATAATTATCGATCGATAATTATAAACAGAACAAAATAGTATATAAATAAAAAGTGATTCACAATTTTTAGAATATAATATAATAACATTTTATTGAATTTCATAACTCTTCTTAATTATTTAATGAAATATCTTTCAACACTGTTGTAATTAATAAACAAGGACAAAAAAAAAAGGAGAATAATAACATTTAATATCGTTTTCATTTGATTCACATAATTATAATAAATATACACCGGTCGAGAAAAAAAGAGAACAAAAAAAAAACAGAGAACATGTTAAAAATTTATAAATAGACATGTATTTTACTAAACTAAGAATTCAAAGTCTTTTCTCATTTATTTTTCTTGTTTGTTTTTTTTTCCTTCTAATTCTTCCTTCTTCCCAATCATCGATGAAAAATACTAAAAACTGGGGCAACTAACAAAAGAAAAAAAAAATTTTTTTATTCCAAAATTTTATCAAAAAGACAGAATTCATCGGTTCACCTCTTCACCCCAGGCCTTTGTATTCCCATCTGGACATTCGGCCTTCCGGATAGCGAGAGATTGAATTTCTTCTTTCTGTTCGCTTCCAGTTTCATCTTTGCCTCTAGCCGTTTTCTCTCTATCTCCTCCGGGGTGCATCTGGGCTGCGCAGCGCTGCTGGTGTTCCTGAGGTACGACCAGCTAGCCTTCTCATTGCCCTGCGGCTGCTGGCCGCCGTTGTAATTATTGCCTTGATTATTGCGGCAGACAGCAGCTGCCATGGAATTACTGGCTTGCGAGGTCATGTTGTACACGGACGTCGATTTTGCCATCGGCGCCGGCTGCTTGTTATAAATGTTGGAGACATTCTGTTTCCCCGCCTTCCCACACACGGAGTCCGAGAGACTCTTCTCTTTGAAAAATTTGCGATTCTGAGCCGCGGTCGAAGCCTCCTGTTTCAGGTTCGAGTTTGCGTCAAAGGCGTTAGACGCCTGCCAGGAGTTCGTCTTTTGAAAGACCGCAGGCTTCTGGACGGACGCGTTTTTGGGACGATTTTTATCCTCCAGAAATTTTCCGACCAGCTCGTCGTCGTCGGAGCAGAACGCGAGACAGTCGTCAAAGGAGTCGTCGGGAATCTGGTCTCTGGACTTTGAAGCATCGGCCTTCTGCTTCTCCTGGATCCGGGAATTCAGTCTAGAGCTGCTTTCCCTTCGGGCCTCGGATTCCAGCTTCTTCTCAACTTCCTGACTGCATTGTACCATGGCTTCGTCAAAGTCGTCGAACATGTCGTCCAGACTAGATTCCGGTCTTTCCGGTTCGTTTTTCTCCTCAAACTCGAGGGTATCGACCTCATGTATGTCGTACACCTTCTGGGTAGGCATTTCGAATATGTTTATCGCGTTTGAGCTGGTGGTCGGGACCTGGTCCCTGTTCTCGTCCCTCACGCTTCTCCCGGTCTTTATTTCGTCCGCTAGAGCCTCCAGCTCCGCTGCAAACTTCCCTATCTTCTCCGCCACCTCGAGGTCCACGAGTTTTCTCTTCGGGGGGATATTCAAAAGCGGGGAATTCGATTTAGCCAGTCGTTTCTTTTGTAACAGATGCGGCCTCTTCGGCGTGTGGTTCAAAGCCCCGTTGTGTCTGCCGGTCTGCCAGTCCCACGTTATCTCGCTCCCGCTCTCCTGCGTGCAGGGGTATAATGATGTTGGACTGCCTCTGTAGTCCTGGTCCGGCGATTCTTCGCAACGCTCTATGCTGTTCCGGATCGGAGTCGAACTGAGGCGGGACGGGCGAGCTATGGGTGAATTCAGAGCCGCGTCTATACTCGTCGATATATTCAGCTGATCATCAGCCGCGATGATCGGTTTCCTCGAGTCTGTAAATATTTATACACCTTAATTATTGTGTAATTTCGAGAAGTACATTTCTTTTTTTTTATGAGGACAAATAATTTCGTTTCTGTTGTATTTTTTCTTGTATTATTTGGCAAAATGAAGTTAAAAATTGTCTGGATAAATTTTGAAAATCGATTCATTAATTTTTCATCTTTAATCTGAACGAGCGAACGAATGAATTAATGAATGAGTAAGTAGCGTAGTGATAGGTGGGTAACATAACCTCTTACCATCGATGTACAGACCTTCGGATTTTTTTGGCGTTTGCGTCCCCCGACTGAGAGACAGAGATTTCACGGTTCTGTTCGTCATCTTTTACCACTTACATAGCTCTTCTCTTGTTTTTTAATTTGTGAAAAACGTTTTAGGTTATGATCGCGACGAGACAGTCGTTTATATAGCGGTTTTATCGGTTTTTAATTCTTCAAACTCGTCAGTTGTTTACGTAGAATGAAGATAAACACTCAGAGTCTTTGATACTCTGATTATTTTAACACTAGAATTCTTAATTTTCTGAAATTAACACGAAATATGAAATAATTTCAACGCTTGTGCGACTCGATGTACGTACAACGAATAATATAAACAAAAACAACACGATTCAAGACCGTCGGTTGTTGTGCCAGTCGGTAACGCAGACGTTCTTCCATCCTGAACGGAAAGCGAAAGATTCGACGGAGAAATCTTCTTTATCGACGGAGTAAAACTTTAGAGTTTTTGTGATAAAAAATTAAAAATTAATAAGAACGCAGATTATTACACGACTATAAGTGTGCCGAAAGGCTGAATAATGAGTACGCGAAAGACACAGAAGATCAAATTTCATCTTGAAAACGCGTTTTTAATCAACTTTTTTGCTAATCAATATTATTTGGATATTCCAACGCCATTTTCAAGAGCGGAAAATCGCCCACAAATTGGGACAATAGCGAGTATCTAAAACCGATCTCAATTTTCTTTTTATCAATTATCTCAAAAACGGTGCGGATGGAATCAATAAAAACATTGAAGCAATTACGATGAATCTATGAGCATTTCTAGAACAGCGAAATCATTCGGCAATTCGAAAGGCGCGGGCTACTAATCTCCATGAGACAATCGTAGTTATTCGTTACCCTGAACGAGGGGGAAAAAAAAGTCGCTCGTGACTTTACCGACTGTGAAATCGTCGCTTATCGATGTGTCGAGAAACCGTTTTCATTACCGACTGAGTATAAACTGCGACGTCATAAATGTGAAGAAAATTTAAAAATACTACCCGATCTAACGCAAACAAAAATTGTGACCCGCTGTAAGCCTCAACTCCAACATAACCTATAAACATAAACATCGCGATGTTATCACGTTGATGAAAATTTATCGAACTGAATCTGAAAATGAAAACTAGTGTCTACGAAAATGTGATGAAGAGCATCAGGCAGTTCAGAGGAATGTCCAAGGACTGTGATAAAATGCTTAGAGAAACGTACCCCGAGTAAGTAACGAGAAATAGAAACCATATGGTAAACACGATTTTCATCATCCGGTAAAAAAAGGTTGTTTCATATTTTAATGTTAATTATTATTTTTCAATTATTACAAAATTCAGAGAATGTATAAAATATAAATATAATAATAATAAATTCAAAATATAAAACAACAACATTTTTGTCATATTTGTCATAATTCCTGAAAAATTAATTACAGAATACTTCCGGAAACATTGAGCAGTATTTTGTCCCTTGAAATTCGACGTCGTATGAAATTCAGTCACGCCAAACTGTGCAGTCAGGGTAACGAGTATTACGAGAGGTTCGTAGTACTTTTGCGTCTCGTATTCTTCCCTTTCGACGCTTTTATATCATCCAGAAGATAAAAACCGCTGAGAATCGTGATAAAGTGACTTAATTTTCTCAGATACGTCAAGGCGATACGTTGCGGAGAGTCTATCGGAGTCCTCGTAAGGATGGCGGAGGAAACTGGACTGTCCCCGGCGCTGCTGGCCAGGATAGTTCTCGAGAATCATTGCAAGGCCAATAAATTGAACGGTGAGAATCCATTCGACTCCTCGACGATCTATTCTCAATATAACGTTTCTAAAATTCTTGTCCCAGCGTCCAGAACGGAAGTAACGAAACTACTGAGAGACACGACCCTGATAGAAGACAAGGACCTCGCCTACGAAATTTATCTGGTAATAAATCTCAGGATATCATTTTTTTCGAGTATTCTAATCCGTTTTTCGATTTCAGTGCATCGTACACGACGATCAGTACGGACCGATATCAGACGCTGTAAAACAGTCAGTATCCTCCGTTCCACGGAACCTCGGACGCTTAATTCGATGCTGATAACGTTTTTTTACAGCTCCGTTGGTCAGGAGTACGAGGTAAAGCTCCAGAATTTGGTGTCCGAGAGGAGAATCGCCTTCCACGACGAGGACCACCTCAGACTCAGGGGGTACGACAAGACGCCTGACATCAAGCTCGAGGTGCCGATAGCGGTGAACGGGTTTGTCGTCAACTGGATAGAGTCCAAAGCCCTCTTTGGGAACGAGGAGGTCCACAAGAAGTACATAAAGGAACAGTTCCTCAGCTACTGGAACCGGTTCGGTCCCGGTCTCGTTATATACTGGTTTGGGTTTTTGGAGAACCTGAACCAACCCAACGAGAAGAAGTACGCGATAATGGATCATTTCCCGGACGATATAACACACATGGATCCTAAATCGGTTAAATCGATCTCTTTGTGATCCTGGGGGAAGATTTCACCCGAAATAATTCAGATGATGGAATAATTTTAATCCGATTAAAAGACGAGTAATTATTCTCGTGACTCGGCATCGTTGAATTAGTTGATTAACTTCACCACGAAACGTTATATTCGTACTGATAAAGAGGATGGAATTATTTCTGCGATGGAATCAACGTCGCACGCAGATGTTTGTCTTTGGGCTTCGGGCTCGAGTATTGAAGTGCGTGGAAATTTATACAGACACGCGATGTACAAACAATTAACGTAATTAGCGTGAAAGTAGGGTGCGAAAAGAAGAAAACAGCGTCGTAAAATTATTCGTCGAGGAAAATATCGTCAGATATATGGGAAGTAGAAAGTAATCAGCTAATTATTTATAATTGATTGACTTTGAATTTTTTAATTTTAATATTGATTATGAAAAATGATTCAAGATGATCCAAGTTTGAAATTTTTGTCCGAAGTAGATAAGAATTCCAGAATTAAATTCCAAAATAATGAAATAACTGAAAAAACACATTTTTCGATTATTATGTTATAATTATATCACAAAAATAGCGATCGATATGTATCATCGTGAGGTAAATAAAGAAGAAAAGAAACATTTGAAAATAATTGAAGAAAAAAAACTCGATTTACGAAAGAGGGAAGAGGAATAGGATATTAAAAAAATTAAAGCCACATTATTTCCTAAAAATATCGTTTATTCCATACTCAATTACGTTGACGTTAAGGATGTATAGGCTATACAATCTCATCCAAAAGTGAGTCTCGTCGTCAATATTGAGTACTTCGAGATGAGATAAAAAACGGAAAAAAATCAACCACAATCGAGATGATAAGAGTATTCATTTTCAGTAATAATAATGCCCAAAAGTTATCAACAAATTGTTTAAACAAACCATTGTTTAAGAAATTTCCTGGTGACGTTATTTTTTTTTCATGTCAAATGAATTCTTTAATCTTTCTGAATACACATGAATTTTTTCAGAATTTTGTCACTTTTTTGAAATTTCCGTTTTCGATTTTGAAAAATTGAGAAAAAAAATTTGAATTTTGGATATGTTATTGTGGAAACGATGTAGATTACAATTCTGAAGTTTCCGGAGAGTGGAACTAATAGTTTTGTAAATACAGCCTTTAGAAATTTCCGAAAACGGAAATTTCAAAAAAGTGAAAAAATTCTGAAAAAATTCATGTGTATTCAGAAAGATTAACGAATTCATTTGACATGAAAAAAAAATAACGTCACCAGGAAATTTGTTTAACAATGATTTGTTTAAACAATTTGTTGATAACTTTTGGGCATTATTATTATTGAAAATGAATACTCTTATCATCTTGATTGTGGTTGATTTTTTTCCGATTTTTATCTCATCTCGAAGTACTCAATATTGACGACGAGACTCACTTTTGGTTGAGATTGTATAGCCTATACATCCTTAAGCGACGTAGCGCATTTCTGTGCGCATAATACTTACACATACGCACAGCGTGTAGATACGAGTACCGTATATACGAGTCTGTTTTATTTATATATATACCAGTCGCGCTTATTTACCGCGATTTGAGTCCGCGGCTGCAGTGCGATCAGACTCGCTTACCGCGCCGCTTTGCGATTCTATCTATTCTATAAGATAAAAACTCGCCAATAATAAAATAATTTATAACTTCTCCAATTTCTCGTTATTTCAAGTATCAATACATCAATTAAACAATGAATCTAATATATTATCCAAGTTTTTCCTAAAACCGCGAATGTATAATACAAACGCAGGTAAGTTCGAAAAGACCGTTTACATAATTTAATTTCAAACATACGCATAGAGGAATTTATGTAACTAACTTCAGATCGGAGTATATACGAAATTTGAAAAAACTATCCGGATTTTAGATACTTTTGAATAGTTAAACAATTAATATCATCGTTTGACTGAAAATCGTGGGTGTAGTGGGTGGAGGTTCGCCTTGGACCGACTGCGAGACTCCGGTATGTGAGTATAACGCGTGCCTCTCACACGATATACGACATTCGTCGCTGGTTGGATGAATTGACACTTTACGTGGAACTGTGCTAAAATTAAAGTATGACATTTGGGGAATACAAATATATAATACACTCGCAGAGAAGAGATTCTATATCCATGTATATATATATATATATGGTATATATATTGAATTATGATACAGTTTTAACAAAAAAAATATGACCCTCGAGATCTCTGCATCTGCATTTTTGGAACTTTGGCTAGCCGCAGCTGCCAACTAGTTGATCCTAGAGAAAACTTTGAATGGAGTTTTTTGTTGCCCTTTCAATTATCTAGATACGCAATTTTTTAGTTTTTTTTATTGAATCATTTGAAGCCACTATCAGATGAATTCAGGCTTTGGCGACCCCTAGCTACGAGACGGTTAATCCTAGAGGAAACTTTGTATGAGGTTTATTGTTGCCCGTTCGAATATCTACATACGCAAACCCGAATTCAGCGAAAAGTAGCTCCAAATGGATTGAAAAAATTGAAATAGAAACTTTGGTGTCTAGATTCGTGGTTGCGCTATATACAAAGAGATTTTGAGCTTACTTCGGGACCAATCAGATAAATATGGGAGAAAGTAGCGCATGTAGCTTGATAAAAAAAAAAAAAAAAAATGCGTATCTGGACAATCAAAAGGGCAACGAAAAACGTCATACAAAGTTTCCTCTGGGATTAACCGTCTCGTAGCTACGGGTCGCCAAAGCCTGAATTCATCTGAAAGTGGCTTTAAATGATTCGATAAAAAAAAAATTTTAAAAGTGCGTATCTAGATAATCGAAAGGGCCACAAAAAACTCGATACAAAGTTTACTCTAAGATCGACTCTAAGATCAACTTCCAAAAATGCAGATGCAGAAATCTTGAGGGTCATAAGAAAAAATAGTGATCATATTTTTACGATGATTATCGTCTTTTATATATGAATATACTCTGTACCCGCTATAACGTTACGTAACTTTATTATTATTACAGTTTTTTTTTTTCTTCTTTTTCTTTTTTCCTCATCCTTTTATATAGACTATAATAATGATAATGTTGTATATCGACAGCAATAAACGAGATGTCCAACGACACTCAGGAGAGCCAAATAGGCTCTACTCGACCTCGATTGACTCATCCTTCGATTCTCACGCAGATGCAAATCGAAAGACTAAAAAGAGAGGTGAGACGGTTTCTAGTACGTTATTGAAACTATGTAGTTTATTTAAAGAGAAACCGTGTGCAAAGAATTAAAGTTTCCTTGCTCTTGCCACACGAGAGTGTGCTCATCTATTTTGAACTATACTGGGTGAATTACTAGCTGTGGAACAGTCTGAAATTGCCTAAAATCGAGAAACAAGCTTTAAAACAAGATTCTGAACCAGTTTAACAGTCTGAAGTTCGCTAGAATTGAGAAACAAGCATTCGGAAACTATTCTGAACCAGTCCAACAGTCTGAAGTTGGCTATAGAATCGAGAAACACGCATTCAGAAACTATTCTGAACCAGTCCAACAGTCTGTAGTCGTCTAAAATCGAAAAAGAAGCATTCAGAAACTATTCTGAACCAGTCCAATAGTCTGAAGTCGGCTTAGAATCGAGAAACAAGCAATCAGAAACTATTCTGAACCAGTCCAACAGTCTGTAGTCGTCTAAAATCGAACCAGTCCAACAGACTGAAGTTTCCTAAAATCGAGAAACAAGCTTTAAAACACAATTCTGAACCAGTTGAACAGTCTGAAATTGCCTAAAATCAAGAAACAAGCATTCAGAAACTATTTTGAACCCGTCCAGCAGTCTGAAGTTGGCTAGAATCGAGAAACAAGCATTCAGAAACTATTTTGAACCAGTCCAACAGTCTGAAGTTTCCTAAAATCGAGAAACAAGCTTTAAAACACAATTCTGAACCAGTTTAACAGTCTGAAATTGCCTAAAATCAAGAAACAAGCATTCAGAAACTATTTTGAACCCGTCCAGCAGTCTGAAGTTGGCTAGAATCGAGAAACAAGCATTCAGAAACTATTTTGAACCAGTCCAACAGTCTGAAGTTTCCTAAAATCGAGAAACAAGCTTTAAAACACAATTCTGAACCAGTTGAACAGTCTGAAATTGCCTAAAATCAAGAAACAAGCATTCAGAAACTATTTTGAACCCGTCCAGCAGTCTGAAGTTGGCTAGAATCGAGAAACAAGCATTCAGAAACTATTTTGAACCAGTCCAACAGTCTGAAGTTTCCTAAAATCGAGAAACAAGCTTTAAAACACAATTCTGAACCAGTTGAACAGTCTGAAATTGCCTAAAATCAAGAAACAAGCATTCAGAAACTATTTTGAACCCGTCCAGCAGTCTGAAGTTGGCTAGAATCGAGAAACAAGCATTCAGAAACTATTTTGAACCAGTCCAACAGTCTGAAGTTTCCTAAAATCGAGAAACAAGCTTTAAAACACAATTCTGAACCAGTTTAACAGTCTGAAATTGCCTAAAATCAAGAAACAAGCATTCAGAAACTATTTTGATCCAGTCCAGCAGTCTGAAGTTGGCTAGAATCGAGAAACAAGCATTCAGAAACTATTTTGAACCAGTCCAACAGTCTGAAGTTGTCTATAATCGAGAAACAAGCATTCAGAAACTATTCTGAACCAGTCCAACAGTCTGAAGTTTCCTAAAATCGAGAAACAAGCATTCAGAAACTATTTTGAACCAGTCCAGCAGTCTGAAGTTGGCTAGAATCGAGAAACAAGCATTCAGAAACTATTTTGAACCAGTCCAACAGTCTGAAGTTTCCTAAAATCGAGAAACAAGCTTTAAAACACAATTCTGAACCAGTTTAACAATCTGAAATTGCCTAAAATCAAGAAACAAGCATTCAGAAACTATTTTGATCCAGTCCAGCAGTCTGAAGTTGGCTAGAATCGAGAAACAAGCATTCAGAAACTATTTTGAACCAGTCCAACAGTCTGAAGTTGTCTATAATCGAGAAACAAGCATTCAGAAACTATTCTGAACCAGTCCAACAGTCTGAAGTTTCCTAAAATCGAGAAACAAGCATTCAGAAACTATTTTGAACCAGTCCAGCAGTCTGAAGTTGGCTAGAATCGAGAAACAAGCATTCAGAAACTATTTTGAACCAGTCCAACAGTCTGAAGTTGGCTAGAATCGAGAAACAATTTCTGAGCGGTCATTTTTCGATTCTAGCCAACTTCAGACTGTTCCAGCGGTATAAGAATTTTCACCCTGTATAAACTATCAGTGACTGAAAACACTTTTCAGTATTCTAAACCTCCAACTCCATATATCGTCATCTTTGAATAGGAATAAACAATGATTGTAATAAATTAGGATGAAGAGGAGCACTGGATATCCGGTGAAGAATTATACACTGAAGGTAGTAGCGACGATGACGACGATCGTCGAGACGCTCTACTGATTCGTAACGCAGAAAGTGTTAGATCTAATTACTCCGGTAATCCGGCGGTAGTGTGTCGTTCGAAATTGACTACAGCTGTAGTCTCGGGTCGTCATCGATCTCAAATTCGTCGTCATCATCAGAAGGTGAAGCTCGATGAGACTGGGTCTTCTGCTATTAAAATCCACAAAGAAGAAGAAAAAGAAGGACAGACTGCCGCTACCTCTAGCGACTTCGCTACGCCAGATGGCGCAGTGGGCGGAACTGGCGACCACGAAGAGCCCGAAGAAGACACAGAAATATCTTGGAGACCGAAACGAGGTAGCATGGTGCTACCGACATTTGATAATTCAGAATCTTAGTGACTAGTGATGTGAAAAGACTATTTTTACTATATATAAAAAAAAAATAATTTATAAGTGTTAAAAAAAAAAACAGTGTTAAAATTGACGGAGACTATTTTTGTCAATCGAGAATATTGAAAAACTCTTTTTATAGACGATAATAAATACGGGACGATCGTATCAAAACTCGAAAATTCAACGGAGATAACAGAATTGAGGGAATTACAGTTCGAGTATAGTGACATTGTGGATTCTATTTCGGGTCTCAAAACGTCCTTAATACCGTTGATCGTCAGTTCAAGAAATAATAATTGTGGGAATGAGATCGAAGCCGCTGTAGATGGCGATGACATTATTACCGAGGACGACGATCACGGCTCAGCTTTCTTCAACGAATACCTCGACCGTTGGACCGAAGCCGTTCTTCGTGACGGTGATATCGAAAGGGAGAGAAGAAAGGTGGTCAAATTCGATACCTGCATCGAAAAAATTTACGATCAAGTTAAGGTACGGTATAATGTTCATATATTATATGCGCATCCCTTCCGGGCGACTCGTGAATGAAAAAGCAAGGGACAGAGTTTGTAGTACCGATGCTACCACTCGCAGCGCTAGTGTCGCCAGTTATATGCCCCTGGAGAGCTGGCAACCCGCGTTGGATTGCTGTGATCGCCACGGCTAGGCTGCATAGAATTGTAGATTGAAAAGATGATCGTTCCTCGCCTAAGAAGCATCGATTCGTCCAATGAAACCCGTCATTTCCGATTACTCGTTACTTTCCCTGATTTAGAAGAGAATCACCTCACCCGAAATCCTTATAATGTCAAAAATCGGGGAGTTTATCTCCTAGGCTTATACTTAGCCCATTTTAGCGCATGCGCGTTGTGACCACAACAGCAGACACCAGCGCTGCGAGCGACCCTATCGGTACTACAAACTCTGCGGCCAAAAGTCCCATTCGCTTTTCGATGCTGCGCAGACATCGAAAACGGCGCTATTTTTTATCTCTGCGCAGGGGTGGGCATATGTGAATATACAATCACACTGTACATTTATAGATACGAAACACGCGCGTTTTATTGACTTTTTGTAAACACAGAATCTATTCGGTCGCTGTTAGCAACCTGCATGAAAATATGTTTTGTAACGCCATGTTGAAACTCGCTGTTTCAATTAATAGAAGAAAAGGAGTTGTTATTAGAATATTAAAAGATTGATATATATAATACTGACATTATAATACTGATTATATTGAATCAGAAAGCGAGAGAAGAAACTTTGAGAGAGCAAATCGCAAATCGCAAAGAATTACAGAAGATGCAATCCCTCAGAGCCACGGAGTCAGGAGTGGTGGCTAAAAATTCTAATCTATTTTTTAAACTCTGTGAAACGATGGAAAGTCAATCGGAGTGTATCAATGACGACGAATTAGGTATATTATTATTTTTCTGTCTTTTTTTTTCTTTTTATTAAAACCAGAGAATCAGTATTTTCAACAGATTACAAATAAAACGTTTATTATTATTTTTTTTCTTCAAATTTTTGTAAAATTCAAATAAACAACAATAGAAAAACATAATGTTTGATTGAAAAAAAAAAAATAAATAAAGATATGCAGAACCCCAATTAAGCACAATTTAGATCTTTATTATTTCTTCGTGAATTGAATAGATTTGAATAAATTGAGGATTTACAGGATTAAAAATCGAATCCAGAGTCGAAGAAAAAGAAGAAGTAGACCGAGAACAAGAATTGGATGATATAGAATCTCGTAAATCACGTAGAGAACAGCTAGAGGAAAAATTGGTTGAAATTGAAAATCGGAAGGCGAATTTTATTGAAAGAAACAAAGAAGTGAGTTTATCCGGGAGCATTATTCATTCCAATCAATTTATTTGTTTCATGTGTTCATTTATATCGTATTTCAGTTGGCATCGTGTGCGATGGGGACCCTCGCGATCACCGATGAGGAAAAAAGGAGACTCAATGAACTCCTGGAAGACATTGACGTCGAGGAATGTAGAAGTACTCCGGCACTGACGGATCAAGAAACAGCTACCAGTTTCTCCACACCTGTTTCAACGCCTTATACGATCGACAAGGAGGCTGATGAACTGCTCAAGGAACTCACGGAACGACTATCCGTAACTTTTACAATTCTTATTCTATTTTCATATCATCGTGCACTATCTTAGCGAAATATTCTATTTTTATAGAAATTGTCCCATTTTGTAGTTTTATTTATTAATGCAAATGAGGAATTTTCTTGATTTATCGATAATTATTAATACCCCTGTATTTTTATCTCCATCGTAGATTATAAACTCCGAAACGTACCGGAAATCCGCAAGAGAAGAACGAGAAGAATTTCTCCCTCACAAAGAACAAGTTGTTCTTAATTCGTTGCGAAATTTGGCAGAGTCTGGATCGAAGGTATAATAAACCGAGTTAATGAACATTAATTACAATTTGAAATCATTAGAGGTGAAAAAAAATATGAAAAATAGATCGAAAATTGCATATATCAATTTAAATTCGCGCTAATCATCGATAAATATTATTGAAAAAGGTAATTTCCGCTCTGTAAAATAATAATCATTTATGATATTCAAGGAAGTATACCCGATATCGGAGGAGGAAGTTAGGCAGTTGATCAGAGATTACCACGCGGAGCAAGAAGCGATTGAATTTGGCAAGGATTTGAATTCTGATTCAAATTTGTCTTCAACGATGAGCGAAACTCCTACGATCGCTCAAAAAGTAATCAGGGAATTGATCAAAGAAGCCAAAGCCACTATGCCTCTCTTCAAATTCAAGTATCAAACCGAGGAACTACGGGACGGAGATGAGAACGAGAGGAAATCTGCTGACTTAGATTCTAATTAGATAAAATCGTTATATTTCACAATTCTAGTATCTAGTTTCAATAATTTATTGATTGTAAAATTCATTACGCACGATAAAAGACATGATCAGGATTTCGTAGTCGACTGTTAAGTTATTCTTGTTTTTGTTTCGGCGAGGATTACTAATGTTCCAGTCAAATTAGAAAAAATAGTCAAATTAATTACACTCTATAAATGGTCGAGACCTTCGTCTTGGCCTACTATTGAGTAAAAGGTGCTCGAATTCAGTTTTTTCATCATATCTCGACCACCGTTGATCCCATCGTCACGAAGGTTATTATAAAAAATGAAGATAACTTAATTCTCTACAACAAAGGTCTCATTCATATTTGTCATATCTTCAATAGTTTTTGTGTAATACAGAGCTGAAAGTATCGCTATTTGTATAGAACCTTGTGAGGATTACGTATATATTCACCAGCGTATTAGAGAACAACTATTACAGATATGAGAAAAGTGTATTGAACCTTTGTTGTAGAGAATTTATTAAGCTTCATTTCTTATAATAACCTTCGTGACGATAGGATCAACGGTTGTCGAGATATGATGAAAAAACTTAATTCGAGCACCTCCGACTAGAGATAGCGGATCAAGCAGTCCAGTTAGAGGTCAGGACTTTTAGTCCATTCAATGGTAGGCCAAGATGAGGGTCTCTACTAATTTATGGATCTTGACTAATCAATTTTAACTATTCGATATTATATTGAATGAAAATGGATCTGATTTCGTCGTTTATTATCATCTAACTGATAATATAATCCAAGATTTCGTTATTCAGGCTTTGTCTTTCTTCTTTTTGTCAGACACTGTGTACTTGTCGTAACTTTTGGTCGGATCGTAAGGCTCCCATCTGCTAGCCGGAAATATGTGTTTATTCCTCTCGTACCACGATCTGAAATAAATCATAAAATCTATAAGCATCGAACTGAATTTAAGGCTCTGAAAATCGAATTCCAGGACTCTAAAATAAGTTTTATATATTTTCCATCCACTTTACCTAAGCAGAACTTTTCCCGCGTGAGATTCCTCAGTCTCTACAGAGGCGTCGTGCACCATTCTGATGTCGTCGTGCACGTCGAATGTGAATAGCGGACCACTTTTACCCCTGGCCTATAAAAAAGTACAGGAAAAATGTTTCAAAAATATCGTAAAAAAACGTATTAATCGCCACCTTTGTCACTATAAAATCGTAGAAGGTGTAATGATGGGGTAGAATCAAGTCCTCCTTGACGTACATCAGCTGGTCGGCCATGACGGTCTTCAATTCGCTGAACTCCCTTCTCAGCACTTCCAGGCATCTCTGAAGCAGCTGGTAGATCGAGTTACCTGTACACAGTGCAAACTAATGCCGATCAGCATGGAAATGATAATTTTGAGAACGGTAAATCGATTAGAAAGCCAATTTCTGATCCGAATCGCTGATCATGGGCCTCCACCTTTCTTCATAACGACGCTCCGCCTGTGTCCAGACCCGTCCCAGTAGCTGAACGTGATTTCGATCTCCTCTTCCTTCAGCACGTTCTGCTTGGTAGCCCATTCCTGCCTCAGCTCCTCCCTCATTTTATTCTCCTCCTCCTCTCTTTCCCTGTCCGGTAGGAAGCTCGTATCGACGTCCGGGTTTTTCTTTATCTTCTTCGGAAGAGGCGGAGCGTCGTCTGTTTTATCCGCGTGTTCCGAGTCCTCGGAGTCCTCGGATTTGTGGTCGGATTCAGGCGCCGACTCGTCTCCGCCCTCGTCGTACATGTCGAAGGACAGAGCCTGGATTTGCTTCTTCTGTTTATCCTTCTGCGCCTGCTTCGCGGCCAGAGCCCTCTTCTTCTCCTGCTCCTTCTCCCGCTCCTTTTGGGCCAGTTTCCTCTCTCGTTCCTTCACGATGTTCTCCTGCTTCGCCTTCATCTCGTTCAACGTCACCAAACCTATGGTCGAGGTTTTCAGCTGCTGCTCAACGGCGTCGTAGTGAGTCGCGAACTTGTTCTCTATGTTGTCGATTTTCAGGTCATCCTCGATCTTTTTCTTTCTCAATTCTATCTCCTGCTGCGCTATCTCGCGCTTCTTCATCAGCTGCATCGCACGACCAGCCTCGCTCGCTGCTCCCTTGTAGTGCGCCATCGTTTTTTATCCTTGCAGACACCTGGGGGCGAAGGAATTTCGTGGTAAATACATAAATCACACTAATTCAGGGCTGCGTAAGCAAATAGAACCGTGAAACGCTATTATTCTCCGAAAACTTTACCTCGCCTCGTTTTGTCTCCGGAAGTTTCTTTTTTTTTTTTTTTTTTTTTACGATTCATCATTTTTTTTGTACAGAGACTTTAACGTTATTTTCTGAATTCATAAATTCTAGGATCATTTTGGCCAGTTTTTGGCTTCAATCGAGCGAAATTGAAAATTGATTCGATGATTATAACCTCAAAAAAAAAAGGGTTAGGGTAAAATTCGGAGTTTGTTTAGATTCTAGAGAAAATTAATGTTTTTAATCATATCGAAATTAGCGAGTTTAATCGAAAAATGAGTTGATTTAGTTACGAAGAGATTCCGAGAATATAACCTAAAAAAAAGTTTATAAAGTAGGGTTAGGTTGTTATTTGAGGTTTGGACCGATTTAGAGAACGTTTGCGGTTATATTTGTGTTTTGGGTAAAGAGGAGCGTGAAAATTTCAATTCAAATTCGATCAGATCGTATTGTGAGCTATAATCGATGATTATAACCTGAAAAAAGACAAGGGTGATGGGATCGGGGGACAGTAAATTTTCATGAATTCTACGGTCATTATATTCACCTCGGAGTGACTGTAATTCGTTGAGAACGTGTTTGAGAGGTTTTTGGAACCACTGGCAGTGTTACACTAGATAAACAAATATTTCAAAGTTGATAAAAACAAACGTTTGACGGACACAATGACGTCAACCACGGACTAATAGATTCTTACGGAAGCCCGGTGGGGACATCTATGTACAGGCATGTACACTCAGTCGTGATTCGGTCGTCACGGCGCGCGTTTTAAACTGATGACAAATGAATATGTTTCGATTAATAATTTTTCAATGCAGATCAGTCGTTATTTCCAACTATTATTCTAATTTACGGTGGGAACATTTATGAACAGACACACCGACTGACACAATATAGCGGGCGTACAGCCGATAACTTTATTTTGAATTTTCCTACCATAATTTAACTATAGATTGAAGGAAATTCTGAATAATATCAATTGATATCGATCGATGAATGAGATCAAATAATAAAAAATAAAAATAAAATGAAATAATACAAACTTCGACCAACGCCTCCCACCGCCGGTATATCAAGTCCAAAGATCGCGTTTTTACCCAACCACGATAAAATCACCATATTTCACCCCTGAAACGCGGGTCGAAAGTCATCAATTTCGGACCAGAGGGAAGAAAAGTCAATTTCCGGGCAAAAAACTGAATAATCAAATAGGATTAACAGGAATTTTTCGATCTAATTCATTAATTGATATCAATCGATATTATTTAGATTTTTTTTAATTCATTGTTAAATTATGTAGAAAATTAAAAATAAATGCATCGGGTGTACGGCCGCCATACTGTGTCATTCAAAAATTATTAATTCATATATGTATACATTTGTATACATTCGTAAAATTTAATTTAAAAAAAAAGAACAAAAAAAAACTACGTGCTGTGACGACTGACTGACTGACAATGAGTGTGTGTGCCTATACATAGATGTCCCCACCGGGCTTCCATTCCTTTTACCATTCCTGGTAAATTAGCTCTTTCCAGGCCGAGATCACTCATTCATTGGGCAGAAATTATATCATAAAGGAAAATAAGTGCGGCACGCCTTCTTATCTTCAACCGGTACCTCGCCCTTTTGCCTTCGGGTGGGTTTGGCGAACAACAGCTGATTTTCCATTCCCTCGGTACATTTATTGGCGCTCATTAGGTAGTACATGTATACTTCGTCCTCAGAACAACGATAATGTCACAAAGTTATCATAAAATTCGAATTTCTGCAGAATTCATTCGTTATCACTCAGAGTTTGTTGGAGTTTTCAAGAATACGTCTTCATTGTTGCATTAAACAAAGAAGTTTTCCGATATATATCTTCGGAATTCCATCTAGATTTGCGCTGTCGGTTCCTTTTCCGCGCTCGTGACGCGTAGGCTTTGCTATCAGTGAAAACAAGTGAAAACCGGGTACGGTCGGTAAAGAAGAGTAAATGACTGTAGCATGCTCTTAACTTTCAAATCGATTTCACATTTCTTTGTTTCGTCTCCGCGCGTTGGCCGGTAAATACGTGTCTCGTAAAATGATGACGGAAATTTCCAGATGGCGCTGCATTTTAGATCGGTTGGTCCCGCCCTCTGGACTGCGATATATCCTCATCGACACGCTCTACGGGTTGCATACGATCAGGCGCAGTGACAAAGGCCGTGAATCAACTTACCTGGCTTCGATCCTGAGGACTGAGGTCGCTGTTTTGCTCTCATACTCCTCGCACATTCACCGAAAATCGATAACACAATAACTCGGCGTCACAGAGATCCATCCATTATGATTCGCTCAGCATTTGTAAAAAAGATTATCGACCAATTGCTGATTTCTAGTTTTGTTGAGGAACAATGGAAATTCAAGTTAAGGATGTGGAAAGAGAGAAAAAGCGAGGTGGTATGAAATAAACATCATAATGTAATGCATTGTTATATATAGAATAATACTCTTTATTGTTTTGATAGTTCTTGTTGTCCATATTGTTTTGTTTCTTTTTCTCCCAACTATTTCGTTTTCTGCACCTCACAAACGGTATTTTGGTAAAGCGATAAACAAGACGTAAGATTTCTATACAATTATCGAACGGTATTACAACCATCTGCTGTTTATCTCAGAATTTTTTTTTCGACTAGAGTTATATATCATGTCAGTTGGAAATTAACATTCTTCTTCTTCTTCTTCTTCTTCTTCAAAAAAAAAAACATTTATTACAACTATCTATCATCTTTAGAATTATCATTACCGAATTGTTATCAAATTTTCATTCATTTGTTCGATACGAATACATGATTAATTTTTTTTTTTTTCACTTCAAGTAGGAGAAAAACTACAATTTATAACTCTGTATAAATAACATAATCATCAAGATCAGATGGTTGTTCGACGTTAATTCAAGAGATCCTACGTCACGTTAAAAAAACATTTTCTTTCATTTTCTGTTATATTTCGATAAATTTTTGTTTTTATTATTTTTCATTGAATATTCCATTCACCGTTCATTAAATAATATCACACGATTAATAATTTTGTTCAAAGGGAAACAAAATTTTTCATATATGCGGCTTTCGAAGAAATTGAATTTATATCTACAATTTGAAGAAAAACAAAAAAAAAAAAAAAATCGTGTGTCATTATAAAATGACCGGTGTTTGGATTCCGGAATAATTGTAACTCTGTCTTTCTGTAACCATAAATCGTCGTCTGCTCTAGTATTTACAATGTACAGTGTTCATTTTTTTTTTGTGTTTTTATTTTATTTAATTATTATTATTATTTTATTTATTTTTTTCATATCTTCCTGCCCTAAATTTTGGCAACAGCCGGACTCGCTCGACTCTCACCCGTACAGAGTCTTAGTAAAAAATAGTGTATATATTCATGTATGTTACGTGTGTCTAATATTAAATATCGAAGAAAAGCAAGAAGCATGGATGGAAATATGGAAAATAAATGATCGAATGAATGATAGAAATTTGAGAAAAACGCTGCCGCCTCGAAGCTAGGTTTACGTAGGCATACCTACTACCGGTGTATACGCTACGGTTAGGCCGGTGGTTACGCTCCGTTTGAATCCCAGATAACGGATGATAATTCTTGATTAGATATACATAGAATAGGAACTTAATCGTACAATTTATATTTGTACACACCAGCCCTTAACGGAGTACGTCGATTATCGATCAATGAGAATCGAATATTCTTTTCTCACACCCGGTCGCAAAATGCCACTTTTCATACCTCTTGAGCGGGCGCAAAACAGATCTTTTCGGCCCTCGGGCGGAAATGTGCTTTGCGCCCGCCTAAAGCGGGCGCAAACGACTCTTTTCCTGCCCTCGGGCGCAAAGTTCCGTTTTGCGCCCGCTCACTCGGTCTGAAAAGAGGCATTTTTGCAGACCAGGTGTTGAGAAAAAAATCGTGTGCAACACGGGCGCAAGGCTATTTTGGCGAGTGTGATTGCAGTACACTCGCCTTCGGCTCGTACTGCAAATTTCCCACTCGAAAAATAGTGTTTTGCGCCCTTGATACACAATGTACTATTACGACTGTATCGAGATCGTTGATAATTCGATAAATGAAAACCGTGAAACGACGTATAAAATGACAACTTTTTACCTTTCAGAGAGAATTAAATTATTCTTGTCAAGTATTTCATTTTATTTTTATTCACTTTTTTCTATCATTACTGGGGTTTTATCGTGAGAGAATTAGTGAAACTCTATTGGGTGACGAGTACAAGCGAGTTCCATAGCTGCCTTGTATCACTTACCAAGGTAAATATATAATAATCTTATATATATACTTCTTGTTTATATATAATATATAATAATATCTTATGTATATTTTCATTTTTTTTTTTATTTTAACTTTTATTTACGCCTATATTTTCTCATTATTTAAATGTACTTTTTTTTCGTACTATTTATACTATTTACAATGTTTTCTTTCCTTGTTGTTTAATCAATCTATAGTGTTTTTTTTTTTTTTCTGTGTATGTATTTTTCGTTTGTTTTGTATATTCACCTGCAATTATCCAAATCACTCACGACGTTATATATAGTTTTTCTTTTTCCTCTGTTGGTTTTTTATATATATATATATATGCAATTGAATGCACAATTCACAACACATTCTCACACGTTAGCAATTTTCCGTTATCATTATTATTATTATGTGTGTTTTTGTTTTCCTTATTTTCTTCTTTTTTACTATAATATTATTATATATTAAACAATCGTTTTTTTTTTTTCTCAATTCATTTATTTTAATTTAAATTCTTCATTTTTTGCTTTTTAATTTTAAATGTACATTTTCTGTTTTTTTTTTTTGTGCCGATGAATTTTGTCAACCTTTTTCTTTTCTCTTATCATTTACGTATTCATGTTGCTCATATTTATCTCCTATTCGCATTTCTTCTAAATATATTTTGTCTGTTTTTTTTTTTTCTTTTTTCATCGTGAAAAGGATCGATTGCTGGCAGTTCTAATTCAAAACAAGTCTTGTTACGTTATACACTCTCTTTTCTCTCTCATGAGTATTGCTAGGCATTCAAGAATTAAATTATAATAATTTATATTACGTCTGTATAGTTTTTCCATTTCTTTTTCACTCCCATCTTTCCTCTTTTATTTTTCTGGCCAAACATGCAAGACGTATTTTGAATTAGATAATATATATATATATATCATGTAAAAATTATAAAGAAAAACAAAAAACCAAAGAAATTCTTTTTGCTCATCACAATTTATATAATAATTTAAACAGGCTCTATGGACGAAGTTAAGTTTTTATCTATAAATTGTAATATATAGGGTAAAGTGTGTTTCGTGTGTGTTTGTGTTCCTTTTTTTTTTTTGTATCGTATTTTGTCATACCCCATCATAGATAGTTTGTTTTTTGTTTCTTTTCTCATTTATCGAATATACATAATTATATGAAAACAACACTGCGATTTAACTATATCCCCCGCTGCAGTTTTATTACCTGCCTGCTTATAGTACCTACATGTATATATTAATTAGCAGATGTCGTTGCCAATCGTAAAAGTAATATTGCTCGTCATTATTTTTTTTTGGTGTTTAAGAAACAAAAATAAAAAATTACATTGTGAGATTTTGAAACAAAAATTAAGATTTTGAATAATAAAAAGAAAAAGAAAGAAAAGAACAAAAAAAAAATTGTTGTTCCGATTTGATCTTAATTTTTCATTGTGTTATTTTTTTCTCTCTTTTTTTTTTGCTTTGTTCTGTTTTTTTTTTTTTTTTTTTTACATATGTATCAATATAATAGACCTAATTAGAAATGTATAATTTATTTACATAAGAAGTACCTATAGCATCGCTTTTTTTTTTTCTTTCCTCGTAATATTCTTGTAATCAGTTAACTTATTAATCAATCACATTTTGTATAATTAATAAATTATATAATTACAATATTATTGAATAGACTTAAATTTTATTAGTTACGTTGTTGTTGTTTTTTTTTTTTTCCCCCCTTTTTGTTTCTCTTTATTTCCCTAATATTTCTTTGTATGTATGTATGTATGTATGCATGTATTTATGTTTTTTTTTATTTTTTTCTTTAAGTAATCAGTCAAGTCCATTAGTTATCGTATATTTATCATAGCATAGTATTAAATTTGTTTGTTTTTGTATTTTCCATGTATATATGTATATTGTATCGTATTTAAGTATAACTGCGCGTAATCTGGAAAACTATGGACATGAAAACTAGGTATAATTATGTAATGATCGTAGAAAAAGAAATTCTTCACATGACATAACACATATATCGCCTCACGATCGAGGGACGGTCTCGGATTTCAGAATATCCGCTTTTAAAATTGATTAATAAAAATTCATTAATTCTTATCCCCTAAATTTCTCCCAACCCCTGCCCTGGCCCAGAATACATTCAAACATTGCAACGTTTTGAGATCGTAGGGTTATTAAAAAAAAAAATCCAGTTTCATCCCTCGAACTAGACGAAAAAAAGAAGCGAAATATATGTGTACGCCGCGATTTTTTAATTCTGTTCTTTGTTCACAGCACCAGGTATTTGTTTTTAAAATAAATCCTAGCACCATATATCATATAACGTGAGTGTGTGAGCAACTGAGTGTGATAACAGTGGATTTTGTGTCGCGTCATGAGTCGAATAAGAAATCAGAAAATGTATAATCATTGGAAATCGATTTCTCAAACGACGATAATGTCGCGGCGTTCGGTGCTCCAAAGACTAACCGTCAGCTAGACCAGCAATGCATCGTCTTCTCTTTTTTTTTTTTTTTTAAACTATAATATATACGGTTATAAGGATTTGAAAAATTCATACTAAGGATTATCGATAAATCCCATGGGTTAATTAATTATCTTATCTACCGCATTGCCGGCCCGGGGGAGGGGGGGGGGGTAAGCAAAAGTCTCGGAAGCACCGTCCGCGTTTCCGTATAATCGACACATTTCTACGTCCGACGTTATCAATTCAGCCAATATCAAGTTGATTTTTTTTTTTCTATCATCTTTGTCAACGAATTTTTCGGGGGGAGGGGGGGGGGCATCAAATTTGCGGCATATTTACATATACGATATTTCTTTCTTTCGTTCTTTTTTCCGTTTAACAATCGTTATTCACCTGTATATACACCGATATAAGGGATTTTCCTTTTTGTTTGTTTCAAACGTGTGAGAGATAAGTATAATATACGAATTAAACAACATATCGTATACATACACACCCATGTATGTATATATATATATACAACAAAGAAAAGAAAAAAAATAATAATTGGATAATTGACACGAATAATTTAAACAATATATTTATAATATATATATGTATATATATATGTAAAAAAAGAAGAAAAAAAAAGGTTCGAAAAAAAAATATATATATGTATAAGAATTCTTCTTTCTTTATCCTCCGGACAATGAAATATCATTTTTTTTTTCCCCGTCTATATATAATAATAATGATAATAATAATGTTAATAATAATAATAATAATAATAATAATATAGAAATATTCAAGAAGGGATTAAAGACTTTGGGAGTGCGTTAGTTATTTGGGGACCGAGGGGATAAAAATCGATGAGATGACTCAACGACGTCAATATCGGAGGCTATGAACCGACGCACATCAAAGACTCGTGCAGGTTACTCGTGGTATTCGTATTGCAGGTATTCATCGTACTGCCACCATGAGATAACAATTGTTCCTGATGATGATGAGAGGAGGAGGAGGAGGAGGAGGATGACGAGGAGGAGGAGGTGATGCCGTTGGTACTTCTTAAAATATCGTCCGCGGACAGAGGTGTGAGTTTCCACCCGGGCATGAAGTCTTCCAAATCAGGCCCGATGTCGACGTCTAATAATTCGTTGTTGTTCAGCGGATCGAGGGGGGACTGACTGGACAGCGACAAGACGCTGCCCCAGTTGATGGACCTGCTGTCGTCGCTGCAGTCTCCGATACCGGAATCCGAATCGGTCTCGCTGGACGAGGTGGGCGGTAGCGGAAACGGCGTGAGCCTCCCCTGTTCCGGGGTTTGTAATTGAGCAATAGGTGCTGGAATCACCGGTTCCATCGGCGGGGGGCTCCGGTCTCTCTCCATTTCTCTTTCTAGGTGCCTAAGCGTGTTGCATATTAAAACCGACCGGTGCAAACTCGGGTCAGGGAATTGTCTATACCTAGCCAATTTACACATGGATATATTGAGGACGGCCAGTCGCCTCTGTCTGTAGCAGGCCCTGCCTCTACGACACCAGCTGGTCCTCGATCCCTCGCAGCATCTCTCGTTCGCCCTGTAGCTCGAACCCAGTTCCAGGTAGCTCTTGCCGTTCTCCTCCCTGCGTATCGTCGGCGGTTCGTAGTGGTGCGGCGTTCCCCACTGGGGCTGGGGCCTCGAAAGTTGATAACCGTTCCCGCTGCCGTTACCATTACCCGACGTGGGACCCCGGTAGTAGTGCTGGGGATGGGGATGGGGATGGGGATGGGGATGGGGATGGGGGTGGGCGCTCAGCTGCGCCGGAGGAGCCGCCGGACTGGGGGCAGGTTGACATTGGTTACCCTGAACGCAAGGTGACGATATTTCCATCTCGTAATAAGTAGGGGGTGTTTGACTCAGAGGAGGAGCGCCGTATCCGTCCTCCATTGCCCACCAGCTACCTTCGACACGTCCCAATTTAGAGGGACTCTCGCCCATATCCATATCGAAATCGGTGCAGCCCACGCTTCCCTCAAGCTTTCGTTTTCCTGCTGTGGCCTGCAGACCCATCATTGCACAACTCTGTAATCAGAAAGGGGGAGAATATTAAATAATCTTTTTCTTTTTCTTTCTCTTTCTCTTCGTTATTTTTTTTCTAATTTGCGGTACTCGGCGTTCTCCGTAACGATACCGACGCACACACAGTCATCGAGGTAGGTATATATACGGAATTCTATATCCTATAGCCGAACGTCACTGCCGTCGCTAGCATTGGCATGACTCACTCTCTCGGCTCGCTGACAGCGCTGTGGCAATGACGTCACCCCCACGCCCCCTACCCCCTTTGCCACAGCCGCGGTGGTTCGATCCCCCCCTTAATCATAGAAGAAGCCACCATCGAGGGAGTCGCAGTCTCCGCTCTACGATATGCGGGTCCTTCATTTTCCCATCATTTCCCAAACTTATCGCGAGACTATGGCAAAATTAACCCTAAGGTGTTCATTTTCCAGTAAAAGAACAAAAGAACATGGTTCGACGGCTCATTGCTAGATGAGGTAATGGGTTTCTGGCCAGATCCGAGTTGAATTCTTGCGTACAGTATCTTCTGATATATCCGGCTGTTGCAAGAGGTTGGCTCTCTTATGCTCGTCGGTGCGAGGTGAGGGTTGAGGAAGATAAAAAAACTCCTATATACTCGTATTGGTAGACCGGTTAGTTAGTATTTTAGTAACACTATACTTATATATATACGCCGCTGGCGTACGTAGGACTTTAGCCGCATGCGCGGAGAGCGCGCGCGTTATGCTATTGCCGTATGGAAAAGATATCCGTTCGCTGTGTAGGTTCGTAGGTGCGTAACGAACCACGTACGCTGCACGCACACATCGACCAATAGTCCAGAGATATATCTCGCAACTTAATTCCGTCCCTGTGTGCGCTACGCCCGTATATACGTGTTGGGTCTCGCTATACGAACGACACCAGCGCCACTCGCCGTCTGTTATCTACCGGCTAAATCCCGCAACTAGGCGAGATAGCGGGGTTCCTCTTATCCCGCGAAAAACCATGTGACGTAGATCTTCGCCGCATGCGTTGTGCAATGAAGAGACTCGCAATAATTTCATGATAACGAGTCGAATGATTTTTTTTTTTTTTTTAGGCACAGTCAGAACTTGGATTCAATTTTTTTTACGTTCTGCGGTTTTGATGTATGATGAATAAAAAAAATTGGATGATCGCGGGCGAAGGTTGCGAGTAGATTAGCTGCAGCGTTATCTCAGCGGACGAATAAGATTGTGGGTTTGAAAAAAAATAAATAAATAAAATAAAAACGCGACCGTCAATTATGTATCGAATCGCAGAGGCGCCAGTGAAACGTTCAGCGCGATATTAAATCGTAACGGAGAGATTAATCGATGTGATTCGATAACGAAATGGAATGAAGTGCGTGCGTGACGCGTACGCGTAACCGAGATCGACACGTGGTCGAATGCATCGCGTTGCAGCCTCAGCGAGTCTCGTCATTGATTAAAAAAAAAAAAAGAAGAGAAAAAATATTGTGATAAGCGCATTTCTTTGTGGAAAGCGCGAAGTAACGATGACGTAGGTAAATGGTGTGTAACCAGCGTATGAGGTGACATCACCGGCGGTATGAAATATACGTCGACGATTGCATTGACGTTTCGAAACGAGTAGATTTTCGAGATGATAATATTTGTTTGAATTTGGTAAAATGTAAACAAACAAAATTAGGAGCGTATACGCACGGATTTCGTGCTGCAGCATAGTAAATGGCTCGTCTCGTTATAAGTATGAAATTCTTAAAAGTTGTATAATCCCGGTATCCCGAAACCCCGGGAATATACTAGGTCGTAGAACGGCTAGGGGATCCTACCTGGACGATGCGGGGACTCAGGTAGAAACGGTTCCCGAGTTCTTTCCCTTGACGAGGGTCCGACGTCGGGACCCTAGCCTCGTCGGGCCCATCGCCTCATCCGTTTCGGAATAACTGACAGTGGTTCTCGCCCGCTGTGAGTCGATACCGCGTTCCCAAAAACAGTTGTAACAAAGAAAATGGCATTGAGGTAAGTGCTATTCTACTCTACAATATCGACCCCCTCCGTGTCGTCTTATCAATTCTAATTTTCCAACAATCCTAATCACACGTGTGCATGGTGCACAGTGCGATCGTCCAACTCGCAAAGAATAAAAAACTAAACCGGGGAAGTTGCGAAGGGACCACCCCATCGTCGACGCACAGGACGGTTGTATTGTTGAAAATCGGGGGTAGACGACGAGGGTTAGAACCTTTCAGGCTCGCCAGGCTGCCAAGCTGCCATGCGGCAACCGGCAAAAGCATGGCTGCCCGGACGGTCGGTCTCCCTCCGTCTCTTTGTGTGGGCGACCGGGGTCGACCGGGTATGGAGACCGACGAAGCTGCACCGGAGGAAAATCACCGGCCTTAAAACCCCCGGTTCGGAGTAGTCCTCGGGTTGACTCGGACGATTGTTCTCGTTTCGATGATCGATACAGGCGAAGACGAGTACGAGAATTGAAAAATGACAAGTAATCATTTGTAATACAGGTATCGTTGAGCGATGAGAATTCTCATTTGCGGCTTGTAGCCACTCGGGGAACGAGAAGCCACACCTTTCACCAACACCCAGAGTCCCCGGCACAGCAGACGAAAAACTATAAGCCCTGAACCAGGCCCTGGTTGGAATATACGTCACGGCGCCGAGGTTCTAGACAACTAACAGTAAACTATTCTCGCGTAGGACAAGAGGGAATGGATTCGACTCGCAATAAGGACACGTTACCATTAACGAATCATATTTATTCCGGCTATTCGATAATTGTCTTAATTTCCAACTTGAGAGTTTTGAGAGTCTCAAATATCGTGTATTATAGAGGATAAACGAAATATGTGTGCCGCAGGTAGTCCCGCCGCGGCGAACCACTCACGTAAGGACAGTCCCGCTAGTTACGGAGATTTCTCATTTCACTCCCTACCTACAATTTCTCGATGTACATACGATGCGGACGGTTATATAGGTACTCGAAACCTATAGTTTTAGGCATAAAATCTACGCTCCCAATCGTGGTCGCGATCAAGTTCGACGTTGCTCAAAAATAAAGAAATGCATCGGCCACGAGTCGACGGTGTTTTGGACTCGATCTTCGGAGGCATATACTCAAGGCTAGCGAGACTCGGAGCCTAACTATCGGAGATGTTGCTACGTGTAGTTCTGGCAGCTAGCTGCTAGCACAGGGACGGCTCGGTGGATTGGCTGACTGGATCGGACGTACGGACGGCTGTACTGTTATTTTTAACTCGACGCCGACGCGCCGCCCGAAGTCTAAAACCGTACGTTACGTCCGTCCTCTTTCAACCGTCTGAAAACCCGGGTGTTTCTCTCTCCTACTATTTTGCCTTTACACTCCCGCCGTTCTCAGCCACAGCTTCGCCACGGCGACGGCGCTACCTTGCAGACGCCGGGGGCGACGGGCGCACATATTTCGGAGCCTATTTTCAAAGTACGTACTCTCTCTCTCTCTCTTTCTTTCTTTCCCCCTCCCCTACCCCCCCTTCTATTTTCAAAGTTCTACCATACGCGGTTATATATTTTCTATAAAGTATAGAGCAAGTAGATTCGAGGTTTCGATGTTGCAAGTTGATTCAGAGTTTGTTGCAATTCGATATAACTCAAGTGTCTCGTCGTCGACGACGTTGTGTTGTAGAAATATATTATTTCGAAACCTAAATTTCCCGCCAGTATTGAAAAGTGTGGCAACGCCGTTGAATCGGTTCGGGTTATTATACGAGAACGGCACGGCAGAAGGAATAGAGGTACGGTGGCGGTGAACGTGGCAACACCGCCGGCAAATGCGTTGTAGACGGTTCCGTGCTGATACCCACGTTCCCAGCTTCGCCTTCTGCCGCTGCTGCTGCCACTGACGCTGCCCGCTGCTGGCTGTTGGGGCTCTCTCGACGATGTAGAGTCAACCAAGACTATACGCTGCTACTCATGACTTTCTACAGAAGGAATGGGGTTGCCACACCGATCGCAAGAACCGGGGTGTCAAATACTTTCCAAACTCTTCAATTTTTTCATTCTTAATGTTATAAATATTATTATTATTATTATTTTTTTTTTTTTTGTATCCAAAGTTTAGAATAATGAAAACATTAGTTCATTTCGTTTCTTTAAATCGTTGAAACATATCAACGATTCAAAGATTGCGAGTTTCTGCGTATTGAAATATTGATAATATTCAAAGTTAAAATTTGAAAGGCTCTACGGTCGCGCGAGACGGAAACCCGCTCGGTCTTAGGTATCCTTAGTTTCTTGCGTTGGCCAGGCACAACTTTCTAGTTTAGCTGACGTGCGGTGCGGCGTGGTGTGGTGTGGCGTGGTGTGGTGTGGTGTGGCGTAGCCTGGGCTCGGGGGCCTCTGCGAGGCCTGAGCCTGAGCCTGAGCCTGAGCCTGAGCCTGAGAAGCGCGCGTCGTGTGCGTGGACGGTTTTGCTGTGTGGCAAGGCGGCGGCAAACTGGTTTTCTGTACAGAATAGAGCAACTTGCTCGTTTCTTACTAGCAACATTTCGAGAGACGGACAGAGCGAGAGAGAGCCGTAGTCGAGTCCATTCTAGGTGGTGCCTCCGTCCGTACTCCCTCGTAAAAATGACGGATCAAACGTATATCTCGTTATTTTTTTTCTCTTTCCATCATTTTTGCCCATACTCGCGCAGCTCCCGGCTCTCAGGTATTACGCCAGGGTGTCTCTCATTACTGCGGGACGTTCGCATCTAATCTCTTGTAATTCTCTCCTCCGTTTTTCCAACCTTTCTCCATTTCCATCCCTGTTCTCTCTTCTCTCTTCTCTCTTCTCTATTTTCTCCCTCCGACTATATATACGCATTATATCCGCGCCAAACACCCTCCGCAATATATCTATCCCTGTCTTACTTCAGGGGGTAGTTTCGCCCCCGGTTTGATGGAGGGAAGGAGAAATGGGTTGATTGCACTAGCGGCGCCGTGCCTTCCTCTATCTCGTTCCCTTTCTCTTTTTTACTCTCCGTCCTTTTCCCTCTAGCATCGCGCTTCACGCGTTCCATCTTCCCTCTTTCTCTCCTGCCCTCTCGTTTCCCCCTCCTCGAGCGAATCGGGGGGTTTTTAGAGAACTGCGCCAGCGCAAGACGCGCGAGGCTAGCGACGCAACATCTTCCCCCACTATCCGCAGCGAGCAGCGAACGCACACTGACACGGTAGCTCACCCACACGGCACACGAAGCTTCGTGTTTTCTCTCCCTCGTTCCAACGAACACACCGAGGAGTGTGAGAGGGGTGAAACGAGTAGGGGTTGCCATGGCAACGCCCCATGCACGAATTATATGCCTTTCCTTGTCTGACCCCTTCTATATACGTATTTATATACATATACATATAGTTATTCGCTCGCACATAGGTACACCTATATGTATTATACATGTATATAATATCGTTCGCTATAACTCTACAGGGTGTTTCACAATGTGTACTGTTACTTCGTTGGCGCTATCTTCACATCGAATATAATTTCATCCCTCTCTCCCGCGATCTTGACGATGTCCGATGAATAAATTAACAAAGAGGGAATGTCGAAAGGCTGAAAATAACGAACGCTGCATCGGAGATGCGTGTATGAAATGACCTGTAGCGTACCGGCGTTCTCCCCTCCTCGTATAGATTTTCCGTTGCCGGTGGTGGCTCGGTTCGCGAGTGCGAGAGAAAAAGAACGAAAGCGAGATAGGTAGGTAGGTTGAGAAAAGTTGAGTTTCGGGGCACCTTCACCCTCCTCGTTCCCCGTGATCCTCGATAAGGGAGGGCGGGCGGGGTGAAACGCTCATACGCACTGCGTAGCTCGGTTGTTTTTCTCGTTTTCGTTCGTCCCTTCACTTCAAATTTTGACCAATTTTACTCATCACAGTCCTTTGTGTATACATGCAACGATTCGAGGATCTTTCACGATCGTTCTCCGCGCGGTGAGGGTAGAAATGAGAAGAGATCGACGATCGACGAGAACGTAGAGGCGTTATAGCTCCTCGGCTGCGTCCCTGTGAAACTGGTTTCGGAGGATATGACGTCCTCCTGAACGTCCACGCATGCGCGCGCGCGTTTCTAAGGAATTCTTTGGTGCTCGGAGGAACTCGACGCGCTACATCCTTTCCATCTTTCTCTCTCTCTCTCTCTCTCTCTCTCTCCTTTATTATGTACCTACAGTACCTCAGCTACACGCGATCTACGAATACACACGCTATATATATATATATATATATATATTACATCGATACGAAAAATCTGGCTAAACGAAGAAACGAGAATAAGAGTAATAAAATCGTCAAATCGATACACGCGGTATTAGATCGATAAACTGTACGGACTACGAGGTTCTACCGGTTTTTTCACCGCGTGTTTCTGTCACGCAGCGCAAGACGGTCATGTCTTGGTATTTATACCTCGACACCCACCTACATACATTTACAAACTCGCGGCGCCAATCTATTTGGATCATTCGCTGTATAGCCTATGGTTATATCGTCCAAAGTATATGACGTCACCGCTCGGTGTGCCGTACGTATGGAGGGGGGACCGGGGGTGGAGGTGGAGGCGGATCAGTGGTTGGCGTATTCGAGGGGTGAGTTTTCGTTCGATATCAGTCGCACGTGGCCCCACTTCGTACCGCCGCCGTAGCGGCGCCAGCGGTCCAATTAACCCCTACGCTAGCGCTCTAGTTTCCATTCCCGAGTCCGACATGAAAACGGAAAACTGCGCTTGCGCATGCGATTTGCCAAAGTCCATCCGTTCCCACACCCCAAAAAATACAACCCGCCCACCAAAAACTAGCAGTAGATGGAGGATCCTCGCTTAATATTTTAACGTATAATACACGGACCGCGTTATATACATATACCTCAAAGATACAAATATTAACACTAATTTGATTGCAAAATGATGAGCGGAGAATTGTACACTCTGGGTAAATTGACGGGAAAAATACGCAGCGACAAGGACAAACCCTTAATTTCCCCAAGTAAGTCTCTACGTCTAATGCGTAAGGAGGATAATGATAGCGTTATAGTCGAGTAGTGCCACCTGTGTGCAAACGCGGGAATTGTCAAAGCGTGATAGATAGAGAGAGAGTGTGTGTGTGTGTGTGTGACAGAGATTTAGGAGGAGGAAAATACTCTATCCCTGCGAAGCACGTGGTGACTAATTTGTCAGACGTGTAGGGCCCCTGTCGGTTTCGACTGATCGTATTTAACGTATACGCGTAGTACGCGCTGACTCTCTCTTTCCACTCTTCGCTTCTCCGATCGCGAGGCACGCGTCCCTCGACGAATAGAACCAGAGCGCCACTGTTATCGTTTCGATCTTATTATTCCTCGGAACAATCGAACAAGAAGAAGAAGAAGAAGAAGAAGAAGAAGAAGAAGGAGTCTTCTCATAATTTCTCTCCACGTATATAATAGTATATATGTATACCGTACTCCACCTCGACTTTGAAACCTATGATATGCCCGTATGAGATCACGTCTAAAGATGCGATGCCGAGAGATGCTAGTGGTTGGGGGAAGGGGGGGGGCCCATCGGCCAATAATTAATTATAAACCACGTGGTTGTTTCGCCGAATTTCTCTCGCCTCTGTGATTATCATATTCGTATAAACATAATCGAAATCTCCTAGTGGATGGAGATGGTCGAGAGTATAGAACCTCGTCGGTATCCTCGCCGAATCCGACTGAACTGCTGCACGGAAGCATGGAAGCGACAAAGTGCATCGGCCGGTTGGTGTGCAGTGGCTCTGTGCCGCACGAGGTGAGGCGGACGCGGAACGCGAGCGCACAAGGGATCGTAGAGGAGTTTTGCGAGGGGGGGGACGGCACTATCCACCTACCTATACCCGCACACAATTCAACACCGGTTTATACCTTAACCCCGCATGTGGACGTAATGGCGTTGTGTCTATGTATCGAGTGGTAGGGGGTCGGAGGGTCCGTCAACACCCCCGGTACCCTCATACGTCGGTATCGTCAGCTGTTGCTTCTGTCGTTTCTCCGCCTCTTCCTCTTCCTCTTTCTACCTCAACAGTCTTCCCCCCACCTCTAAAAACCAGGAATCTACGATGCGAATAGAGAAAGAACACGAGCTGCACGAGGAAAAAGAGTTTGCTTCTATAGGGCCACCTCTCTATATCTATACCTATAGTATATCTCTGTTAGTTATCGGAGTGTAACATAGGTGGAGAGGAGAGAGCATTGTAGTCGTGACCGTAGAGAAAATGTGACTGGCACGTGTGTGGCTCGAGGTGCACGTGCTCGGTGATCTAGTCTCCTTCTGTCCACCGTCGACAACTCCTCATATCATACAACAACGTCGTCCGTCAGGCGCGGAGTTTGAAATTTACCAAACCCCACCACGGGTGGATTTCGCACAATTTCCTTACTTCAGCTACCGTGATGACAATTCGTTATTTTTATCGACCCATTGTCGTCATCGCGCGTCGAGACGTTATTCTCGGTAGTTTAGCCTCCGAAAGGCCAGAGCTAACTGCTCCCGTCTGCAATCGTGCGCGGACTTATCGCGGGTCGCGCGTCAACATTCGGTATACATACATTCGTACCGCGGGGGGAAGGGCAAGTCAGTCAGTCAGTCAGTCAGTCAGTCAGTCAGGCAGAGGCAAACTTCTCTACCGCTAACAAGTGTATTAAGCCCATAGTACATGTATATAAACGCGCGTAAATCAAGACCACGTGTTTTCCCCACAAAACGATTCTCTCTAACCGTCTGGTCTGGCCAATTTATGAATGGCAGAGGGGGGATCGCAGGAGGAAGAGGTAAAGGAGGAGGGGGGGGGCGAGACCGGAGGTCTATTGACAGATCGTGTATCGATAACTCTCATTAATGGGCTTTCAGTTTACTACCAGATACTCGCGAACGCGTACACACAATTCGCACGCATTATTACAGCCGTTCTATTTTCGCTTTTGATACAGTTTTCGGACAGGTTAAGGAATATTGAAATCATCCCTCATTGTTGCAGCGTTTTAACGTAACGCATGAAACTCTCCCACAGTCCTTAGCTTCCATGAAAGTTATTATATGTATGTATATGTATATCGTTATTTGAGAACCACTGGTTCGTTCGGTTGCGTAACGATTATTAACAAGTTACATTGCGAGTAACTATAAACTTACGCTCGAGTGTAACAGTAATATTTCGCGAAAAATAAGTTGAGACAAACTATCAAATTGAAAAGATAGTTAAAATAATGAGGAAGAAGAAGAAAAAAATGAAATAAAAAGAAACAGCCCGAAGGAATTGTGAAATTGTTGTTGTTCCCGTTCCCATGGCGACGCCGCGGCCGTCCCGATGTGGCTGATGGCTGGTCATAACTACTGGCTCCCCTGACCCCGCGGCGACCCTGCCGCACAGTCGTACCCATAGCCGCAGCACGGCGAACCTAGAGCTCTTCGAGGTGCGTTAAGTTTCCTCTATGTCCAGCCAAGTAAAGAAGAGACTACCGAGTTCGGCCTCTGGCTCTCTACGCCTCCCCCACACACCCGTACACCTCGCCTGTCCGACCCATTGGGCGCCCGACGACCTGCAGCCACTTCGCCTCTCGCCTCGCCCCGCCGCGCCTCGCCTCGCCTCGCCTCGCCTCACCCGCTCCGCGGTACTGCCTACCCGCCCGCCAAGGAAACGCGGGATCGCTCGAATTCAAACAACTGCACACGAGGTTACCACGCGTCAAATCTGACGTTCTTCGCGAGTTGACTTTTTCACGCGGATGCAACCGTCGAGTCTCTCATTGGAACGACATTTTTCTAACGATTTATTAACTTTCGGACACACTCGGAAACCCGGATTCGATTCCTTTCACCCCTTTTTTTCTATCCCCCTCCGGGCACGATACTAACGAACCTTCGCATGCGTGTGTGTGTGTGTTTTTTTTTTCTCTCCAAAATAGAACACAGCCGAGCCAGAGATTCGTTTCTGTTTTTTTTTTTTTTTTCAAATAATTTTAATACAAAATAAAGAATATTTTTCTCCAGTAAAGTATGAATGAAACGACAGTGGAATTGTGGAATAGGCACGTGAACTCACCTGGTTAACGTCGCACCACATTATTATTTCGCTAGCACTGGTGACAGCATCTTGGACTGTTCGTTAACCATATAGTTGACAGAATTGTGGTAAATTTTCAGTGACAAGTATATCTTATAAAGTTGTTTTTTCGTACGAACGTCACGGTCACAGCAGAGACACACAGTTTGTTTTATTCCGAATAGCAAACTCGAACGTTACAACCGTTGCTGGTATTCCGAGTCGGTGGGACTCGCCGATTGTACCTCGAGTTCGAAACGTCGAACAACGTCAGGTCCGATATATCGTATGTACAGCAGGGAGACGGCGAAGAACAACAACAACGACGGCGGCGACGGCGACGACGGTACGCAAACACCACACGATCACTTCGCGACTGAAAAACAACTCTCACCGACCCTACTACTGGCGAGCCAGCCATGCAAAGCATTACTGAATACTGACAACAGTCTCTCGCACCCGAGTAGCGGCGGCGGAGGCGACGCTAGCGGCGGCGGCGGCAACGGCGACTCGGTTTTTCCCCCGGAGCCGAGTTCGGGAATCTCCGTAACGACTCGGCCCACCTGCACTACCCGAGAGCGACGACGCTGCTCGGTGGACTCTACACGACGAGCAACCTACGCGAACGGCTCACGGCCAGCATTCACAGACAACTCGGGTGTTCTCTCGCCCGCCAGGCTCTGCTGTCACGTTACCGTTACACACCGTGAGCAACCTAAGAAAATTCATCGGAACACATTTTTATTATTTAGACGATGTAACGACGACCGATTGACCATTGTTTGTCGTTTATTAATCAGTAGACGATTTTTATTATTCCCTCTTTTTATTGCCACAATAGACGATATTCAAAATCGGTGTCATATTGCAATTTTGTACAGATCGAATCCAAGTCTTGCTCGTCTTCCGTTTTCATCGCTCCTCGCGTACGAAGAGTCGTTCGCTCTGTAACAAGTTTGAAAATATTCTTTAGTTTTGCGGGCTTTAGGGGAACGGTCGGTCGCGCAGATCCCGACCGAGCAGCTTTCAACCTGTGCCTCTCTTCTCTCCTCCTGTACCGGGGCGATTCGAGATCGTCGCGCAACAAGACTAAAGATACCGGCGTTACCACGGGCCAGAGCTACCGAGTGACTACGTCATTCCCTGACTCGATTCTGACTTGGCTAAAACCAACCGGCTGCTTATTGCCAACAGCGCAGCGAACGATCCTGTTTTCTCAAACTGCGATATGAAAGATACTCGGAGTTCTTACGTGCAACGATGACGATAGCCTAGCGAAGAGGAAAAAAATTTGAATCTTTTCCGCCTCTACCGACGAAATAAAATAATATCAATTCAATAATTATGCTTATTATTATCGTGTAGAGTACAGATTCGCGTAATTATACGCAGAAAAGAATTACGCGATATTTCGTTGGTTCGTTTTATATTCCCGCGCGTCGAGAATTCTCAGCAGCCGACGCGTTTCATTTTGCCGTCGAGGTTCTAGCCGACAATGAGTCTTGCTTGTCGCAGTAACGACCTTCGCCAGTATTCTTGGCTGCGCAGTAGAGTATCTCCGCTGCGTTGGCTTCTCTGGCGTCGACGGTTTTTTATTTTACCGGTTTATCAAATTTTGTTTTCGATCAAATATTCGTCAAAATTAGTTGGACCGTTTCAAGTTTTCTTTTGCAGTACCGGAAAGATCGCGACGCGGGACGCGTGTACCTAATTTGTACCGCGACGTACCGACGGCTTACGTAAACACGCGAGGCGAGCGATAAAGCGCGGTATAGTTTTTGTTTTTCAAACCTCGCAGAATTAAAATTGAAATTGAACCGATTTTTTCCCCCTCTCCTCGAGTTTTTGTTATAGAATCGATAACGATCAAAGACAAGAGATATCGAGTCGTGTGGAAAAACTCTTATTCTAATCTTCGATTTGCATAATACAAACACCGTTAATGAATTTGCAATTCGTTCTCGATTGTATTTTTGCGTATTCTCTGACTGACGTCTCCTTATCGTAGAGCGTCGACGCCGATAAGACCATCTTTATCAGCGATAAATTGCCTTCAACTTTACGCGCTTATCTGGTGGAAGGCGAACACGAGCGTGAAGAAACTGGCGCTCCGAAAATTGCCGCTTAATTTTGTTCGTAACGATTCGATTCGACTATGGAGATTCAGACTTTCCTCAATTCTAAATTCGCTAGAAGAAAATTGTCCCCAGTGTCAGCGAGAACCTTGTTTTCCTACTGCAACGGATTTAAAATTACCGCGAAAAATATCCTCACGCAAACAGATAATGCGGCAATAAACGCGTCACACACACACAACGGCGGGTACGTGAGTCACGGGTAGCCGCACAGTAAACACGGGGTACAAATACGAACGCGGAGCAACGTGCAATCTCCGCGCTTCTTCGCTTATTTTTGGTTTTAGTATCACCGAGAGGTCAGGACTCGATCAAGCTCCGCTAAACTCATGCCGCGGCATAATCGCCTTGCAAAAAACAATTTCATTCTACATTCTACAGCCGAGACTGGACGCTCGAAAATATCGAGGAAGACTGCTACGTATTGAATAAAAGCGTGAGATAACGGTCCCACGATTCGACGCCGAGGAACTAAACTTCCGATAAGAGCCAAGGAAGAGAAGGAGATTGCTGTAACGCACGGTTGGACGTATGCCACAAGCGAAAAGAGACGATGACAGAGATATTGGGGCAGGTCCGGTACAAACGATCAAACGACCGTGAGAAATGGTTACGCAATTCATGTTTCGGAGATTAGTCCGCTTCCGCTTTTCCCCATCCTCGGATTTTCACTTTTTCGATCGTTGACCGAATATCGAGAATTATTGCGTTTTCCTTCAAGTCAACAATATTTCTCTTTCATCGTCTTACCGGCATCGAACTTTAATCGATATTCAAATACACCCGTATTTCTCAGCTGTCTACAACTTGTTGCCGATGGAAGTTCGGTCTCTGTGTACCGAAATATAGAAACATGTCTTCCTCAAGTTTTCGCATCTATCAACAAAAAGGTTTGGTCCAATTCGACGTTCGAAACGAGTCGCGACATCCGCGTTTGCGCGGTCGGCAAAGCAGTTCGATATCGGTCGAGCAGCTGGGGAAAAACCTCTAGCGTCGAACCGGTTCAAATGGTAAGTTTGCGTCTGACCGGGCAGCGTAGTTCTACCACTAGCGATGTATCGCCTATCTTTTAGTCGACCACTAAGACTGACGCTCTGGGAACGCGCGAGAGCCGAGAACGTGACGTAGGGAGAGCCGAAGGTGTGCGTCGTCCGTGTTGGTCGGGGCACGCGAGAGGCTGAGTCGCACTACTGGGCAGCTCAAGGCTGCCTGCTCGGCCGCATTCCAACTTCCAGTCAGCACACCACTTCTATGCCTCGACTCGCCAGAGCCAGGCACGACGACTGTAGATCCGAGCGCTCCAACCTCCCTGCGCCCACCTATCGTACATAACTCTCTGCTCGTACCGGACTCTGGCTGTACCGCAGCTTCGCGGAGCTAGGCTAATTCCGACTCTTTTCGTACAAGATTTTCTAGCGTCTAAAAAAATAAAAATAAAATAAAAATTGAAACAAAAATCTGACGATATAGATAAGAACCGTGCCGTCGTGTTCTTTATCTGATTAGAAATTCTTTACGATATACTTATTTTTTTTTGGTTCTTTGGAAACAAAAATCAAGAGATTGATGAGAAATTTTGTGCCGGACAACGAAATGAAGCTGAGGGGGGAGGAGGTTAAACTTGAAACCGATGGGTAGCTCTATGGGTGGGCCAAGGTTATCGATGAAAACGACCAATCGGACAGAATAATCTGTGCGTACTGGCACCAGCGGTTCAGGAGCCAGCGGACCACCAGGCAAACCGTTAACTTTCATTGATGGTCGGATTTCCGTCGGTGAAGGTTTGTTTGTAGCGGTACCACCGCGGTCCGGAGAGCCGTGCGCCACTGCTCGAGGTATTTCACTTCCGGGGTGCGGGAAGCCGCGGTGTCACCGCTTCGGCGTCTTTTCTCGTTGTTCTCCATTCCACATTGACGCTAGTTTTCACGCGATGCGATCCTGCAGCGGAATAAATTCACAACGTCGCTTCTCGGTACGGCTAGCAGCTTTCTCACTGGCGTAAGAACCTCGCGCGGGGAACATTTGTGGCACACTTACCGAGTCGAAGACCGACTGAGTCATAGCCGGCGACGGCGACATACTTTGCCCAAGACTCGGGACTCGACTCGAGTCTCGACAGAGCCGCTCCCAAGATGTATCGGCGTTAGATATATTTTGCAAATACTTGGAGATATTGAGAAACGAATACGCGAATATCTTTATCCTCTGATCCTCGGTCCCCCTGCGTCCACGTATGAAACGAATTATGTTCCACCGCGGCTAAAGTTACAGCGTGTATATCGCAATCCTTGAACGGCCTTCGAGCGCCTCAAGGATGCGATTCCAGTCGTTCGCGAAGCCAAGGACGACTGGCGCGCCAAAAATTCAGAATTATCCCGCGCCGTCTGGCACAATATTGTGGCGGTGAGACGGAGTAGAAAAAAAACATTGTCGACTACTCTTGATCCGACAATGAGAATACTACTTCTTCTCCGCTTCACCCTGCGAGTCGTAAAACGATCATCGAATCATCGGGCCTCCGCTACTCGAAAGGAAGGGGCCGGTGAAAGGCGCGACTGAAAATTTTCCTCTCGTCCGACGGAGCGAACAGTCATCGAACTCGTTCGAGATTCGGAAAGAAAGCCCGTCGTCCTCGAGGTGCGGTGCGGGACTGAGGGACCGAGAGCAAACGCGCGTCAAATAAACCGCGACCCATATGTAATACCGTTCTACGTTATAGACTACGCCGTGGACAACGGCACGGCACGGCACGGCATGGGCAGGAGGAATAGGGTATGGACTATGGACCGAGGCGCTGCGGCAGCAGTAAACGTAAACCGTCCGACAGAGGGACGAAGGGAGCGTCTGAAAGAGAGAAAGATGTGTACAGGGAGCGAGAGAACCGAGCCACGTGGTAGCTGGTGGAGCCGCGTTGCAGTCGCTGAGAGGCTTTCGGGATGTTCGGGGTGCTCGACGAGCCGGTGTCGGCCCGTTCGGCGCTAAGTTTTTGACGTTTTTCGCGCGGGTGGCGGAATATGGACATACGTCAGCCACGTGTGCGGGGAACGCACTGAGACCAAAACGGCTTGGGATTGGTGGGAACGGCGACGAATCCGAGACGGGGAAGGGGACGACGAGGCCGAGGTGGGGATGCCCCGGAGTGCCGAGGGGGGAGAGAAACCGCGCGTCAGGGTTGAAGGGATACCGATTGCGCCCCGTCTCGGTAGTTGAGTCGAGTTTTCCAGTTTCCCAGTTTTTTTTTTCTTCTCTTTTTGTTTTTAGAATTTTCGTTCATTTTCGTTGCCTTTCCTTTTTCGTTCTCACCTCATTTCGTCGAGCTTAATTTTTTTGAAGCTCGCTTTCGGGAGACAAGGGAAACCGCGAAAGAGAAATTGAAATTTGAGTAAACTTTTCCAGATTATACAGCGGCGTCACGGTGCCCGAGGTTTCGGATATTCTCGTTACGTGACTGACCCGAGAGAGAAATACCTGGGACGGGTCTCGGGGGACGACGTCGAAGGAGCGAACAAAGGACGCTTTGAAGGGAAAAGAGAAAGACTCGACAAGGCTGAGGGCTGAGGGCTGAGGGCCGGGAGCCACCAGGCTTCCCAATGGGTGGCAGAGAGGGATCTGCGTTCATCCGTTCTTGCCCCGCGGTAGATTCCCTTCTGTTCTTCACGGTGTATGCTTGTTACCGGAGTCCTCGCTCGCGGCTCTTCGCTCTTGGTTCTTTGTACCCTAAACTGAATAAAAATTGATGATATTTCCTTAATTTCTTTCCCACCCGTAAACGGAATAAAAATAATCCCAACGGAACCTTAGTCACGGCTTTGGTGAGATAAAAAAAAGGAAGAAAAAACGTTCGACTGTACGTATAACATTCCGGCTGGGGTTCAGCGAGGCGGCGTAGTCGGTGACGCTGGCGCGATATTCCTCGAGAAATATTTCAGAGAGGAACTCGAAGCCTGTCTAACAGCGAGAGAGACGGTAATCACTCCGACGTTCTCCGTCGCTCGTTTCACGTTCGCAGCGTCTCGCTCGCTCCCGCATAGTCCTTCCCACTCCGATATCTCTCCTTTGGAAGATGCCCTCCCGCTCGTTCCCCTACGACGCTGTACGCTCTGACGTAGAGAGACCGGCGGGAACGACGGAGGGGGCGCGCGGGTTCTAAATTGAGAATCGTATACATAGTCGTCGGGGAGAGTGCAAAACCCACGACCGAGGGAACGGAACGGAACGGAACGGAACGGAACGGAACGGAACGGAACGGTCGCGGCGTTTCTCTCGCTCCACCGCGCAGGCAAGAAGATGAACAAGAAAATTTATCCAAATAATAAACTATCTTCGGATGTCGAAATGAAGGATTTCCAAAACGAATTCGGTAATTGTTTCCATTGGGAGACTCGAGGCCCACACGCACACGTTTCGGTAGCTGTCGAGTCCCCTCGTCCGTGTGCGCGGGGTTGTCGGATATTCGGGTGTGGGTTCTCGAACCAGGCTCCCGAGTCCGTGTTGGTTGAAGTAAAGGAGGGGTTTTGGCGAGAGGGAGAACCGACGACCCATCGCCCGTCCGTTGCCCATCCATCCGTGTGCGAGTGAGAAATTTACTCGTCTCTCTCTCTCTCTCCCTCGCTCTCGGACGGTTGGTGCGAGTCTCTGGCCATTTGTGCCGTCGTTGCTGCACCAGCACTACCTACCTACCCACCTACCCGTCTCTGTTTGAGCACGTGAACGTAATTTTTTGAAAACTAAGTATACGACGAAGCTTTGCGCGGCCTGCGCGTCCGCCTCCGATCCCCTCGTCCCAGAGCTACGTCTCTCCTCTCAAAATTCTCTCACACCGCAACCGTGGCTCGACGCGGACTGACGTTATTTCTTTCTCGGCTTCGTACAGACCCCATGATAATCATTGTACATACATACACGGGACGGTAAATTAATCCATAAACCATTATAGATTTATGACCAGAGTCAAGTCTCGTCCACCGGGTTGTTGACACTGGCTACCTACTCGAACCAGACGACCTTGCGCTCGGCTGATATACCGCATCAAATTTTTAAATCAATTCAAAAGCTCCTCCCTGCTTCTCAGCGAGATAATTTTCTCAGGATTTAGGGTACGCGCGCCGGAAGCTCCAAAGGGAAAAGTACACAGGCCTCCTGCCTCCTGCCTCCTGCCTCCCTTCGGGTACATAGTTTCGACGCGGGTCCCTCGGTAGGGTAGCTTTCGAATTCAGTCTTGAGGTTAGGGTTAGGGTAAGGCTGGGTGGTTGGGTAAGGCTGTGTCGCGCGACCCTCGGATCGATCCCCCTCGCTGCAGGGGAAAGCCAGGCGGCCGGGCAGGGGTAGAAGCGGTAGCGCACTCGCCGATGGGGGAGAACCCCGAGCCCGAGCCCCATTCGCTCTACCCGACGCCGCGACGCCCCAGCCTCCCCCGTCTACTTCGTACCTATCTACCCATCTATGTGCCTGCGTATGTACCGCGCACATAACATAACGTAGCTCGTACTACGTAAGCGCCGCGTCGAGGGGGAATACCCTCGGCATCGGCCAGGTACCGCGGTGCCCACGGCTAATGGGTCGAATCGAATATCGAACGGACGAACTGCGTCGGGTCTTGGAAAAGTCGACGTTTCTTGACACCGGTGGATTTTTTCATCGACAATTTCGATCTCGCCTCGACGTCATCCCCGTAGGTTCGGCACCCAGCAGCACTGCGACGGGCGCTGTCGAGGCTCGGATGGCTCGATCGATACGCCGCTCCTCTGGCTCAGCCGATTTTTTTCTATCCGACCCCCCCGGGCCTGCGCAATTCGAGCCACTCGCCGAGTAGGAGTTTCCATTATATCGCCAAATACCCCCTCACAGGCACACACCCGAGCTTTAGCACTCCCACTCTGTCTCTCTTCGACCCAGCGACATGGCTAGCGGGTCCGGTACCCGAGTCTGAAATTCGGTCTTGGAAAACCGTCTCATCTTTGGATTCTCGGTACAAAGCCGATTGTAGGTCCTCAATTATGATAATCGGTCGTTTTCAGGGTGAGAAGATAGAAATTGGAGAAGATTGACGAGAAAAAATGTAGACAATGGGTTTTCGGTGTCTCGCGAAAGCTACGATACTGAATTTTGTCGCGTCGAGGGGATGGGGTAGCGCTCGGCCCGTGTGTGTGTACGGGGACACGAGAGTATCCCATTCAAAGTTTTTCACCCCTTGCCTGCAGACTCTGAGTCGTCCCAAGCGCGGCGAGAGAGTATTAGAGAAAAATTGACAAATGTTTGCAACAAAAGTATATACCATAGCGCAGCCAGGCTTTATACGTTTATCATATATCCATAATACCTTACGGGATTGATAATTCTTCCCGATAATTCCCGCGGCTTTTTATTCTTTCTTCTTTGCTTCTTTGCTTCTCGGGACAGATACCTACATAATCTACGATATCGCGACCGGCTCATGATAGATAATGATCAAGGAGGAAAGTTGAACCATTTAGTGTACGCGATGGTATGCAAAATCTGATATAAAAACGCATTATCGATGACTGAAAGTGACCGCGAAGTTTGACTCGCGGCAAGAAGGGGTCAAATACCGGGTCCCTTCGGTCTTCCGTTTATTTCAGCGTTGCGCCACTTTCTGACCCCTAGATTCACCAGAGACGTAACTTCGATAGTTTTCTTTGCAAAGACGGTCACTTCGTTGAAACAGACACATCCCGTGTAGAAATTTCGTCTGGGCGCTAATAGGGGCCAAGTTAATTTTCCTCAATATAATTTAGGCCCAAGCTTGGGTTGCCCACATTGGGCCTTTATCGTTTTGTCCCGCGTTTCACATTTGGCCCCGCACGGGCGGGTAAACTTGGGCCAATATTGGTTATTCAACTGGGCGCCATATAGCCTACCTAACTTGGGCCGACACAAGATTTATCAATCGGGCCTACATTGGTTGACTATCTTGGGCCTATATTGGCTATCTCTGGCAATCCTCGATTAGTCCAAAAAAATTTGAAAAATTTATTTTGGAAGTTTCTCTTCCGGTATCGCTTTGAAACGATCAGATTTCAATCAACTGACGATGGATTCACATTTCTCCTAATAAATCGCTAATTTTTATATAATGAAAATTTTCTCGTCCGCCACCGGTCCCGAACCTGCTTCCCTTCGATCTTCCAGTTACGAATCCAGTACGCTGTCCGCACGACCACCAAGTCTTTGTTGACAGTAGGCAACGAATCAAAAATTTATAGTATTGGGAGGGACAGTGAACACTAACTCAAAAGACTGACAATTAATTATTAGAACGAGCAGAGAATGTGGCAATGTCATAATCATGTACTTTTCCTGACAACCAAATTAGCCCAGATTAGGTCCAAGCTGGGCACTGGGCTGGGAAAGTCCGGACAAAATCAATTGTATAATTCCTGGATGAACCCCAACGTGGCCCAAGTTTGGCAAAGGTTAGGAAAACATGGACAAAATTAACTTGGATACCCAAATCAGCCCGAAGTTGGCCCAAGTTTGGCGAAGGTTAGGAAAGCCTGGACAAAATTAACTTGGATCTCCCAATAAGCCCGAACTTGGCCCAAGTTTGGCACCAGTAGGGAAAACCTGGATGAAATTAACTTGGATACTCAAATAAGCCCGAATTAGGCCCAAGTTTGGTACTAGTTGGGCACGCCAGGACACAATCAACTTGGATGCCTTAATAAACCCTAACTTGGCCCAAGTTTGGCACCAGTAGGGAAAACCTGGATGAAATTAACTTGGATACCCAAATAAGCCCAAATTAGGACCAAGTTTGGTACTAGTTGGGCACGCCAGGACAAAATCAACTCGGGTGCCTGAATAAGCCCTAACTTGGTCCAAGTTTGGTATTAGTCGCGCACGCCAGGGCACAAACAAATTGGATGCCTTAATAAATCCTAACTTGGCCCAAGTTTGGCACTAGTATGGAAAACCTGGATAAAATTACCTTGGGTACCCAACTAAGCCCAAATTAGGCCCAAGTTTGGTACTAGTTGGGCACGCCAGGACAAAATCAACTTGGATGCTTAAATAAGCCCTAACTTGGCCCTAGTTCGGTAACAGATAGGAATCCCTTATAGTGGATGCCCTGTTGATGCCTAAAAGGGGCCTCTTTTCAATTCGGGATGCCTCAACAATTTTCTACACGGGATTCGACTCGGTCAACGTGAATATTCGTTGCAGTTGATCTAATCTGATAATTATTGGAACGAACCGACTCCAAGGACTAAAGTAGCGGCAGCGAGCCGAGGGTCGGCAACTAGGGTCGCGGTGGGGTCAGAAACTAGTGCACAGGAATTATAGATCGAAAATATGACCGTTCCTCGGCTAAGAAGTATCGATTCATCCAATGAAACCAAATATTGCCGATGACACGTTATTTTCCATGATTCGGAAGAAAATAACCTCGGCTGAAATCCTTACAATGTCAGAAACCGGGACGTTTACCTTAATTATTCGACTTAACGCTATTCGATGGTCAGAAATTGCGTCTCTGATACTATCTCTGAAACTATGAAAACCCTCTTCATATAATTTCTGCTCCTGTTTACCCTATATTTATCGATAATAATAACAGATAACAGAGAGAGACATAGAGCGAGTACAGAAAAATATTCTGTTTTCTTAAAGCTGATCGAGCAGAGCCCGATATGACGTAGCGAGGTTGGCCTCTGAACGATAACCCTCCTAGTCTCAGTGCATAGGAGCTCGTTAGCTTCTCTAGAACGCTTTGTTTTTTTCTCGATCGTCTATTCATTTTATTATTGAAATGAAAGAGACGTCCACTGTGTTTCGATTCGATCGGTTTTAACGCGGTTTTCGTTGGGGATGACGAGTTGTAGAGTTTGTACTGACAAACGCAGCTACGAAACGCCTCGGCTCACCTCACGCGGCCTCATCGACCTAAAACCTACTTTACTCGAGCTGCGTTCGTCGCTGGTACGTTTCGTTCCGTTTCGTTCCGTTTCGTTCCGTGCGTCGACGTTGTTCGTCTCCTCGTCCGTACCCGATACTCGGGGTTCTCCGTACCCCTGGGAAACGGAACTGATCAATTAAAAGAGTGAAATAATTCAAATTGACAACGTATACGAGATGGGAAGAGTAGAGTAAGAGTACCCGTAGATAGATTAACGAAACGAACGTACGCAGGTTAGCCACCTGCCGATGGTGCCGGTGGTGCTAGTCGCCTAAATTTAGAAAGTATCAAGTCGGCCCAGCTTCTCGCGTTAAGAAGGTACCATTGCGTTATGCGTATACCTGTCATATGTATACATACGACAGACACGCCGAGTTTACGGATCAACTTTCCTTCTGTGAGGCTAGAGGCTAGAGGTTTCGTTTTTTATATTTCTAGTCGATGTTTTATTCCCGTTCCCACAGGGACCCTTTTCATCCTCATTCATTTTCTTGATTTTCATTGATAGTCGTTTCGTTTTCTTAAAATACAATTTTTTTTTTTTTTTTTTACAAATCTAATTAGAGTCGATATCGAAATAATTGTACGTCGGAGAGCCCCTTATCAGATTTTTGACAGGGTCCCGAGAAGAACGACCTTGCGGTATCTCGGTCTCCACCAGACGAAGACTGACCGCGTTGCGAGTTTGCAAAGAAAATGTCAAAAACAGCTGTTTCAATGTCAGGTGCGCGACGAATACGCGACAAAAGTGGAAGCGAATCGTGAATTACGTCCCCCTTTCACCTGCAACGACGCGGGTTTAACGAACCAAACAACTCTAATCTATAATCTGCACGGTAGAAACCTCAAAATCTACAGTCTTCGCAAGCGTCTTCCTCCGTACGTCGAGGAGAAGTTTTTATTCTCCTCTCTTTCTCTCCGTCCGCGTCCGTCCCACGTTCTCGATAATATTTCTCCGTCAGACGCGTGCCGCCGTCGACTCTCCGTCCCTGTTGGATAAATTACTAGAACGTTTCACTCCTCCGAGGACCGTCTCTCTCTCATCTCGCTCTATCTTTCTTCATAGCCGTAATGTCGGTGAAACTTCGTGCCACGGTCTCCGCACAGAGCGTGCCTCCGGGTCTGTGTGCGAGGTGCGGAAGGGAAAAAAATTGAATCCACATTCGGAGGATTTAGTGAAATTGATCTATGACAGATGAACACTTTTTGCCAGAGAAAAATCAAATTTTAGAGTTTTCCTCCGGTTGCACGGCAGTCGAATGTCCAACTCGAAGACTTTGGGCTCTCGTCGGCAGAGCGGCGCCACCGGATGAATCCGTTTCCTGTCTCCGTCGATCGCGCCTCTCTAACACTCGCGAAGGCGTTTGAAAAGTTTTCCCGATTTCTGCTCGAGAGGAAAATTAACCACGTGTCCGTCCGATTATCCCATTACGACCTAGTTTAATCGCGGTGGCCAATTGTCAGGGAAAAAGTCGAGGATTTTGGCAAAAATATCTTTAAATAACTTTCTTCTATACATACGGGAATGAAATTGACAAATTCTGGTGATTTGAATGAAATTGGTAGAAAATATGTTGAAATTTCAAATTTGTGTCTTAATATCGAGGGAACATACCGAGTTTGGAAACGGTATTTCAGTCAACTTGTATCAACAAAGCTCGAAATTTTCATTTTTGGTTCATTCTGCAATATTTTATGATCCGATTCGGCAATTATTGCAGTGGAAGCTCATTTTTAAATGAAATTATCATGAATTTTCAACACATTGCGTATTTTAATATATAATTTTAATATAGGTACAAAAAGTATATGGTCATTCCTTCGCATACATTTTTATGATTAAACTTGATACAGAAACTTCTAACGGTGTAAAAAAGAAGACAGAATAAAAGAAGAAATAGTAGCAAAATTTTTACAAATTATCAATAAAGAAGTATTCTGAAAAACCATTTTCTTTCAGCATCGATTCAGAGCATTATTTATCACATACTAGGTTAGGTACCTATATCCACTCATTCATCAGAATTTCAGTTAGGGAAAAATTAGAAATCGATCCTGAAAAGACCGGGATTTTTTAAAAACTCTTTATATTTAGTTTCTTGATTACCATCAAAGAGAAGTTTTTTCCATTTCTATTTCGCCTCCACTTCTTCGCTGACTTTGAAAAGACTTTTTTACTCGTCAGTTTGAGACCAGAAAATCCCAAAATTGTGTGAAAATTAGTCCAAAGTCTTGACTGTTAACTTTGGGCAGGTTTAATTACTTCGAAATTTCAATGTCAAATTATAATTTGGTCAGATCAAGTCCCCGATTTTTTTTTTACTCTTTATAAGTTTAACAGAAGACGAAACAGGAGTCGCGTGGGTCCGGCTCGATCCGCAAATGCATTTCCGCGAAGGCAGTGGTATTACAGCAGTCAGATCTGCTGGACGGGGGGGAAAGGCGACTCTCGAGAAAGTCTATATTACGCAATAATTTCTCTGGTCTCGGTCATTTACAGACTTCGAATTGTGTTCGAACAAATATTCTATGATAAAAAAAAGACAAAAAAGGAAAGAAGAACAATTTGCGGAAAAAGTAATCGATTCCAAAGACGGTAGGTACCGCAGAGTGCGGACACTAGACACGATAATGACTTAATCAAGCCTCCGCGAAGGCAGGGTTTTCAAGTTTTTTCCCCATAATCTCTGTTACGGTATAAAAGGCGTTGCTACACACGCTCGTTGCCATCGCATTCCCGAACTAGGCTGAGGATTCACAGCGAGTCTTGATTCTTTTTTATCGCACGTACCGCGGATTAGTACCTCACCTTGTCTACTCCGCGATTGGCACGCGACTTTTTTTTTATCCCCGCACGACGTCAGGTGTCTATGTCCGTCACGTGCGAAACATAGGGAAACTCGACCTTTTTTAACTTCCCGTTTCTCTGTTTCCAGATAAAAAAACTAAGCTATCGTTATCACCCCGAAAGTGAAAAGTTGAATTTTGTCTGGATCTCAACGTTTTCAGGCCCACAGAATCACCTCTTACCTCTTCACCTCTTCGAATAATTCAAATAAAAAATGTTTAAAAAATGCAATCAAAATGACGATATTTTGAGGACGGATCAACAAATTTGAATGAAATTTGGTACCACATGGTTTTTTGGGGTCGTTGATCACGAATCTGAAGTCAGATGCTGCGAAAAATCCCGCTGATCAAGAATCTGAGGTAAAATTTGCAAAATTCAAAACAGCAGAGGTCAGAGGCTGGCTCATACTCAGCCCAAGGAGGAATAAAGAATATATTAGAAAAAAAAATAGCTTCTCCAAGACTTAATCATTTACAATCGAAGGTTGAAGTGTGTTTTCACCTTCCGTGGCCAGAACGGAAACACTCGATGTCTATGCAGCGACAGAGTAGAGACGGTACTGCGAGAAGGCGGCCAAAAACGTTGCAGGAAACGTCGGCGCTTAGTAGGAAGTAGCATGCAACGTGCTCGGTTTAACGCGCCGCGGGTGAAGGGTGAGGGCGGTTGAGGGTAACGTTCTCGTAAGTTATCATAAGAGCTATGAACTTGACCCACTCCGGCAAAGTTCCTCCGAGCGTTTCTCGGCGATGTACGCTCCTCGCGAAGTTATACGAGCTATCTCAACTGCAGCTACGTGTGCGATAACTGTTGCATATCAATGGGGGACGGGGGAGACGACTCCTCGGTTTTCCCGCATTTTCATATCTCGTTAAACACGTTATATCCCCTCTATACGCAAACAGCAAACACGGCGAACGGAAGCCGATAAAAATCGCATTCCTCGAACCTGACCCTCGCGAGGCTCACTCTCGCTCTTAATTACCGGCGACCCTAGACCGCTGACCCCCCCGGGGCCCGAGTCGACTTTTCCTCCACCTCCACCTTCGCCCGCTACCCGCTACCCACTGCCCGTCAATGGGCGACGTGCGAACGGGGGGAGAATCTAGAATTCTGAAGTTGTATGTTGAATCGCGAGGAGATACTTGTCGACGTTTAGTCTCGTTATCGGGTATAATGGACCGGTCGACGTGCAGCGTGCAGGCGAGCGGGCGTACGAACGTGAACTAACCTGGGTCAACCCTAAAACGAGAACACTCCATTAACACAGCACGTGCCATCGCCTCCCTTTCTCCCTCGGCCGCCCCCGCCTCCGCGCGGCGGCTGTCTCGTTCCCTCCGATCGCCATTTCCACTTCCATTTCCATTTCCATTTCCATTTACCGAAGGTAGGTAGGTACCCGCCACAGGGTCGTATCGCACAGAGAGGCGAGTTAACGGTGCAATGGTGGTTTAACATCTCGATTCCATTCATGTCCCGCGACGAGCGAAAGACCCTTACCTGAGCCCCGAGCTGGCTGCAGCGATCGAACCCCGCGAATACGATTTCTTACGGTTACTGGTTTACGAGGTTGTAAAAAGGCTGTAACGTCGCGCGGAGGGAGAGGGAAGAGGCCGATTCATTGACTGTCGTACGTGCGCCCGCCCGCCCGCGGACCACGTGTAGAACCGTAGACCCCGTTGTGTTAATGAATAGATTACACGGTGCCAGCTGGTGAGTTTGTACAAGTGCAGGTTAGGTAAAGAGGCGATTCAACCGGCAGATATAGTATTGACCAGAGCGAGAGAGACGGGTCGAGAGGGGGCGGCGTTTAACCCGACAAACACAACACAATACAACCGCGCGGCACACCACCAACGCGCGGAAAGCAATGGTCTACTACGGGTTTCATTCATGAGTTGGAACTTTGGAAGGTGTGAGATGTGTAGGAATGCCGTCGGTAGGACGGGACCCGTACGCTTCCCCGGTACCACCGAGACGGAGACGGAGACGGAGACGGTGGAAGGAGAAGGGGGAGGGGGAAGGGGAAGGGGGAAGGGTGAACGAGATGGGACAGAGATGGAAGGAGCCTGCCTGTGTGTTGCGGTTGTAAACCGATAAGATATCCATGAATGGGGAACCCCGGAACGTGACACGTCGATCATTTCGATTCCGCCAGGTTCCCCATTGTAATTCTTTCCTCGGAACTTTCTCGACTATAGCTTTCACGCACCGAGGTTACAGTTCCTCGCATCTTTCCAACCCGCACCTACACGGAAACCGTGACGTTGTTACATCCTCGAGTACCTGTTGCGCTTCTTCTAGTCTACGAGGGAGGGCGAGTGTCCGGTTCCGCTCTATCTATCTACCTACCTACCCTTTGTTAATTCCGCCTTAATGCCCCGGCTTGTTGCTCCTCGGCGAGGGAACCGGGTCGCGGGAGTTTTCACACCCGGACAAGTTCAGTCTCGGGGGGTGATTGACTCCGTTTTACAACGAAGATTCCGAATGAGACGTCGGAGCACCCCGCATGCATGATTTCGCTCCGTCCCGCAGTGTCGTTGAACCTCGGGAGACCTGTTGCTCTCCATCCCTCGTAAACACCCGTACAGGACCGAACCCGGAACGGGCCATCTTTGACGGAGCGGTATAGGTCGGGTGACGGTCTTATGTTAAACTTCGGTTGCGGGGGGTGGGTTGGGCGCCGGATCAGTCTGGCTCAGACTCCACGGCGCCACTTGCCGGACGGTTAGATTCGCTCCTCGCCCTTCCCTCGCATTTCTTGACGCCTACCTTCCAGCCCTTCGTCGACAAACAACGACCGCGACCCACACGTCGCGTTAAAGAGACACTCGTGTGCGAGCACCGAGCAACAGGTACGGAACCGCATAAAGGCGTCAAAGTACACACGACCGTGTCGCTCTTTCATATTTTTCGCATCAAAAACGCTGCCCAATCGCGTCAAACAAGGACGACGGTGTAAGTGCGCGTTTGCGGCGCGTGCGACAGCTGCGTGACCAGCCGGCACATCGTTGACCAGCGCGCACCCGTCTGGACGCTTGCACCCCGACGGATTCACATCTGTCGTTTGGGTGGTCAGGGATTTTTCAGATCACGACGCAGAGCTCGCGAGGAAAGAAAAAACGTCGAGACTCGGGGGTCTTCGACGTCCTCTACGGCCCTGAAACCCTCTCTGCATGTAGTTACGAGTGTAGTTCCCGCATTGACCAACATACGGAAATACCGGACATGACATGACGTCTGCGCTTCCTGCTGCATCGGTAAAGAAGGCTCGTTTTAAATCTGTGTATTAATCTAGAGGGGCCGGTGGAAAACTTTCCAACACTCGTTGGCTACGCTCGGCGCCTACTTTAGTCCGTGTCAACAACAACAACAACGACAACGACGACGACGACGACAAAAAGAAACCCTAACAACAATAACTATAAATTCTGTTCTTTATCCGTTTGCGATATTTGTTCTTACAATAAACACGTCACGGAGTTACGTTTTCTTCATATCTCTTTATATATATATATAAGACTCGTTAGTAAATGCTTCGTTCGTTCGTTCGTTGTGTAGCCCCAGCGCGCCGTGGCAGCCTAGCGGTGCTGAGTCACTGCTGCGTTGCCAATATTCGGTATCGCGAGTGGCGGCGGTACGCGGCGTTGCCACGTTCTCCGGGCAGGCAGCAAAGTCGTAGCGAGGCGAGGAGGTCGGCGGTGGGGCGAGAGAGCGAAAGACTCGTATACGTATATACAGAACGTTCGATAGAGGTGCGGCGCGTTCGGGTTCGAGAGAGACGGACGCAGGCGGGCGCCGGTACGTTCAAATGTCACTGCGTTCAAACGCATATTCGCTCGGCGCAGAATTCGTAGAAATCGTCGGTAATATAGACGCGAGAGTTTCCTCGAGATAAGCATAGCCGCTGCGGAACGAACAGGGTTACCAATTGGGTCGTCGACGTCGCTCCACAACGTAACGGAGATATGCTGCTGGCGGCGGGGAGACGGAGGCCGTAAACACCGAGACACTGCTAAGCTCGAGGTGCGGGAGAGGGGGAAAAACCAAAAATTTTTCAGGAAAAATGAGAACGTGGACGAAGGAAGAAAATCGCGGGGATTCTGAGGCGAAGAATTCAATTTTGCCGGGTTTCACGATGTCAGGTAAATCACGAGACAGAAATTTGGAACGGAATGAAGATCATCGAGTAGCGGATTCCAGTTTTATTTCGAGGCAGTAGTCGTTCCGGATACGGTCAGCCGCTGGGGAGCCTGCGACGTTCATCCCCCAAAGACTCACGAAGGAAGTGAATGGGTCCTCCGCAGGTTCATGACTATCTCAGGCTATCGATGAATAAAAAAAAAGTACTCTTCGAGATGGTTGGATTTTAGGGGGCACGTGACGATCGTCTGTCCTTCTGCAATAACAATCGAAGGAGCAGAGCGACGGGGACACCGTCGACAAACAAAAATCGGAAGTGGGCCAATAAAATAGCGAGACCTCTTCTTGCATTTGTAAGGCTAACCGATTTTTTACCTTTTAAGGGTGAAATTACACGGAATCGGTATAGCAAAGGGTTTTACAGTTGGATGAATTAACACTTGGATCGGGGTCAGAAACTGGGCCGTTTATCTCTGCTTCCGTCAATTGTCTAGATCGTGTGAAGACTTGTTCGTGGAAATATTGTATCGAAATGATGGACATGTATTTCAATTTTTTATCATTTTAATCGACCCCAAAAGACAGTGTTTGGGGTGCCCACGTGGGGCGAAGACTGCGGTAGACTGCTAGTTAACGTAAAAGCCCCGGTTTCTGACATTGTAAGGATTTCAGCCGAGGTTATTCTCTTCCGAATCAGGGAAAATAACGTGTCATCGGCAATATTTGGTTTCATTGGATGAATCGATACTTCTTAGCCGAGGAACGGTCATCTTTTCGATCTATAATTCCTGTGCACTAGTTTCTGACCCCACCGCGACCCTAGTTGCCGACCCTCGGCTCGCTGCCGCTACTTTAGTCCTTGGAGTCGGTTCGTTCCAATAATTATCAGATTAGATCAACTGCAACGAATATTCACGTTGACCGAGTCGAATGTGTCTGTTTCAACGAAGTGACCGTCTTTGCAAAGAAAACTATCGAAGTTACGTCTCTGGTGAATCTAGGGGTCAGAAAGTGGCGCAACGCTGAAATAAACGGAAGACCGAAAGGACCCGGTATTTGACCCCTTCTTGCCGCGAGTCAAACTTCGCGGTCACTTTCAGTCATCGATAATGCGTTTTTATGTCAGATTTTGGACCATCGCGTACACTAAATGGTTCAACTTTCCTCCTTGATCATTATCTATCATCAGCCGGTCGTGATATTGTAGAATAAAGTGAAAAAAAGGCCGAGGGGTCAGAAAAAATTCTGCAGGAGAGAATAAAGAAAGAAAGAAACTAGAGGAGAAATGATGAAGAGAATTACACATAAAAATAGGGGTGGGATAAAAACAAAATTGTTTGTTATCAGAGAATGAAAAATAGAAGAAATTTCTTCGAGTAAACTCGCGATGCGAATATATCCTCGCCGCACCCGGCACAATTCCCGTGTGGTTCGGTACGCGCGGTGCGGTGCGGTGCGGTGCGGTGCGGTGTTATACGCCTGTCATGGTATAAAAACTAAAAACTCCCGAATACCTACCGGATACGCGGAGTCCGGACTGCGGATCGGAGGAAAAGTCGCAAAATTATAAATGAAGGAAAATCGAATGACGACCGGTTAAGCCTGAGCAACTCTCCGGCTAGGGCGCCCTGGCCACTCGATCGATGAAACTTGCTCGGGATCAATACGGAGCCGTCGTCCCATGCAGCGCTGTGCAAATTGATATCCGGATTCGTCTGACCGACGAGTTTTCTGGAGGTCACGAAAATAGACGCCAAGACAAAAGAAAAAAAAGTTCATGACAATGCAAAAATTTACAGAATGGCTGAAGAGCGTTTCGAATTCAATTAGCCAAGACTGACCAATATTCACTCCAATCATTCCATGATCGAATCTGTACAAACCAAACAGCGATATTCCGTGGCCACAGGAACAATCGTACAGTCTGACCGCACCGTTTAGATTGCATTTTCATCTCATCAACCACCACATCACCCAGATCATCATCGACGTCTGCAGTTGTTGAAGAAAAAAGAAGAACGGTGTCTTCAACAAAGTCATCAAAATTCTTCCAAGTCGAGTATCTTCGAGTCTTCATCGAATGCCTGATCCTGTCTGCAGTGTCGTGGCGGTGTGGGCGGATAGATTTTGCACACCTGAATTATAGCTTGTCCTTCGTAGGTGCAGGAATAGTGCAGAAGCAAAGTGTAGCATTTCGCATGTTCCATTCTTAGTTGAATTGTTTTTCGTTGCAAAATCCACGATTGGTATACCCGAGTTGTGTGCGCGGTAGTTTTTGCGCGTATATCGATCTACCGCTGCAGGACTGCCGAGGGTACAAAGCTCGAATTTCTTCCCCCGGAGCCTTCCTCTCGTTAGTCAAAAGCTCCTCGATTTTAGCATCGCTCATTTCATTGCTGCGAGCCCCGCGACTGTATCGGGGAAAAGACGCCCGCGAAAACATCGAAGGTACCACGAACATGCGTGTCCTCTGGTACTCGCTATTCTTCCACCTCCGGTACCGATTCGAGCGAGGGGCAGGTGACTTCCAACGACTTCCAGGGACTTCCATTTCGGCATTATGAAGAATACCAAAGACTTCCGGAAAACAGCACCTCGAATTCGAGGTCTGCAGCGCCGGTACCATTCCCTCGTGACAGCCTCGGTCCTCGTTCGCGAGATACGCTCTCGCAGGGCACGATAGCTTCCGGCTGTAGGTAGGTGGCCCGTGACGCCGGCACCAATCGCAATCGTTCGCTTCTTGCCGGTGAGTTAGCGAGCTGCAGGAAGGCCAAGAGGCTGGACTAGATGCGAGGGTCGAGTTCGTTGGAAAAAATGACAAGTGCATCGATAGAAATTCCTAAGTGGGATCAAAAGAACAAGAGAAGAAAAAACGATGGGAAAATTGAAACAGGAGTGGAAACGGGGGGCGGAGAAAAATGAAAGCACACCTCGAGGACCTAATTATTATAATTTGCATCGGGTGGAGCAGAATGCTACAATTGAGAAGAGTGGAATTAAATCTCTCCTACTGCAGCGAGTATATACCTGCGTTACAACCGTTGCAGTCTCCGCGTTTCAGTTTCAGAAAAATTGTGATTTTTCTTTTTTCAGATAAGACTGCCCAACCGGAAGGGCGACTCTTCGCAATTGTCTCATCTGCGTTACAGAACGAATAGTTTTCAAACTGGTTGGTTCAAAAAGGGCCATCTTCTTCCTTACATGAAATTCGATCTCGACGTTATTGAAGAAAAAAAAAACCAAGAGGGTTACGATTGTTTCGTTAATCAACCAGGTTTTCCGATTATCCGAACCGCATCCGCGTAATTTCACGCAGTTATGTATCAACTCAATTTCGTATATATCGTCGGAAGGGAATAAATTTAGCAAGTTACGTTACGTTACGTTACGTCCCGAGCTGCGGATCGGTCGGAGAATAATAAACGGTGAAGAGTTTATTGTACCGCAGATATACACGTTGTTAATTAACGTTGAATGAAATTTATCGATGTATAGGTGCAGAATTTTTGAGGATCAGAGCGAAATTTTCTGTAACGTATAAAATGTTTTTTAATAATAATTATTTCTTCTTCTCGTTAGAACCGAAGCACGACAACGCTTCTTCGCTTCTTTGAATTCCATCTCTTTCCGCGGCATGAGGCACCAGGGTACTAAAAAGCGCCCCCTCGGCGCCGGGCGAGAATAAACCCAACAAAAACTCCCCTTCGACCCTCTCTCTCTCGCGTTCACCAACTTTATACATGCATATATATATATATATGTGCGGAAAATACCGGACGCGTTATATGATTTTTATTTTCAAACAAATGACAATTTTTCTTAAGCCAAAAACAGAATGTGTATGAGGACAGATACCTACGTGTATAAAAGAAAAAGCGCACGGTCAAGAGGAGGTCGTGCTTTCAACAATACGTATATATATCGTCGAGCAAACGAGTTGTATTACGTACGACTACCTGTTCCTTACGTAACAGAAATCGTATACCCCGGTTAAACCTACCGCGCGTGGCAGTCAAAAACATCACCGGGTTTGTATAACGCTGGACAGTCGAGAATGGACAGTGGTTACAGCCTTCTGTAGATGATTTTAAATAACCAGCCGCAAATGAGTCCCGAAAATTTTGTTTCTTCGTCTTCATCTTCTGGTGCATCGGAGGAAGAGGGGCTGGGACCCAAAGAGCAAGGTCCGCAAGGTCCTCCGGGTCAGGTATAACCGCATGGCTCAGGTAATAAAATCCCAGATCCAAAGTTTCTACAAATTTAGGAGCCCCTCTGCGGTCGGTGTGTCGATCCGCTCGCCGTCTTCGAATGCGAATTTTAAATCGACCGCGCGCCGATGCTCGCGTGTCTTCGACGCTCTTGATCGCGTCGTGACCGTTGTTCGAGGTCCAGACACAGGATGTTGCTCGCGTGCGTAGTGCGTCAGCATCGCTCACTTGTTGAATGTTCGGCCAATGTACGCGACCGCTGCTCTGCACTATCGTGCGGTAAGAGTCACCTGCGACTCGAATCAACCCCACATGCATCCAGCTACACGTTTCTTCTCTTCTCTTTGTCTCATAGGCGCTGTTACCGTTGTCGCTGACTAGTGACTACCGGACGCGGGGCGAGCCGAGTCGGTTCGAGAAAGTGGAACGTGCGCTACTATTTTCTTTTTTTCAAATTACGCTTCGAGAGGCGGAGGCTACGATAAAGACTTGGTCAAATTTCGGTCAAGTTGAGCAGTAGAAATCGATATGAGGATAAAAAAAACGTCGTTACCAACTGTCAAACTGACCCGGCGAGTGGGTCCGTTCCGTGGGATAATGAGGGTGGAAAGAGAGCCCCTCCGGTTTTCTACGTATACATATTTTTGGAGAAGCGAAGATATCTCGAGATCGTAGTTGGCAGTTTTCTAAACGCGGTTTTCGCTTCGCGCGCGCGTAAATATCTCCACGACCCTGACGAAGCGGAGGCAGCCAAGAGAGTGGGAAAGAGAGCTGGGGCCGTCATAATTCCTTGAATTGAACGGCGGGTTATTCTCTACCAAGGTTACCCCGGGACGCGGCGGGGACAGGGAGGAGAATCGATAGGACGACAAGGACGCCGCGCGTACAGAGCCAGAGAGAGCCTCAGAGCCAGAGGTTAGGTCGGCCGTCGAAGAGGGGCGGCCGAGTTCGTGGCGTCCCTGCGCGCCGCGCCACCGTCGCCGTTAGATTTGTGGAGCGCCGCGGCGGGGCGCGGCGCGCGGGGCGGGTTCGGTGGGCCAGGCGAGAGGGGAGCCGACTTTATGCAGCTGCGGGACGATAACAACGATGGGCTACAGGACCGTCGCTATAGCTGGGGAAATGCCAAATGGGCTACAGGACCGCGCCGGCCTAGCCTGTACGTTCGCCCGCTCGTAGTGGCATGGCGGACGGCACCGAGCGGGCAGGAAAGGCGGGAAGGAGGGATTTCAAGCGGTCGTCTCTTCTCTTCTGCTTCTGCCTCTGCCTCTGCCTCTGCCTCGACGCTGTAGCACCCAGCCCTACCCAAAGCATCGCATCGAGGTTCCGTTGGCTTCCTACGAACCTAACTTCGCTCTCCGTCGCTCTCGCTCGCTCTTCTCTCTCCGTCGCGCGGGCCGCCTGTAGGGATGAAGTTTGAGCCACGTCCTTGTTCACCCTTGTAACCTTGCCGCCGCTGCTAGTCGCGTTACCCACCTTGCTTATCTCTTTGCTTCGCTATCATTCCTCGGTTTTCTCGAGGGAGAAGAAGAAGAAACGACGATGCCTGATGATTTTCATAGACATTGAGTGAATAATCGTAACTCAATTATCTCCGGTACTCTTCGGTCCGGGAGTTTTTATCGATTTTTCTCTCATGCTCTCATGCTTTCGAGACCGAGTACTTATCCACAAGGCGAGGTATATCTACGATAACCAGGAGTCTGACCATCGGTCACCGTAGGAGGGCCACGGAGCGCGTGCCAATTAGCGTAAATCGAATACTCGGTTGACGCTCCGTGGCGAATTGAGACGTCTGCAAAACAGATTCGGACCCAGTGTCTCGCTGGTTCCGGTTCCCCGATACCGTAACGCGGAATTGGCCGCGAAAAATACGAGACCTCAGCGCGACGCTGGGTTCCACGGTGCCCTTGAATTTTTCTCGATCCGGTATAAGAAGGTCCAATTTGCGGCCGCGTCGCACGACGACTATAACCGTCGGTCGTTATCCGCCCGGAACTTTCGGTAATATCAGATCCCCGATACACCTGTCGCCCGGAAGCCTCGAATCCGATGTACCGCACGCGTCAACGAATAAACAACAATTATCAATCGATATTTGGAAGAAAAAACTGATTAGATTGTATATTCGCGGGCGTTATTATATTCCTGGTGGTACCCAACGTCCCCGATGTTCGGTACGATATCGCGTAGCCTAATTATGCCCGAACAATCGATCCGCATTGAACCCCGAAATACACGTAGGTATAGCGGTGAACAGTCTGGACGAGAAACTACATAGTAGGTCTGCGAGGCGTGGAATTCGAAAAGGTTTCTTTCACACTCCGGCGAGAGTAGCCTGTTGATTTTTTCCACAAGTTTGTGCGATACTCGAGCCAATTAATTAGCGACGAACGTCTAATATCATTAATTTGGAAACAGGTTAATCGAAACGCGGGCCAAGCGCAGGCGCCGGCTTAATACGTAACTAGGTCCGACCGTTTAAAGGATGCAAGGACACACCGGACTGCTTCCTCTATAAACGCCTCATCTTCTTTGTTAAAATTAAAGCAAGACGAGATTGTAACGAATAATGAATTGAAATGAAGAGAGAAAAAATAAGACGAAGCTGGAACCGGATCTACGTTCTTCGGGTCATAAAACGTACTTGCGACTAGCGCAACGCTACCGTCGTTTTTTCCGATTATCGAATGATCCGTAGGAACTGGGATCTTTGAATCGTGTTCCTTCGTTCCCACGGCTAGGACTTTAGGGTACGCGGAGTTCGTGGAACCGATGATGCCGCCCACGTCGACCTAAACGGCACTGCGAATCGTGGTTAATCGTCCTGTGGAAATAAAGTGACAAATTTTACGGCGAAGAGGATTCGTATCGTTCTCCCGCTCGCTTGATTGCGGCAAAAATAGTTGATAGGTTTACCGCACAGGCGGCGACGCCTGCCTAAATCAATGGTGGCGCGATCCTGTGAGACACTCGATAACCAGAACTCCGAGAGGTGCACCGCGGGCTGCCTACCGTCAGGCGAAACGCTCGGAATCGATAAATCGTTACTTTTTACACCGTAACAAAATTTTTTTACCCAAGGAAATGACGAATTTTTTTCCAGGAAATTTCATTTCAGTTGCGAATCGTCGATTGTACGACAATTTCGAAGAGATGATGAGAAAATCTAATTATTCGTAAAAATTTCAGTGCTTAAGGTGAAATGAAAGTCACGTGACCTCGATATGATTTACACTTGGAATTTTCAAACGCTATTTTCTCAGCCAAAACACATTCGATTGATGTGAAATTGATATCAGTGACGTAAAAAAACACAATAAAGGGCCTGCCAATCGTGGATTTTCGAAAATCGAGGCGTAATAACAGTTTTTTGACAATATTGTTCTGTAATCCAAGGAAGTGCTGCCTCTCTCCACGAGGGGCAGCACCTCCTTGGGTTACAGAATAATATTGTTACACAAAATTCTGATTGTGTCTTTCGATTTTCGAAAATCCACGATTAGCAGGCCCTTCATTCAGTTTTTCTACGTCACTGATATCAATTTCACATCAATCGAATGTGTTTTGGCTGAGAAAATAGCGTTTGAAAATTCCAAGTGTAAATCATATCGACGTCACGTGACTTTCATTTCACCTTAAAAAGCAACAAATCCTTGACTTAGATTTTATAAAAGTGCGATTCCGTATATGTTAGGATTGTGTTTTTGAAATTGAAGAATTTAAGATTTTTCCGGAAAATAGAAATTCCCAGACTATTCCCGGTTTTCCAGTCCAGTCGCGACCATGCTATTGTTTTTATTTATGTAATTTGATCGAAAGTGAGAAGATTCAGGGCAGATTTTATTATACACATACATAATACATGCGGTGTGACGGTTGTACGGAGCTGATTGGCGGTTTTTTAAACCGCAGCTGTGCATACAAACATGAAATAAATGTCGATCGATCAGATAAACCGATGACTTAATCGAGTTTAGACAAATTACTGTACCTAGATGTGTTATTTCTTTTTTATCTTCCCCCACAGTATAAATTCCTGCATCGTCTTTGTTCGGATTTTTAATAATTATCGTTATTCATTTACTATTATATTTTTTTTTTGCAAAATAATGCAAAATGATCGGTTTCGGAATTCTAATTTGTGTTACACGCGTTTATAAAGCAACGTCAATCGCTGCTTTCGGGATATTCTTACCATTGATCGCTTGACGATGTTTGATTCTGTTTTTTTTCTCTCTCTCTCAATTATAGAATGAAAATTGTTGAAACGTTCCAAATTCACGTTGCTACCAAATCTTTATTGATCAGTCGTCGAACAACGCGCGGTGAACGGCTCCTAAACTCGGTTGCACGTAACTCGAGTTCGCGCTCCTCCTGGTTCTGTAAAATTGATGAAAAAAAAAACCACAAAGTTAGAATAAAAAAACATCAGGACACAAAATCAAGATTTCGTATCGTAGTCTTCTCACTCGGGCAAAGGTCTGACTGCTGGACCTGTCGGATTATTCTTCGGCCGGGGATTGACTAACAGACACTTCATCGGATGTCCGTCCAGTTGTCTATTGTGATAAGTTTCCACGGCTTTTGTCGCGTCCTTCAAAGTCTTGTAGATCACTTCGGCCGTTCCCGGACGCACCAATCTGGAAACTAACAGTTCTCCGACGTCCTCGAAGAGTTCCTGAAAAACGATGAATCGTTTATTGAGGATATGCTGACAAATGTCTGGAAATTTACCAATCCTCACCTTAATATCCTCCTGCGTTACGTTAGCCTGCAGATTTGAGACGACGATTCTGTAACCGGTGGTGCCTGAGGACGAATTCGAGCTTGTTTTGGGACGAGACAAAATACCCATCGTGCGAGGTTTGCTCGGTAGAGAATCTAGCCGAGATTTAACACCCACGTCCCGGCGACCCCTGACGTCCAAGTATCTATCCATGACGGGATCTTCGGCTAAAATTGTCCTGCAAAGTTAAAAATGTTGAGATAATCGATCGGAATGTGGGGAGACAGCGGGAGGAGTTGGATCTACGATTACACACCTTCCCTTTGACCCGAAACTCCACTCTTCCTTAGACGAAGGCGTAGATTTTCCCTGTGAATCAAGTTACAGATTCAGAATTGATTGAAATTCGATTCGGTGGTTCAAATAACTACCAGTGAAGCACGAGCAACGATCTTGAAGTCCCTCGGTCTCTCAATGTCCGCGGAACGAGATGGGATCCTCCCCAGCCCACCGCCTGGCGGTTTAACCCAGGTATAGGCTCCTGAGGGCTTGATATTGAACACAGGAGGCGGAGGTGGAGGCGTGGGTGCATACTCGTTACTGACGGTCCGCCTCAAGGGTGGCGATTCGATCATGTAATCTAGAAGGATACAAAAACGGCGTTAATCCATGGAGAAATAAATTGTAGTCACTAAATTTTTCGTTATGCGGATCTTGGGGTCGCTACTCAAAATCAAAAGTCATGGATCTATCAATAGGTCGATCAAAAATTGTGACCGATTAAATTAAAACATGATATTCTGGGAATTTTTGATTCATTGATTAAAAACCTGATACCAAAGACGTGATAAAATTGAAAATCAGTGGTTCAAACAACGATTTTCACCCGATCGTCTCAAAATCCTTGGAGCCGTGAGTTAAAAACCCATCGTAAACCAATTTCTTTACATTTCAACGTTATTTTGGTCCTCTAGCGATCGGAGGGCGCTGAATGCGAAAAACGAGCCAAATCAAAGCGATTCAACAAAGACGAAGAGCATACCGTCGTTAAAGTTCATTTCCATCTCTTCGTAGGGGGCTTCGACCATAGGCGCGGGTCTGTATACCATGGTCCTGGGTGGCGGAGGCATGTAATTGGCTAGCGGAGGTGCCTGATGCAGAGGCTTATTGTGTGCTTTGTTGGTGGTCAGCGTGATGCGTCCGTTGATACCGGTCCGCCTCGATATCCCCGTCAGGGGTGTATCCGCGGGCCTCAGATGTGTAGCGCGTAGTTTATCCAGCTTCAACCTGGCGTCGGACTGCTTGGCGATCTGGGCGAGCTTGTCTCTGGCGTCGGTGAGCTTCTCTCGATTTTTCTGGATTATTTTGAACCTGGCGTCGGCGACTATCGGAGCTCCTCGACCCCTCGTCGAGCCGTTGGCCCGAAGGCCCGGACCCCCTCGACTCGCTCCCCTGCGGAATCTTGGGAAATCGAACGGAAGGTTATCACAGTTTTTAGGTTAGGACGTCGAGGAGCTGGAGGAATAAGAGGACGTGGGGACGGGACGAGGCTTTCGGGAGCTGGTTGATCATTTTTGAGCACTCACCCTCGGCCTTTCATAGTTGCTGATGTCTTAGACTTCCTTATTATATCATCTAGGCTCAGGACGCTATCAGCCATACCTTAGTCAAACTCGCGAGTTTTTATAAAATTGTATTAAACAATCGGGACGAGAACATTTACACGGAATAACCGTTTCGGTTTCGGACTGTTTGATGCACTCGGCATTGGGAGGGCGACGACAAGACGCGGATATTCGCAGAGGTTATTCCAACCTCACAGACTGTGGCTCCCTCTGACGCTCGAACCAACGTCTAACTCAACGCACTTCCGGTCCACTCGATCGGACCCACTGTATATACCGCGAGGAATCGCGGATGCGGGACACGAGGTGCGCCTGAAGCAGGCAACCGTACGTACGTTCCATAAGAATGAGCGCGTGCCGTACGTACGGTTGCCCGCTTCAGGCGCACCTATCGGCCCGCATCCACACTGTACCGTGAGTTTCTCGCTATGCGGGCCACTCGGTGCGCCTGAAACAGGCAACCGTACATACGTTCCATAAGAATGAGCGCGTGCCGTACGTACGGTTGCCCGCTTTCAGGCGCACCTATCGGCCCGCATTCCGCATCCGCACTGTATGTACCCAGGGAAGTTGAATCTGAAGCGCCCGTCATAGGCAACTGGACATACACCTGTAATTTGGTTGGCAATGCCACGTTGTAGCTCGCCGCCGAAAAAATTGCCGAGCTACAACACATGGCGTTGCCAACCAAATTACAGGTGTATGTCCAGTTGCCTATCGCGGGCGCGCCAGATACCACTTCTGGGTAACCCAGGAAATGAAGCGCGTCATAACTGGACATACACCTGTAATTTGGTTGGCAATGCCACGTTGTAGCTCGCCGCCGAAAAAATTGCCGAGCTACAACACATGGCGTTGCCAACCAAATTACAGGTGCATGTCCAGTTGCCTATCGCGGGCGCTTCAGATTCAACTTCCCTGGGTGTACACTAGATAGAGGATCTAGCGAGTTGACCCCCTTGGGGCCGCCATTTTTGTAGTCCAAACCGACATTGACGCGCGGGAGATTCAGATAGTGTTCAACTCGGAAGGATTGTAAGAGAATAATTGAACAATTAACTACATAAAAAAACTGTTCTCCCGAAATTTTTAGGGTCAGCCGTTTTACGTATCACACATTTCTCGATCTTTTAGGAATCGAATGACGTCACGGTCTGATCGGACTACAAAGATGGCGGCTGTTTCACAGCTTCATAAGGGGCCGCGATGTGGATGCTCTATCCAGTTATACATGCATACATCAGTGATCGGGCCTCTGTTAACCCGGGTGGTTTATGACTGTCGGAATTTTTGTTGTCACCGCGTACATTCAATTATTTTCATTCGATCTTTCCCGTGCCTTCGCGGAGCGTGATGTGGAAGGACAAAGTCATCACCGCGTCGGATCGTATCTTTCCAGGCCTCGCTTACCACGATAGAGTCAAAGAGTTTCACGATATCGGTATTACGCTGGTGCTCGTCGAAGAATGCTCAAATTCCACCGTATTGACGCGTTGGTTTGTTTTCCTTGCAGGAAATCAGATCAAGTCGAGTCTGCCGTTACAAATCGCGCTCTATTTCAACACTTGGCTGTTTCCGGTCTGGTTCCTCGTCACCGTTCATCTGATAGACCTAAAAGTAACTCTTCCCGTTCATTCGAACCATCGACGCAACTTCCGATCTCTATTTTTGATTACAGTACGAGCGACTTTCGGATATTTATAAAATCCTGACCGTTGGGAGTTTCCTGATCGTCGCCGTGGCAGAGGGGGCGAGATTGTATCTCGGGTACCTCGGGAATCTTTCGGAGAAGGTTTACGTCGTACACGTCGTTTGTTTTAGTCATTTTATTACACAAAATAGAGATAAAATTCTATTTCATCATTGCAGATACCCGAATTGGCCTCTTTCTGGCTGATATCGACGCTCGTACAGTTTCCTCTGCAAATGTTCGTCCTCGTTGACGAAAGAATGCTGCAAAACGATCTGGAACACGTTCTGAACGGTGTGATGATGGTTTTTTTGATAACCGAAATAGCGACTGGCACGATCGCCCTCAAGAATTCCGCGAGTCATCACGCTAAGAGATTTTATCTCGCGCAATTGTACGAAATTGACGAAAAATCTCAATCAGAATACTCTGATAATTGTAACTAGTATAAAATCTATTAATATGTTGTTTCTTATCGTTCTGTACACCTAAATATTATATTAAATAAATTCGTCAGGATTATTACAAGTATCGTCTTCGTCTCTATATTCTATAGAAATTATCGTTAGAATTTGTCAAATCGAAATTCAGTCCGAGCTATCGCCGAGCCCCTGACCCTTTCTTAAATCTGTGCGAATCAATTCACGCGTAAAAAATTGATTTCCCGTCAAGACTCTGTCCGACTCCCAGACTTGGGAAAAATAATCTAACAATTTATTCGTTAAACTTTGGCATCGTTCTCCAGGCTGTGTTCGATATAAAAGGCGACCAGGGTCTGCAGGTTCTCTCTCAAACCGACCAGGACCAGTTCCAGCTCCTCTACGACCGCGTCGTTCTTGTTTCTACGCTCATCCGCGAGAGCCTCCAAAAGCTGGGTTCGGGTCGGTACCATCCTTGACAAAAGCTACGAAGTAAAATCGGTCGATTAATTTATATTGATTTGTTTATAAGATTTATAATAAAGATCGACTCCTGCGCACCCCGAAGAGCTGCTGCGCCATCCATCCGTGATACGGTTCCAAGGCTTCCTTGTAAGCCCTCTTGAGAAACGCAACCAAGTCTTCGGAGGCTTTTCCAGTCTTGTGATCCTCGATGATTTTATCGAAGAACAACTGAATCATGTAGAGACCTCTGAAATAAGGATGATGCATGGGTCTTTCGATACCCTCGACGATAAATGAGAACGGTTCTTTTTCTACCTGCGCAACCACATGAGAGCGTCCGTCGCGATTAAGTTTGCTCCCGATGATTTCTCCAGCAAAATCATGTCCTGCAACGTCCCGTGTCTTTCCTTATCCACCGAATACTTTGTATTGAGTTTCTGAAAAAGAGGCGATATAATTTTATCCAGAAAAACGTTTCTCTTCTCGACCAGATCTATACACTCACGTTGATGTTACCTTCCATGTCGTACTTTACAGGAGCGAATACCTTCCCAAATTTGTCTGAAATTTGTTGATACACAAACATTAGCATCAAGCATACGCGATGTGAGGTTATGTCGCTTATCGAGGTGACATATGCATGCGCGACGGGATGAAGCGATGACGCCGCGTGGTGCAGCGTTTGACTTACCGACGATCCGTACAACGGCCCGCGCAGCGTCTAAAAATAATTCAGTCTCTATTTTTCCCTCGATCACGTCCGGAAATCTGACGAAATTGCCTGCGGTTTTAGTTTGATTAACCCGAGACTGCACACCGCCGTTTAATGCGGACATGGTTTTGCGTCTAAAATAAAAATAAAAGAATCAATTTTAAGACGAAACATTGTCTTATTCAGGTCAACCGATGTTTAGGCGACACTTGGAGACTGTTATTATAACAGCTGCTCTTATTCTCTTGTTTACACGTATATTGCATCTCATTTTATTCACCTAGATCGACAAAATCTAGATAAAATTTCCAAGTTAGTCTCAATTATGCACGGAATTAATTTGCAATTTCTGTTCGATTATGAGAGAAGGTAATAGGGCGAGTTTTTTAAATCGTCAATAACTAATCATAGACGATAACGCGTCGTGATCTTAGAAACTAGGCTGCTGACTTGAATGACGTAACGTTTCGTAGTTATCAACCACCGATTAAACCGCAATACGATCCACATCCGCGTTGCCATCGGATCGAAATTTCGCGTTAGATCGTGAATATTTCCGCGTTCAATGGAATAAAATTGTATCGATCATATAACTGACCTGACTTGGCTGACTTGACGATGAGGAAAATTGAACAGAGCGTCTTCTTATGGCTCTCAACGCTGTCTATTACTATCCATTGCGGAACCAAAGCGAGCTTATCATCAACCTGGTTATCTTATCTCTCGAAAACAGCCGAGTCGTGTGGCCTAGAGCATCGCCGAGGAAGTGTGACGTGTCACTATTATATAGACAAAATTTGAAACCCGGAGGCGATGGGGAATGAGACAATAATCAACGGGGTCAGAGCGAAGAGGGATTTTTAAATATCCTTATCGCAGTAGCCCCATCAATTGAAAGAAATGTGTCAACGATCTCATAATCTCTTTTATTACACGTGTATATGTTATAATAATAATAATAATAATAATGCGTAATTAATATCTGCGGTACGCAATATTACATAATATTGTCTTTCAAATTTCTTTTCATTTTATAGATATATATATTTTATATCGTATTAATAATACCCTTACGCAATGTAAGAAAATAATTTATGGAAATCAAACTGTACACAGGCTGCACGATATACGGTATACATGCTATACAACAAGAGTATCACCCTACGCGTTTTGAGGTTAGGTAAAACCGCCGAACGCGCATGCGCGGAGTACGATAAAAGCTACTTTGTGTACGTGCCGGAAAGCAACGAGTGAAAAACGCGTGGATTATACCCCCGTTGTATGAGATTACATGGTTTTTCATGATTCAGTTATCTACCTATGTAATCAGAATGGCTATATGTAGTACTAGTTGTGTTTAAAACTGATTTTACGTGGGTACAAAGTGATCTGGATGACAGATAAAAATTGTTATTACGTCTCGGATTACAGTCGCACCTGCATCGATTAAATTTATCGCGTAATCTAGGCTTGATTGCTTGAATGAATGAATAAATGAATAAATATCGTTTGATAGACTCTTTAAAAATAGGTATTATCATAGGTACGCTGATCCAAGCTGCGGCATGTTTTAGTTTAACGCGGATATAATTTATCAGAAGGAATGTTTACGGGTTTAAATTAATATCGATCACTATAATTATCACTGCGTTTCGATCAGTTCAATTACGCATATTGTTGGTCATTTGCCCCAGAAAAATATACGGTTGAATGAGCTTAGTTCTTTTTATTTTTTCTCTCAGTATACTGTCAAACATTCATCATCCTTTCGCCTCGTTAGGAATAAAAAATACAGCAAATTTTATTCGATTCAACTGATTAATACTGACACTTTGACTCCACCTGCTTCTAGCGTGCACTGCGGTGGCTTATCGGAGCACCGATAGATCGCGTATCCTTTCGATCGAGGGATTATTAATAGCTTTTTAATACGCAAATAATGAACGCGAAGCTCGGTTAGGTATAGGTACTTAATTAATATTAGGACTAGAGTCGTTACGGTGTACGTTATAGTGTTGGAAGGCGTTACCCGCGATCGGCGAAGAGCTTCTCTTGGTCTACTCGATACTTTGATTATATCTAAAAGGCCGTGGGCATCGGGTGCTTCAGTATATTACCGGCCGAATCTTCGGCGACGAGGGTCAATGGGACCAGACAATGGGGTGGCGGCGGAGGCACTAGGGCTTCGAGGGGTGGCCGAGACCCGGGAAATTGACGAGAACCGACGACCATCTCACCCGATGATTCACGCAGCTCCATCGTCCGCACCCCGCACCTTGACCGCACCACGTTTCTGCGGATTAGATCAGAACGGAATACCAGAGTTAGCGGAATCGTCATCGAAAACCGGAGACGAGACTCGGACCAAGCAATTTGAAGACAGGCTCTAGCATACATAGGGTAAAAGTCAAGTCTGCGATCGATGATGAAATTGATTCTAGCAATGGTCAGAGGTCGAGGCTGAAAAAGGAAAAGAAGCCTGAACTTTACTCTCTTTTATAATGATCGCGTCTTTGTGAACGATGGAGTAAAACGAGATCTGATTAAGCTTGAGAGGAATTCCAATATATCTTTAAAACTGTGGTCTTCAGACGCCACGGAAGTAGAGCTTGCGAAGAGCATCGGCAAAAACGGCAACCACTGTAACTTTGTGACCGTTTATCCGATCGGTTTGAAATTTGTACGCTACGTTTATACCGTCATTATTCAAGTTTTCACCGAAGGATTTTCTGGTTTGACTTTTTGTTTACAAGAAATACGCGAAAACGTTTCTGAAAGGTGGTGAAAAGGTTGATTTTGATGCAAAAAGTTCGATATTTCTCGCATTGAAACGGCAAAAGCTCTTCCTGCACGACACCTGAAGGTCGCCATTATCAAATTCGATTGGAATTCTGTTGTTCAAAAGATTGTCTGATTCCGTGGTTTTTTGCCTTCTTCTCCAAACACTTGACGTATTTTTAGGGCAAACAGTATCACTGATCGTGAGAGAAGAAAAAGAGGAGCTTTTGAATAGAAAACCGCACAGCTTTTGGAAAATTATTGTTACCACATGTAAATTTTTATAAAAAATATTATAGCAGATTGGAGTGATTTCAACCGTTTCATCATTGCCACGTCTGTTCATTAATTTTCTCACGATCGGTGTGGCTGACTGCATGAAAAGACTCACCTTTTAGCGTCGTATCTGATCTCCGTTCCTCTCCCGCTCAAATTATCAAGATCCCCATTGAACCACCGATGGTATGCCAAAAGCGAGGCACACGAGGGTCCCCAGAATGTCCTATCCGGTTGGGGCGGGGGTTCAAAAGCGGTCAGACTCTTCGAGAACGATCTATTAAGCTCGGGACTAGCCGGTGCCGAGAGTCTCCCAGGGCCAGGCGTGGGTCTGGGGCTCAGCGACGGCGAGGGCCTCGAAGTCTCCGAGAGGAGTCGTCCTCTTCTGGGACTCCCGGCGGCGAAGGGCCCCTGGACGGTGACCGTGACGCTCAGGGGTCGACTCAGGGCTATCGTCGTGTGCTGGGGGTCCCGCCGGATCGGGTTACGGTTCGAGTCCGTCGCCGCCCTCCCCACGAAGACTCTGTCGACGTAGTCGAACCCCCGGCCCATTATCCCCTCCCTGGTGTGACCGAGGTCGAAGGTGTGTCCGAGCTCGTGGAGAACGGAGCCCAGGGTCGTCGCCAAGCAGCCTCCGTGCGTGCCTCGGTAGTTGCTGTCGTCCATGAACTGCTCGGTATCGACGATCGTCGCGTCCGTGAACCTGGGGAGGACCTGGGCCAGGCAGGTCGGCCAGGTGTGGAGACACGCCGATCCGAAGAGCGCCAACCCCCCGCCCCCGAGGGCCGCGTGTCCCTCGGTCCTCGCCAGGGTGTCTTCGTGGGTCCTGGGGCTCGGCGCGCCCCGGTACCGCGTGCACGAGAGGAAGGCGAGGTACTTCCGGTCCTTGGAGGCCAGGGGACCGGTCATCAACTCCCTGGCTATGACCTCCCACAGGTGTCGCTGGGACATGGCTCTGGCCCTGTCCACGTGGAGCATGCTGTGCATCACGAGGCACTCGGCGCCGTCCAGGTCCCTCTCCAGCTGGAATGTCTTCCGGCCGTGTCCGGCCTCGCGCAGCTTCTCCGCGGTGAGGGTCTGCAGGAGTCGGGCCCCGAGGCCGATCCTGGTGGCGGCGCTCTCCACGGAGCAGTCCTCGCCTCTGGGTGCCTGGAAGCGGCCGTTGTGGCCGGCGCAGATGACGTAGATCGGGGTCACCCGCATCCTGGTGGGTCGGGGTTCGTGTCGGAGGACGAGCCGGGACTTGAGCCCGTTCGATTCTATCTCGACAGCGTTTTCCCCGCGGTGGAGCTCCACCAGGGCGCGGAACTCACAGCCCACGACCGGCCACTCGAGCGTCACGTTTCTGGGGCTGTGGACTGTAACGCGACTGCAGCCCCCCGGCACTCGACCCCGGATCAGGGCGAGACTGTAGGTCAGGGTTTCACCGTCTGACAAATTCGTTACTATTATACCCTCGGGGTTGCCGTTGGCTGCGACGTTGCCTTCGGCGTCGGGACGCCCTGTGTCGGCGAGCACCTGGAACAGAGCCCCTGGTCGTAGGTTCGTTCTCGTCGGAATTTAGAGATCGGGGGATGCCTCCGCACCGCAGGCAGAGTGGCCACCATTTTTTGGGAAAAACAGTCTTACGAGTTTCTCTGGTTTTCCTGAACCAAACCTACGGTTTTTCTTCCCTTTTTCTGATCGTGAATGTTGAGTCTCTCTGCTAAAACTATATTCTATATTGTTTTCACCGTTATTTGTTAACTCGATCATTTTTTTTTTTTTGGATCAACGGATTCGAATGAAATTTGGTACCACATGGTTTTTTGGATCGCTGATCACGAACTTAAAGTCAGTTTCGCAAAATTTTAATTTGGCGAACTCGATATGCTTGAAAAAAAAACTCAAAAAACATCTCGATCTTGATGAAAATTGGTACTCGAACGTTTTTTGGGTCACTAATCACAAATCTGAAGCTGGGAAAAACCGCGGAAGACATTCGAAATCTCATGAAAATTGGTACTGGAAGGTTTTTTGAACCACTGGTCAGATTTGAAAAATCCAGGGAACTTCAAAAGCTGATTGAATAACAACATCGTGTATTCGATGACCGAATTTCAATTGTTCTAGAGGAAAGTTTAAAACCTTTGACCACACAATTTTTGAATGATATAGTAAAATTTGAAAATGTCAAAACTCTTCGCTGGCCTCGTGCCAGCTGTAGATACGTGGGGAATCACCGGGAGGTGGTGCGATCTGGAGAAGTTACTCGGAACTAAGTTTCGTCAGGAGCATCGAAGGGAAGTGGAAACGTTTCGACACAATCGAATACTAGCTACTGGCTACTAGCTACTGGCTAGTCCTTAAATAATCGCGTTCTGAAATAGCGTGCAGTCTGAACGTCAGAATCGGGTCGTATCCACGACGCGCCAAGAGTCGCCTGACGACGAGCCGCAGTTCGATCAATCAAGTTCACGGCTAACAACGAGCAAACTACCTCTACCTCCGGCATGAAATACGAATACCACAACGATCATTACGGTCGCGGGCTGATCTGCCAGCGGTGAATGTCGCCGACTTGTCTCCCTTTCCGCGTTCGGGCGCTGCTGCCCACAGGCAAGAGTCCAGAGTCCTCCGAATTTCGAGGGACAGGATAGACCGGACACTCCCATGCAAGAAAAACTTACCATTTTGCTCGCGTCGATCCCCGGAGCCCTCGTTGCGGAAACAGCTAGCCGGCCACAGACATGCGGCGGAACTGTGGCGCCCATGGAGACTGTGGAAGTCGACGGTACTACGGCGCCGCTATTTCGCGCACCCGCAGGCCGCACTGACCCTCCGCACCCTCGATTCTGAGGGGGTTTTCGCCCACCCCAACCCCAACCCCAACCCCAGACGCCACTCGGCAGGCGCGGGTGACCTTTCAAACCGCGCGAGACCCTCTTGATGAATTTTCGCATATTTTCTTGCGGGGAAATTGAAAGAAGAATCCACCTCGCGGGGGTCGATAACCGAAGAAAGTAGACAAGCCGACGGTAAGTCGGAAGTAGGACGGGATAGTGAGACGCAGCTTTTCCCCCTCTAGTCCAGATCGTCCTTAAGGATGTAGTTCGGGTTGAAAAAGCGATTTGAAAAAAACTTTTTCTCTACTGAATACATTCTTTTTTTTCTTTTTTTCTCAACACCTGGTCTGCAAAAATGCCTCTTTTCAGACCGAGTGAGCGGGCGCAAAACGGAACTTTGCGCCCGAGGGCAGGAAAAGAGTCGTTTGCGCCCGCTCTAGGCGGGCGCAAAGCACTTTTCCGCCCGAGGGCCGAAAAGATCTGTTTTGCGCCGGCTCAAGAGGTATGAAAAGTGGTATTTTGCGACCGGGTGTGAGAAAAAACTTCTTTACTAATCATACATTCACTTGTCATCCAATCGCAGAGCTCGGAATGAGAGCGATGCGTGTGACAAAAAGTCAAGAGTGATGAGAACCTTGGAACTTGTCATCGGACCAAACTAACACCGAATATGAAACGATATGAGTTCGCTTGGACTACTCTTTTCCCGGAGTTCTCAATCGATACGCAGCCCTTGACAAATCTTTGATTATCTGAAAAACTGATTTTCGTCTACGTTTCAGATTTCGAAATGTAACCGGCGATGAAATTATTCATCGAATAAACTTCTAGTTTCAAAGATATCTTCTTTGATATATTATGAACGATTCCACCGGAGTTTTTTCAGGCCTGGTCACTGACGGGTGAATTACTTTCATACTTGTGAAAAAATAACAAAGAAAGGAGAAAAAAGTGCCTCTTTGGGGGAAATGATTGCTTCAAACTTCATTTCTGAGAACGTTTGTCACCGACAACAAATTCCTCGCGTGAATCTACTTTTCTTTCTATTCTGATGACGAACTAAAAAATTGAGATTGCTGTAACTCTGGTACTTTATCGATTCCAGCGGAGGGTTCTTCGGAGGCCTTTTCGGTGCGTCGCATCGAACTTTCAGCCTACATGGATCATATATGACGGTTTTTTTCCTCAGTTTTGAGTTTAAAAACTTGCGAGAACGAGTTGTCATCGGTACAACGATATATAAATTGTAGAAAATAGTCTTTAACCCGAACTAGATCCTCACGTTGGAATTGTCGTCCTCAGCTGCGTAATTTACCCGTTCAGTGACACCGCGGCATAATAAACGCGGCAATATAGTTACGTCGTGCGAGTCGTTCCTCCGCGATGCTACAAGGCCACGGATGAGGACGGCGCAGATAACTACGCAGCAGTTGCTCCCCTCGGCCTTCCACCTCGTTCCCGAGTGTCTCCAATTTTATTTTCACCTCTTGCAGGTACAACACCGTCTATAATTCATAGTTCGATCCCTCTCGACGTCGCTATTCTCAGGGCCTCCGCGTGCTCCTCATAAATTAGGTCAAGTCGGAAACCGCGGATTGCGCAACTTCTGCACGCGACGCCGAATCGGATCCAGATGTCAAACAGACCTCAAGGTCACGGTACCACCGCGAGCTCGACGATCAGCTGGACCCAAACGGAACCAGACTCGACATTGACGGTGATAAGGAAGCGGACGGCTGTTTATCGCCCGCGACGTATCCTGTTTCGAGATCGACGATTAAACGACTAAACAGTCGTGATTGTAACGGCGAGGGGGACAAGAGGGGGAAACGTTTCGAGGCAGGTAGTTATTTACCAGGAATTACCGTCGTCGCGGCGCTTGGTCATCGTCCTGTACCTCAACAGCGCTGCAAGGTTGTTGCGTCATCCATTGATTACGGCGGTCGTTGTCCTTACCTAGAACCCGTGCGTGGTCGTACACTACACGTACGTCGAGTAGCCGCTGTGCGGCCGCGGCGTCGCCAGTTTCACTTTCCGTATCGGAATTGTTGTCGGGGGATTTTTTTCCTCCTTTTTTCAAGCTCCTTTCACTCTTTTATCGTTGTTCTCGCGATCGTGATCTTCGCCGTGGCGCCGGATAATCCCGCCACCGAGAACCGATATCTCGCCCGGTCTAATTCTCGTTCGGGAAATGATGAATATCTGTATTAATTACCCCGACGTTCGAGGCGCTCGATTGCTCGGGTTCAACACCCGGGTAAGTATTTTATCGGGAAAAAAATACGCACATTCGTCATCCACTGTATCCCGGACCAGTTTCCCTCGCTCACGTGTCGCTGGTTATTTGAAATTAGAATTCCACCGGCTAATCAAATTCGCATTCGAATTCGCCACGTGCCATGTATGACGTATATTTTTTCAACTTCTATTTATAACGATCGAATACCTCGTAGCCTTAATAGCGGACGGGTGGGGGTACGGACGATAAAAAAATGACACGTTCGTCAGAAGCTGGTTTTTTTTCTACCCATTAATTCATTTATTCCTCATTATTTCACGAGTTACTCGGATGTTATTTCCCCCTCGATTCGGCGGGACGATGTGGTACGTCGAATCGATTAAGAATCGGAATGCGGTCCGAAACTCCTAGGCTTTTATTCATAATTCATATCGGAGACGGTTCAGTAGTTTTTATGAGTTCGTAGGCGAATGTAGAGGCGATTCCCGAAGCGTAGTAGGTGCGGATAGTTCGTCGCGGTAAAAAAAGCAGCGAGAAAAAGGCTGTAGTAAACAGGGACTCCGCGACCGGATCCGATCTGCGTCTTCCTCGCGTTCACGGCCGTTCTTTGATTCGTCTTTTTTGGCGTCCGTTTGTCGATCCGAAAAATCATCACGAGGAACGGGTAAATATAGCGAAGGAAGAAAATGCGACGAGCTCGTTTTCGCACAGAGTCGAGGGATAGTAGGCCGCGACTTTCGAGATGAAAATCTTCCGATCTTGCGGCCACTCCGACTGACAATGAGCCTCTCGACCCAGTGCGGCAAAACCGCTCCAAACTTTCATGTCATTCGAGTGTCTTTCGCGCCTTTCTTGTTCTCGTTGCGGGGGGGACGCGGCAAACCCGCGTTTTCCCGTACCCGACACGCACTAAATAGGTTACCTCGTTAACTATTCAAATTTCTCCTATTATGTTACAGCGGTCGCGGAGAGCCGGTCCGGCTCCGATCCTCACCGGTAACCGAGGATGAATCGGTTCTCCATTTTTCTTTTTTCTTTCTTTTTCCCGTCGCGATACCGAAAAAGGGGGGAAATCAATGTCCGTTTCCACGGCGCCGGACGGTAGATAAAAGCGGGATAATAATACATGGTCACTCGCACTGACGTCGGGTTAATGACCGTGAAAGTACTCGCCTCGAAGTGGGACGCGCATTTTGAAAATGATCGGTAAGACGCGGAGCGCGATCGTTGCGCGCCCGCAACTGACCCACATAACGGATATCCCACTCTTTGACAATCTCTTGAAACAACAACAAAAAAACAAAGACCACGTTTCCCCATTCAGCCCCCCGAGCGGTCAATTCAATTCAATAGCTCGGCTATTTTTCAATCCTACCCACTCGACCCCGAAGAAGGATCGGTTTTCTCGATATCAAGACCGTCGACCTTGGTCGAAATCAGTTTGACGCTGAATGAACCCCGGGAAGACAAGAATTTTCGACTAGCCCAACATTTCCAGGTTTCCTTTGTGATTCAGCCCTCGCCGATGAGCGAAAAACGGTGTGAAAAAAGACAAGTGTAGCACTTCTCTCGATCTCTCGCCGCAGCGAGGGAACTCGAAAGTCTTGACGACTCGCTGGGATTCATGAAAGTGCTGCAAGTGGAGCAGACTGCAACAACACTCGTTGCGCCTTCATTCGTACATGGCCGACTTTGCGGAGACGATGGGCGTGGGTAAACGTCGAAGAAACTACCGTCAAGCAACTACCATCGACTACCATTCGTCACGTTCCTCTGCAGGTTTTCGACGAATGACTTCGTTCGTTGCGACATGGCGAGTTTGCCGAGCGGAAAGAGAGTGAACGAGGAGAACCGGCGCGGGATCGGATCGAGCCCCGAGAGTGAATGACGTGGTGAGAGTCGCGAGAGAAGACAGCGGAGAGATCTGGCTAGCCTGGCCAAATCCCAGGCCAATGGCAATGCCAGCCTCTCGAACTTGATCGTGAAAGGATGACGGAATCAGCCTGACGAAACTACTTGCGCTGATAACGGGGATCGAAAATTTGAGCTTTCGATAGTCCTGCGTCGTTCCACACCTCGAATCATCACGGATCGGAGTAACGAGGATCGTAATCGGTTTTAATACACCGCGGTCATGAATATGCGCAGGTGTTTGACCCATTTCCGAGAGAATTGACATAATCCTCTCGATATACCTCAAGAATGACATAATTCTAATCAGCATTGAACGTAATGATAAAACCTGATCATGATTCAAACGGCAACAGCAGCAGCTGTTTCCTCTCCATGTGGATCATTGCCATTCACAGGAGGAGGTAAGCGAATAAAGATAATGACGATATCGTCAAGACTGAGGAAAAATCAGCGACTGCATTGGGTCTAGAAAATAACGATGGTCTGAAAAGAACGTTGGACGAAAAGAGAATGCGGTAGACTTTCGCAGAATTGGAAGAACGATTTTAGGACGATCCATCCAGCCGACTAACGAGAAGCACTAATTTACTCTGTTCGTGGATAGTTGTTGCTATACTAACCTAGACACGGTCTTTCTTCACTATCTAGTTCAATGCCGTAACGGCCTCGGCGCGGTGCATCTTGCATCTCGTCGATCACTTGGCTACCCTGTGACACACCGCACACTGCACAAGTGACAATGAGTGTAATGAAAATCGATGGCGATAAAATATATTTTGTACTATTTATATTGGTGTACCGATGCCAACTTTTTCTCACAAGTTTTTAAACTCAAAACTAAGGAAAAAACCACGATATATGATCCATGTAGGCTGAAGGTTCGATGCGACGCACCGAAAAGGCATCCGAAGAACCCTCCGCTGGAATCGATAAAGTACCAGAGTTACAGCAATCTCAATTTTTTAGTTCGTCATCAGAATAGAAAGAAAAGTAGATTCACGCGAGGAATTTGTTGTACGGTGACAAACGTTCTCAGAAATGAAGTTTGAAGCAATCATTTCCCCCAAAGAGGCACTTTTTTCTCCTTTCTTTGTTATTTTTTCACAAGTATGAAAGTAATTCACCCGTCAGTGACCAGGCCTGAAAAAACTCCGGTGGAATCGTTCATAATATATCAAAGAAGATATCTTTGAAACTAGAAGTTTATTCGATGAATAATTTCATCGCCGGTTACATTTCGAAATCTGAAACGCAGACGAAAATCAGTTTTTCAGATAATCAAAGATTTGTCAAGGGCTGCGTATCGATTGAGAACTCCAGGAAAAGAGCAGTCCAAGCGAACTCATATCGTTTCATATTCGGTGTTAGTTTGGTCCGATGACAAGTTCCAAGGTTCTCATCACTCTTGACTTTTTGTCACACGCATCGCTCTCATTCCGAGCTCTGCGATTGGATAACAGGTGAATGTATTCAGTAGAGAAAAAGTTTTTTTCAAATCGCATCATTTTGTGCGACCATGAGTGTATGTTCATCCTGAGATTGAGTAACGATCGACTATCGAAAATCAAGTCCCACCGGACGCGGAGAGACTCGAAACTGACCGTTCCACGAGTCCGTTATCGTCGCGACGAAGACTCCAATGCCAAAGTCATTTCAAAATCCCAGTCTCTCGATATTTCGCAACGTATTATGCTACCGAGCTCGAGAACTCCTCATACCGAATTCGTCGCGAGTCCCAAAAACCCAAATTAAACTTGGGAATTCCAATTTGTATGTTTTTTTCTACACAGGTTTCCTTCGGCTATCGCCGGAGGATTGCGTCCCACGCCAAACGACACGCCGCCGATTTTAGAATCGTTGCAGAAATCCTCACGGGCCCCGGATGATTGCGTAATCTCCACCGAAGACGAGTGCGATTGTGACAAAGATATTTTTGCATCGTCACGTCACGAAGCGTGCCAAGTTTAGCCGAGCTCGGGCGAGTATTGATTGTGGAGCTAACGATAAGTCGGTTGAAGAAGTCCGCGTATGCGCAACGCATCGAATGTTACAAAAATAGTCTCGCTGATTTATCAGTTTCCTAGATTTTCGCAACTCGATAAAAAACGTCCTTGCGTAGAGAATTTAAAGACACATCTTTCTGTGTGATATAACCAGCGGAGCGTAGGAGTTCGCGGTTCTCTCTCGATTCTTGATCCCCTCCCCGCGCGATTTTTAGCGCATGCGATTTCATCTATCGGAGCGAAGAGAGTGAATAAAGTAATCGGCTTAAAGGTACTTTCGAAACTTAAAAATATACCGAAGCGCTTCGACACCGCGTGCAATGTGCGGTACGAAACCCTCGCCTCGTTTGTATTCAGCAATTGTACATTTCAGATCGTTCGCGTCGCGGCGCACATAACGCAGGGATCATTATCGCGATGCTCGGGCCATTTTTCGTTGATTTTTATTTTGCGCAAGGTATCACCGGCCGCGTGGACACGCGTGAACCTCGAATTATTGCTTATCCACACTTTCGACTGCTCGCATTGCGTAATATGGGAGGGAAAAAAAACAAAAAAACTTTTCGATCGCCCCGCCCGGCTCCGATATGGGTGTACATAATTTATCATTTAAAATCGCATCGATTATCCCGCAACGTCTTCTTCCTTCTTTTGTTCGAGACAATGCGGTAACGATAATTAATCGGACGTTAAACGCGATCTCATTGTCCGCCCTAGGGCGAGAAACGAGATACGGACTCTGTTACACGCGCATATTATACATGTGTCGAGGAGCCGCGGTGTGAGGGGAATTTTTAGATCGAGAGAATTTACTCGTGTCCTTGACACGGTGAGCGTGAGATCGGTGGCTCACGTGATGTAACAGGACGTTACGCTATAGAGGACGTGTAGGTTATACCGTACGATTTCGTGGGCTAATGTCGAACCACGTTACACCCCGTTCGTTCGACCGCCTGCAATCGGGGTACGCGAACCTCGAAATTTGACAAAATCGATTGTCACTCTTCTCTACTGCTTTCAAATCATTTTCACACAATTTTAGGAACATTTAGTTAGTCATTACTGTATCAAGTTTCATGGAAATGTACGTGAAGCGATTAACACACACTTTAGTGTTTCAATTCCTTCACTGATCCCAAAAATGGCTGAAAGCGGTATTTTTCCTGTATGAATAAGGAGTCCGTGTCCCTGAACACATAAACGTTCGTGGCGCAACGTGAGGTGTCACATAATTATCGAAACTAGTATAAATCTAGATTTTTCTCACACCCGGTCGCAAAATGCCACTTTTCATACCTCTTGAGCGGGCGGAAATGTGCTTTGCGCCCGCCTAAAGCGGGCGCAAACGACTCTTTTCCTGCCCTCGGGCGCAAAGTTCCGTTTTGCGCCCGCTCACTCGGTCTGAAAAGAAGCATTTGGCTCGTACTGCAAATTTCACACTCGAAAAATAGTGTTTTGCGCCCTTGATACACAATGTACTATCCTCGTCTTCTACTCAATGTCATCGAGCACGGCGGAGCACGGTGATAGGTACACCTCGTAAGAAAGTGTTATTAAAAACCGCCAACCACCACCGTGATATCTGGGTTACGATTACCCATTCCGTCTACGGGTCCTTTACCAAATGCAAACACGACGACGCGGTGAATCGTGATCACGGTTCTCTCCGGACTGGGCCAGCGATCGATTCGACTGCGGAAAAAGTTTGTCCCTATTTTTTTTATGCTCTGACAGTTTTTCATCCTCAGCATCGGATAATCAATCAATAACGGCGACATCGGCCGCCTCTGTCGCTGAAATTTTCACCAATCCTTCTTTTTGTTTCGTTGCGATTCGCTTCGATTGTTTGCCGATTCGACGATGCAGCAAACTGCAACTGCAATCAGGTCAATGCTAGCAACGGCTCTCGGTGCACGTTGACCTCGGAGTCAATGCTGCTGCTGCAGCTGAAGCTGAAACTCGCGGACGCTATCGCTGGTGCGATTGTGTGTCAATTATATCAGACTAAAGAGCCTCCTGACCTTCGTGTGCGGCTTAGCTTTGCGGATACCGATCGACCGATTGCAATTGTTAAACGCATCGAGGCGGAGGGTCGGTGACCTGGGATTGCGAAATTGATTGAATTTACAAGGGCTTGATAGCGGTCCAGCCACCGGTCCCTTCAAACCAGACCTTGACCGATTTTTCGTCGAGCATCTGTCTTTGGCTGCCGAATGTCTCGATGGTTGGGCAATTCTTCAGGGATTCCGGGGCCCTGGACCTTCCGAAATCCGATAACGAAACGCGGCCTCGAATAGGTTTACCGAATAACGCCGCGACTGACATTTACTCCGAGCCTTGGCCACTCCGACCTTATAAACGACGTGTTTTTTAATTGCACAGAGCCCTTTTCCTAGTTGCCATTGACCTATTATAGGCACACGAAACTCCGGTGCTCGTGGACTTGTTTATCTCTTTCTCTGAGCATGGGATACACTGACATCGATAATCGCGTCCTCGTAATGTCAGACGATTAGTGTCAGCTTCCGGTCTTTTAATAGACCCACCGTATTATTAGAGGTCAGTCTCAGTCATCGTGTCTATAAATAAACGATTCCGGCGAATGGATGATTATGAAGATAAATATCAAGTGTAACTGCAGAAGCAGATTTGTCTCCAATAAAATATTCACGTCAGAAATGATAGTGTGCTTACTCTGGCAAGTCTAGCATGTGGGGAAACACCGGGGTTCAGACACTGGGTCGTTCGATATGACGGCGCCAGGCGTCTCGACGCCTGTACTCTTTACCCCGGGGTTTCCCGCGTCCATGTACCCAGAGGAACCCACTTTACAACTTTCGTCGTCATATGAGAGAAACGGAAGTGAAATAAGCGGGTTTAGGCTGACTAAGAGCCAGCCTTCGAACTCCCAGATATTCGTTCTGAATTTTGAAAATCTGACCTCAGATTCTTGATCAGCGGTTCGAAGAAGCTTCGAGTACCAATTTTCATTCAAATCTGTTGACTTGTTCTCAAGATATCGTCAATTTTATTCTATTTTGTAGAATTTTGTTACTGAAATAGTTCAAAAAGTACTGAAACGATCTTCGCGAAAATCCAATCGGTTCTGAGTTTGAAAAAATCGCGTCGATTGAGCCCAATTAGATAAAATTCTGCGCCCTCGATCTCAAGATATGGTGGGACAAAAATTTGATCACATACATTCACACATCCAGACCTGACACTCAAAACAGTCGGAGGTGATTTTCTGGACCTAAAAATTTGAGAGATCCAGTAAAAACTCAACTTTTCATTTTCGGGTTGAGTTTTACAACAAGTCCCTTTTTTTTCTTTGAACCCACAGAAACGGGAAGTTGAAAAAAAAACAGAAAAAAAAATAGGGTATCGTCCACAAATTTTCTAATTATTATTCATGTAATCGTCTAGCGGCATCCAGACAATTTATCTCCCGGGTGAATACATATACGCGTTTCCAGGAAGGATCGTTTGAAAATTGCATCATTCATAGTACCGTGGGTCTCACCGAGTCAAGGGATCCTTTTTTTTCTCCTCTTCCTACTCTAAAGAATTCGGGTTTCCCACCACCGGTTGAGGAGGCTCCCTTTGATAGCGATGTGAAAAGGTAAGGAATGAAGAGAAAGAAAAAAAAGCCTACATTATCTGTCGGTCCGGCGACCCGACCGACTCTCAAATCATTCCAGAGGGATGCAAGGATCTGGAATTTGGGATGAACGACCTCTCAAAAGAAGAAGAAGAAAAAGAAGACGGAGAGAAAAAAACTAAGGAATACTCTACGAACTGTGGGAAAAAAATTTTTGAACCAGGATCGATAATCGCCCTCTCTAAACTCTATGGAAAAAAAAAATATTAAAAAACTGTCCAAATTTATGAGAAGGATGGAAGAAATAGAGGATGATTTATATTTCTATACACAATGTCCAAACACTTCAATTTGTGCCTCGATTTGTGCCATCGGTATTTGATTCGTGGGTGAAGAAGACATTGAATACGGAGTCGGATAGAACGTAATATCACATGATACGATACCCGAGTCGAAATTTTCAACCTCCTTCAAACCTCCCCAGAACCTCCAAGATGTTCAAATTTTGGGAGTACGGAGGTTCAAGGGAGGGTACGATATATTCGCGGCGCTTTAATGTTATACTCCACATGAACCTCCAAAAGTGGCAGAAACTAGACATTTTGATTCAAAGGAGGTTATGTAGGGTACCCGAGACCCGCCTTTCGATCCAGTTGAGCCTATTTCAACGCTCACGCACACCCTGCAGACCCTCCTTTGGGCCTATTTCAGGGCCTACCGACCCTGTTCTAGGCCTATTGCAGACCCTACACACCCTCCTTTAGGCCTATTCTATCTATCCTCTACGTACGTCACAGAAATCATCTCCGTCGATATGGGGCATAATGTTATAATCCAAAAAGCGAATAAATATTCAACTAAACATTATTTATCGAAAATTCGAACCAAAAATAGCTCGACCTTACTGGAAAAAAGGGAATTTTTCAATATTATTATGATTGAATTTTAAATATGGGACGACATCAATATTAACAAAAATAATTTGCTTGAAAATTTGATAAGGATTCAGAAATAATTTATCAAATTTTCAGTTTTTTGAAATTACATCAATACTATTGTAATGGACAAGCTCAATGCAACCACCTATAGTAAGAGGTACAGCTGGGGTTATACCTAAGCGCGATCACGTTTGGATCTTACTCATTGTCAGTGTCAAAGTGTTTAAACGTCTGCACCGAGCCGTGGTTCTTGTTATATGCCGGTGGCGTTATACTTGCGGGAACGAAACGGAAGCCTGCGCGGCTATGCGGACGCACTTTGAACTACGAACACAGGCCAAAACTTGGAATCAAGTAGGTTAAAACTCACTTTCAGACCCTACGCAACCTCCTTTTGATACCGAGTCTTCAATCCAAAGTGTCCTCGGCATGCTTGGGATCCAAAGGAGGCTATGTAGGGTCAAGGAACGAGAGTTTTGGTGCAGAGGAGGTTATGTAGGCTACGTAGGTTCATAGTCGCTAGACATCTGCGATTAAAAGGAGGTTTAAGAGGGCTAGCGGAGGCTGAAGTGGAGTGAAAGGAGGTTTACCGATATCACTGAAATCTGCAAATAGGGCTTAGTAGATTCAACGGAGGGTAGCGGCTAGTGCGAAACAAAAGAAATAGGTTCTGGGGGATTCAAACGAGGCCTAAAATTTCGACTCGGGTATGATAGGACTAGGGGCTCCGCTCCTGCGCGCGCGTCAAAAATTGGTTTCACGCCTTTTCATTCCCTTAGGAGTCGAATTTCAAAAAACGCTCAAACTACTTTCTAGGTATTTGAATGAGCAATAATTTGAAGCCAAAACGAAGTCAATATCTCATCGGGCCGAGGAGATATCCACGAATCCGCGAAAACATGTCGCGTGTCTAATGGCAAAAGGTCGTAAGCGCCAAAAATGCGATTTTGGTGGCAAAAGGGCGAACAAAAAATTTTTTTCGTTGCAATCGCTTTAGAAACGTGAAACACGCATAGATCCATTGAAATTAGGAAATAAAAAACTTAAGCGCAAAAGGTCCTATCCGCCAAAAATTACGATATTTTCCGGTGATGTTTAAAAAACCTGAATTTCAATTCATTGATGCATTTTCAGAACTTTTGCACAAAACGGACCGAAAACAACAGAAAAACGAATTTTTTTACCATTTTGACACTAAATAAAAAAAAAAAAAAAATATTGGCCCTTATGCCATTAGTCGACCCAGCGAAACGACAAAAAGTCGAACAAAAAATTTTTTTTCTCAAATCGCTCCGAAAACACTCGAAACGCGAAGATCTATTAAAATTTTCGACTTCTGAACATCCATCCGAAAAGTCGAATCTGAGGAGAAAAAAAAAAAAAATTATTCGCCCTTATGCCATTAGTCGACCCAGCGAAACGACAAAAAGTCGAACAAAAAATTTTTTTTCTCAAATCGCTCCGAAAACACTCGAATCGCGAAGATCTGTTGAAATTTCCAAGTTCTGAAACATTCATGCAAAAAGTCGTAAGTGCCACCCTTATAGGAAATAAATTTCACGATCAAAGATTTTTTTTCTCCTGAGATTCGACTTTTTGGATGCATGTTCAGAAGTTGAAAATTTCAATAGATCTTCGCGTTTCGATTGTTTTCGGAGCGATTTGAGAAAAAAAAATTTTGTTCGACTTTTTGTCGTTTCGCTGGGTTGGCTAATGGCATAAGGGCGAATAAGTTTTTTTTTTTTCTCCGAAGTTTGGACTTTTTGCATGAATATTCAAAAGTTCAAAATTTCGATAGATCTTCGCGTTTCGAGTGTTTTCGGAGCGATTTGAGAAAAAAAAAATTTTGTTCGACTTTTTGTCGTTTCGCTGGGTCGACTAATGGCATAAGGGCGAATAATTTTTTTTTTTTCTCCTCAGATTCGACTTTTTGGATGGATGTTCAGAAGTCGAAAATTTTAATAGATCTTCGCGTTTCGAGTGTTTTCGGAGCGATTTGAGAAAAAAAAAATTTTTGTTCGACTTTTTGTCGTTTCGCTGGGTCGACTAATGGCATAAGGGCGAATAATTTTTTTTTTTCTGCAATTCATGTTCCTTGACTTCGGTTTTCTTTGGAAATGGGTGAAAGTAGTCACAATACATGAAGAAATTGATTTGATTCGAACGGCATCGAACGTCCTCAGTCGAAATCCGGAAAAAAAAAAATTGTTCGCCCTTTTGCCATTAGAAACGGCAAAAGGTCGAATAATGGCGCTTACGACCTTTTGCCATTAGGCACGCGATGTTTTACCCCTTTTATTCTCCTCGTGGGGCGAATTTCGAAAAATCGCTTCTCATTGGGTGTTTACGAAGGGAAGGGAACATGTTGCCCAAATTTCAAGTTTCTAGGCCAAGGGGTTCGGGCTGGGCGTTGATGCCACTTGTTCCTTTATAGGTATAAGATATAAGAAGAAGATATTGAGTCACGAGTCGGCGTAGTAAATCTCGACGGTTAATCTTCCGCTCCGCAGCTACGTGTGAGAAAGTCGTTCCGGGCCTCAGGATATGTGACGAGGGTGTAACACCGAAATATTCCGTTCATCCCCCCCTCGAGTTTGATGAACCCAGATAAATCGAGGGAACCCAGCCTCGCGTGATAAACTTTGACGGTGTAAAATCTTCACACCCCGGAGGAGGTTTGTACCGACCGACGATTTTTTCGTCAGCTCACCTCGCCTCGCGGGATTCTGTCTTATCGATAACGTTGGTAAAACGGAACTCGGTTATCTAGGGGTGGTTTCCGGTCCGGGTCGCGTCGGTAGGGAGAAATTCGCGAGCATTAGGTCGCGGCGAATAGCGCTGAACAATATTATTCTCACCGGACGCGATCCGCAACCACCTATAACGCTGAAAGCTTGTTTTTCGAAGGTGAAAATTGCGGCGTGACGTTCGCAAACGACGATCATAAAAGAACCATGACCTAACTCAACGCGATTTTTTGCTCGTGAGAATGCGGTCCTACCGACGTCATCCGCGACACTGACGCAAGAAATATATCTGGCCAAATAACCACGTGATGCGAATTATACATTTATATCATCTTTATCCCCTTGCGAAATGTGAATATCGTGTCACCGTTCCTTATCTCTTTATATTCTTTATTCCAATTATCCGTCGCACCGTCGTCAAACGGCCCTGAACCAAGATATCAGTCCGCGTCCGGACGACGTGGCGATAATTTTTAAAATGAACTCTATTATCTGAAGCGCGACGTAGAGGCTCATCATCTCCGATCTCCTAGTACTGCATGGCTATGTCGGCGTCGCTGAACTTGATCGAGTAGTGAGGATGCTCGTGAGCCTTGCACGGAAATCCATCGAGCCTGATGCAGCAGGGGGTGTAGTGCGGCCTCTGGTTTATCGGCGGGACGATGCAGACCCTCCTCGGCGAATTGGGAGGGCAGGGATTCACCCTGGACGCGCAGCCTCCGGGCGGGCTGGGTCTCGATGGGCAGCCTGATCCGGGCTGGTGGCAGCACGACTGCGAGGAACATTCGGAATGACCCAAGTTTCGCAATTTTTAATTAGGTACACTGTTAAAATATGAATACACCTGGAAATTTATCACACGAAAAATCGCTCCACATACATTTTTTATGAAACTTGGTGCAGAAATTTCTGAACGTGTCTCACAGACGATGCCTTGAGCAGTGGTCACAGGGAAAGGAAATTGATAACGAATATCAGGAATAAGAATCTCACCATGACTCGGCGTCGATGATTGGTGAATGGGACTCGATTTCTGTGAGACTGGAGACTGTAATTTAGATTCTAGAAAACTAATCGAGGATTCTCTTGAAATTTGTTTGAAAGTGAGAAAAATAAAAGAGGCAAACTGACGTCAGTCGCTCGTCTTTTTCTCCAATATCGATTAATCCACAAGCAGATCAGCTCTGGGATACATATCGAGTGTATTTGTCTTTCAGAATTCTTGATTAGCATAGAACTCGAACCTGCCGCAGAACCTTGACTTCGAAACACCGAAACACAGATTCAGGCTGAATTCGATCTTCCTCTCTCTCTCTTCTTGGAATTATTTCTTCAGCACTTTTACTCTCAGTTTCCGAATTTAATTCGGCGATAATTTGACTCCAATTGAACCACCGAGCATATAATATAGCAGGCACGCAGCCCTAATAAGGCAGTCGAAATGGGTTATTTTTCATCGATTTTATCAGCCACCGCGTCAATCGACAATATTTCACAAAAGAAAAGAAGAAAAAAATAAAGAAACGCAGAAAGAGATACTCGTGACGTGCGTCAGTCCGAGACTCACCTCTGCGTCGGTGTATATGTATATTTTTTTTAATCCCTTTTTGCCCCTATGATGCACGCGTAGCTAATCGAGTCGATGACGACCAATGTACAGCGGGGAGGGCGATGCGAATCGAATCGAACGCGTAGTGGTCTGAAATCTTGATGCGAATTGCGCAAATGTCGTATCTGACTCCGGGGGAGGCAGGAGGGGGGCCTGTACACACCAGCAGCGAGGATCCGTGATAGCATAGCAATGAACCGAATATCGGGATGATCGGCTGCCAGTGGTCACCACAATCGGGCCCAAGGTTACAAAACAGAGTCTGCCCAAATACCCAGATACATAAAATTTCATATAATAACCACGAGCACTTGACTCGACGCATATTTACGTAGCGTATTCTTACGCAATGCGCAACGACTCGGATTCTATTTTTTCGTTGTTTTTTCATTCCTTCTCGTATCGACACGCGGATTAGACGACCGAGGGAACAGAAGAGGAGAAGATTTTCGCAGAAACGATGAAAATATGCAATATTAATTATGTTATACGTCGTCGTTATTATTTTCTTTTTTCAAAACCTGTTATGCGCGAATCGATTGGTCGTAGACTGGAATTCTCGAGTAGTAGTATGGCGCTTCGATCATCTCGATATCCCAATAGAAAAAGAGAAAATAAAGAGAAGAAGAAGAAAATGGAATCAACGAAATATTTCCGCGCTCTCCGCGAGCGGCGACCTTGAACCGCGATCCGATCCGGGTCGTCAATGGAATATGCGGAAAATATCGTCTCGAGGAGGGTGGGTCCTTTTCCTCACGCAGTCCGCGTCCGTACCATCCTCGACCCTAAAAGGATTTCCAGGAATTCCCCGCGATTTACGCAGCCTCGTGCCGTAGTGACTCGGCATCCTCGGCATCCTCGGCATCCTCGCCAAGGCCAAGGAACCGGCTGACGTCACCGCCTTCCAGATTCTTCCACCCCGTCCCGTCCGTCCCTTCGTCCCTTCGGCTCCGGCTCCGGCTCCGGCCGCGAGGCGACTGTGGGAACCCGATAAGATCGAGGCGATGTGAATCACGGCTAAACAACGCCTCATTCATACCGGGGTTCCTGCAGTCGCCGGACGAGGATCCCCGCGGTATTCGACGAACCGAGTGAGAAAAGAGACGCGACACCCGACCTTGCAGCCTTGGGGGATATTCGCCGAGGAATGCGACGATGGTTGGAGAAGAAAAAGGACGCGAGTGCCGAAATTCCAGTCCGACCCGGCCTGCACCCTGTGCCATGCGCGATGCCATTTGCATAACGTGTATGAACGTTGACGCGTTTCGTTCCTGGTAAAAAACGATCGCGTAATCGTCCAGCGGGAAGATTGACGTCCGCGCGGAGCGGAGGGTGGCGTCGTTTCGCGTATCCGCGACCGTTCGGGACCAGGTTCAACGATCTTTTACTAGGTACAGACGTACCGGCAACAATTGACCTCCCAATTGTCGGCTTCTGTCGATAGCGACTCGGGCAATTCGTCCAGCGTAACGTCAATTGCAGAGCAGAGATTCGGCAACGGTTATTGGTACTCGGCTTGTTACTCGCACGAGAGGAGCGAGGCTCGTCACCTTCTGCGAGGATAAAAAGGAAATACCAAACTATCCCCTGGTCCTTGAACGTATCTACGCACTCGGGTGTCACCTTGCCCGGCCCGAGGTGCGACCGCGGACGTTCGAGATTATATTATGCGTGATGCGCGAAATCGCACCTACGCATCGGGCCTGATCGAGCTGCGCAGGGCCCACCGAACCGAAAAATTCCATCCGGTATTCCGCCCTTCGACCAATCGAACAGAACCAGTACAGCTTGATGAGGCAGAATTTAAAAAACGGATTTTCGCGATCATTTTGTGCCGAAACCGTGATACCACACGTGTTTATGGATATTTTCTGTGCCTATAGACAGCTGGACTGCAAAATAGCTGCATTCTATCGGTGCCCACGATTGCGCCGGTTCGACTGATTAAACAAGAGAAATCCAGGTACATTTTGGCTAGCCAGATGGTCGTTCATAGTCCGAAGCTTGATCGCATCGAAAAAAAAATAATTCACAAAATGGCGACACAATATCGATCTTTTTGTTCCACTTGGTAGCATTCTTCAGTCTCCCTCAAGCTGTACAAGCCGTAACTTTTCACGTGCGATATTCTGCGTGGTAGAAGCTGTAGGAAGATGTGTTTCGAACAATTTCGCGTGAACTTGAGCCGAATTGGCCGAGTTGCTCTTGAGATATCGTGTACACCGCTGAAACGAAGCCTTTTGCTGTCTCGTAAAAAAAATCTCGGTAAAATCGTCAACCCTCGCTTAATTTCTTGGAATGAAAATTCGTTTCTGCGTTACTGAAAACAGCGCGAATCCTCTTGCATTCGATCCAGTCGAGTGGAATGTCTCTCCTCTCTTTCTCCTTGGAAAACACTCGTCGAAACAATCATTCGTCAATTATTGACAGTCTTGAGTCAAAGGTGAACCGATCGAAGGCGACCTCGCCGAGCTATTTTTACACCGAGTCGTGCCGCGAAATCGTTCGCGTTACATCCTTGGTTGTGGTATTGGTGAAGCCCGTGGTCGGGCTGCCTAAGTGCGTCCCGGAGCGTCGATGATAACGCAGAATTCGTCGTCTGACTTTGGGTGCGCCTCTGGAGGACGCGTCCGGACGGGGTAAATGTAAAACTGCGATGTCCAGTGTGGTACACCAACCTTCGAGACCTTGGTCAACGACCGCTTATGCTGCGTCGTACGACTTTATACCTTCGTTGTAACATCGTACCGCACCTCTTTACGTAACTGACAGAAGGAAATCAACGATCGAGACGTCGAGGGACGCGCAAACAGCCTGACCTTCGAAATATCAGGCCTGCTCCAGTTCCGTCTCGCGACATTCCGGAGGATCGGATTGCGTCATACGTCGTGTTCGATTCACTTTTCCTCTTCTTCGAAAGATTCCCTCTATTTTTTTTTTTGATCTCTCTTCGCATTCCTGTACTCAACGTTTTTATTGCCTCTTCGGGACGCACCGAGTCATCGGCCCTAGAGATCGTACACGTACACAATGGCAATAAAAACCGAATCATATCCCACGACGGGGTCATTTACTCTCTTCCTCGTCGACGTGTGGATATATTATAGTTTGGCCTGGCGTGATGGCCGCATCATATAACTGCGGATGGTACGAAAATTTCTAATTAGTCGCAAAAAGGTAAGCCACCGCTCCTCGACGGTCAGACGTAACCCGATACGAATAGGAAGCATAGGTGTAACTGAATTCCCGAGGAAACTGAACACTAGACGCGAGTCGGCCTCGCTATCGCCAGGACTTCCTCCCGAAACCGGAATCATCCGGACCGACAAAATCAAAAACGCTGTCGTGACGATACATGAATTTTTCTTGAATCACAAGACCTCGCGTGTAACGCAAGAAGATGTCGTTCATTGGTGCATCTCTCGTCTTTTGCAAACTTTGTTTCATCCGCATGGGAGCATTTTCGATGCTAAAAAACGACGAGCGGAGCTTGTGGTGGGAGATGAACATGAATACAGTCCGTAATACGAGACACGAGAAGCAAAACAAAATCTATAAACACGGGTCAACGCTCATTTACGTCGGGTAATTGTTGTTATCGTCATAAATTTTTCGCCAATATAAGGCGGTCATTGAACTCCGCTTGGCAAACTTTTGGTACAAGGATCGTACAGTCCAGTACAGTTTAATAAACATTGACGACGAATGTGATAATATTTTCGAATCGCAGCGCGCATGTTTTGTACACACGATCGACCGACGTTCATTCCGGCCCAGATACGCCGCGTCATTGCGCAAGGAAACTCGGAATTGTGACCCGAAGCAGGTGCCGGATCATCGAAAAGTCAAGTTTCTCCCGATTTCGAGCCGCTGGCCTCTGGAGTAAAAAAGAGTCTGTTGGTCAATTCTCGGGTCGTTGACCCGCGCAACGATCCTCTCGCGACCGTACCGCGTATCGGACTCCTAATGTACTCGATGCCTGATTGGAAGCGGCCGCGGCCGTGGCGCGGCGGCGGGACAGAAACAGCTGCTGTCGGGTCCGCTTCCATGTCGCGGCCGAAAGTCGTTTGCCGAAAGCCAAGAGCACCGGGAGGTCGTTCAACCTGGCTAACTCGACGAACCGCTCGTCAAGGCGTGCCCCAGTTCAATCACAAAGATATAGAGAGTCGCAACGACGCTCCGATACTCGATTGTACAGTTAACGTTATCGAGCCGATAAAGTCTCCGACGCCCGCGCGTCAAATCATCGACGATCCGAAATTCCGCTTTGGGCCGGGACCGGGACCGGGACCGGGACTGGGACTCGGTGTACCGATGGCTCTCCGGTCGTTGACCCGTTGGCGGTGGTCAGTGACGGTAACGGGTATGCACGATCGAGTAACCGTCCAATTCGTCGATCACGGTTTACCGATCCCCGGGCACCGGCGGGTCCTTCACCTGACACCTGACGAGCCTCGTAAACCGATCGTCGGCGTCGAGGGGGTTGATGGTAGGCAGCAGAGTCGAGTCTGATTCTTTGACGTTGAAGAAGAAGCACTTTGTAATATTGCAGAGGTAGTCTCCATCGGAATTGGCTTAGGTTAGCTTTTTATTTTTGGAATAATAGGTCGTCGCTGGTGGTTATGTAACATTGAATCGTTTCGATCGATTCTGCACGATGAATTGTGTGACAGCGTTGTTTTATATAGCTGAGATAGCTTCTTATGAATTGCATATATCGACCGGTGCCCAAACGGCATCACTCGAATTCCTGCCTTTCGTAACGTTTTTTCGCTAATGGCTGCCACCACCGATCATTATTACACTCAGGAACAAGGATTGTGTTCAGAATTTCGCTATCATCTTATTTTTTAATCACGCTGCACAGCTGCAATGGTCTATCATTCTCTGACTCTTCTCTTCGGTCTCCGATCTAAAACCAACTGGAAGGGCCACGTGTCACGAACTTTACCACACGGAGGTGTGTCTCTGGGATATAAGCTCATATGCCCACATACCCATCCGACCTGTATTACGTAACGTGAATGTAACGGATAAAAGTCTAATGCGCACGTGTTTCGGCTGCGGGGTAAACCGAATCGACACTCTAACGGATGTCTCATTCCCAATTCCCAAACTCGAATGAGATCCTCGGTCTGGATCCTAATTAGCCTGATGGTCTTCGAGTGAGAGAAGTGGCGATGGTTCCATGTTCTAACGGCAAAAGGTATTGTCCAGATGCACTGGAAGAAACTCGTTTGCGCCTTCGCGGAGTCTCGCGTCGACCCCGTTGACCCCGATCGCTCATTGTTCTTTGGTCTGCAGGACCAGATCTCGGTCCCGCTAACCTCCTCCGCGTTGGTTTATTTTTTAACGCATAAATCACCCACTCGATTCTCGCGACTCCTAGGGGACGAGTCCTACTCTGACCCAGATTTAGAAGAACCGAGTGCGGAACGGGACTAAATCCGCTGTTTTAAAGGCCAATTTCGTCTCTTTGTTCTTCTTTTTTTGCTCGATAATTATTTCTTTGTGATCCAGCCGCTGTAAATCATCGGTGATACGACGTAAATTTATCGGATCGTGCAGCTCGGTAACGGTTTCACATTTGCCAATTCGCGATCCTTGATAGATCCGCGGGAACCTCGGTCATCGACGCCAACCGGCGCCGGCCACCGCATCGCGGCATAGAAGCTTTCTAAGAAATTCAATAGCCCGAGCTGCGGTGAATCTCCGTGCACACGCGGTGACGATTGTCTCCTCGGGAATATTGTGGCCATTGTCGTTCGACTGTTGCGTGTTCAATTTTAGATAATCGACGAACCAGAGAGACAGATAGAGAGGGGGTTATATCCGGTTAATTAACGACAAGACGATCGTGAACACGAGGAGCGTTAGAATTTTAAAAATTTCAAATTCATCCACGTTCGGTAATGGCGTCGAGTATTGACCCAATTAAGCAATTTGCCTCGCGCGTTCTCGATTCCGTCGATAAAAACCGACTACCGACTCCGGGCGCACCGCTCGAGTCTGACGGAATTCAAGACAATCGACCCGTCCCAATTTTCGACCTCTTCGACGCTAAGCCGCGATTTTTTAATTACATTTTCCCACCGTCGAAGAGAAGAAACGTAAAATTGCAGATTTAAAATTCCGCTACAGTCTCCGCGACGGGGGACGGGGGCGTACGTGAGAATATCCCCCGGGGTGTTTCGATATCGGTATGTAATCCGAATACCATCGCCTGTACCCGTACCCATCTCACCGGGCGATGCCAATGGCCTTACATGTAAACAATTGCCAATTGCCAATTGCCATCGGAAACTGCGGCTAGTTAATATTCCGAGAGGTTCTTTCGCTCCGCGGACCCCGATGGGTGTCTCCTGAATGGTACCGATACCTGGGTTCATCGACCGGTGTTATTTTCTTTGATAACCATTAGCCACGCTCTCGATTCGACTCCGCGTCCACCCGATCGGAGATCGGTCAGCCTTCCACTCCTCCCGCGACTCGATACTCTCTGGGTCATCCGATACAGAGATAATGGGTTACATTTTCGGCCCACAGGCGTGTATAGTCGAGTGAAGAGAGAATAAAAAATGAGAGAAGAAAGAATCACATGGAGTCTATCCGGTCAACGACCCGCGCGACTGCCTGCATCGGGCTAGATACGTGCGAAGCCGATCGAACAATGATTTCGATTCATTTCTCAATTCGTACAGCTTTTCGGGAGGAGGTGAGGACTCTGCGTTTCGCAAAATGAAAATGATTGTACTCGGGGTGGGGGGGTCATCGACCCGACTCGGAATGCGACCAGGAAGGACGGAGGTCGCCCCCCCGCCCCCCTACCCTACGGGGCTACGGCACGAACCCCTTCACCGCTCGCGACCTACCGCACGAGCGTTACTCTCGGGGCTCCTCGGCGCGATACCGCGTGGCGGTCCCCTCGGTCCTCGGAGCGACGCGCGACTGCCGGGCGCCGAGACGCGTCCGCGTCTGAGGTGCGGGAGTACGTCCCGCGGTCTTTGGGCCCCGGCGGTGTAACGAGGGGCCACCACCTCCGATCGCGGCATCCCCACCGAGTGGAAAAAGGCCCCACTAGCACCTCCGCGGGAGGACCGCCCTCGCAGGCACTCCCGCGTCTAACGCCGGACCCCCCTCCACCCTGTCAGTCCCCTCTTGGTGCCCCACGGGCGGCAGGCCTCGGCTGATGAGTCACTATATAAGACAGCAAGGACAAGAAGGTGTATGTTAGTACACACTCATTCTTCCCCAGACTCGTACAGTTGGCACGTTTGTTACGAACAAGTCAGTCAATTTCGGAGCCCGTGAGCCGCGTTCGTTGAGAGACTCGACCGCGCTGTGCGACAATATTAATCGTTTCGAAGACTATTTTTCAATTTCATTGTCGCGAGCAAGAGAAGAAACAAAAACAGGGAGGACTGAAAAATGTTGGTGGAATACGCGGCAAAGTGGGTATGGAAGATGCTCGGGGGTTCGCCGGGGGATGTTATGTTCACGTTGATAATATTCGTCGGAGTGTTTGCCGCCGTCAGATCGGCGCAGTGGCTTAAATTCGTGCGATCTCTGCCCCCGGGGCCGTGGGGCCTCCCTATAGTCGGTTACTTGCCCTTCCTCAGGGGCGATATCCACCTGCAATTCGGCGAACTCGCTAAAAAGTACGGATCGATGTTCAGCGCCCGTCTTGGCACCCAGCTGGTCGTCGTTCTCAGCGATTATCGCGCTATACGCGACACTTTCAGACGCGACGAGTTCAACGCCAGACCCCACAACGAGTTCATGAACATCCTCGGCGGATACGGTAAGCACCGTCTTTTCCTCTAACGAAACAAGCGAAAATACGCAAAAACAAGAACGATCGATATTCACGAGATTCGTCCGATTCAGGCATCATCAATTCCGAAGGTGCGATGTGGAAGGAACAGAGAAGATTCCTCCACGATAATCTGAGGAGTTTGGGAATGACTTATCTGGGGGCCGGGAAGAAGATAATGGAGACTAAGATAATGGTGAGTTTTCAACAATCTCTGTCCCTTTTGCCAATTTCTCGCGTGTTTCTCGCCTCTGACGGTAGAATGTTTCCGCGTTTCTTGCAGAGGGAGGTCGACACTTTTTTGAGATCGTTGACCGTGCGATGCGGCGCGCCCACGAACATATCGCCCTCGTTGGCGATGTCGATAAGCAACGTGATATGCTCGATAATAATGGGCGTGCGGTTCCACCACGGGGACAGCAGGTTCAAGAGGTTCATGTCGCTGATAGAGGAGGGCTTCCGACTCTTCGGGAACATGGTGGCCGTAAATTTCATACCGGTTATGCGGTACCTGCCCGGTCTTCAGAAGATCCGCAACAAGATAACGCAGAATCGGTCCGAGATGGCGACCTTCTTTCAAGAAACGGTCGAGGACCACCGCGCCACCTTCGACGAGAACAACATCCGGGACCTCGTCGACGCCTATCTCCTCGAGATCCAGAAGGCGAAGAGCGAAGGTCGGGGCGCGCAGCTCTTCCAGGGGATGAACCACGGTGAGTCTCGATAAACCTTCTCGGTCCCGGAACGCCTCGTGACCGACCTGTCCTCTTGCAGATCGTCAGGTCCAGCAGATTCTCGGCGATTTGTTCTCCGCGGGTATGGAGACGATCAAGACGACCCTCGAGTGGGCCGTCGTCCTCATGCTCCACCACCCCGAGGCGGCCCGCGCCGTCCAAGAGGAGCTCGACCACGTCGTCGGTCGCTCGCGGATGCCGGCCCTCGAGGACCTTCCCTTCCTGCCGATAACGGAATCGACGATCCTCGAGGTCCTGAGGAGGTCGAGCATCGTCCCGTTGGGAACGACTCACGCCACCACACGGTGAGTCCGAACAAATAGCGAGCGATATCATAGATTGGGCAGGGAAAAGTGAAAGCAATTCATAATCGAGTCAGTGTGGGTCGTCGACTGATGATATCTTGTTTTTTAAACTTTCGCGAAGGTTGTTTTTAATCCGGGACTTTTATCGTTTCAGGGAGGTCAAACTGAACGGGTTCACGATACCGGCTGGCGCCCAGGTGGTCCCGCTCCTCCACGCCGTCCACATGGACCCCGAGCTCTGGGACGAGCCCCAAGCCTTCAGGCCCGAGCGCTTCCTCTCACCCGAGGGGAAGATCTGCAAGCCCGAGTACTTCATGCCGTTCGGCGTGGGTCGCAGAATGTGTCTCGGCGACGTATTGGCGCGGATGGAGCTGTTCTTGTTCTTCAGTTCGCTGGTCCACACCTTCGACATAACGTTGCCGGAGGGAGCGGCTCTCCCCAGCCTCCGCGGAAACGCGGGTATAACCGTAACCCCGGACCCGTTCAAGGTTTGTCTGACACAACGCAGTTTGGACGGTATAGATTTCGAGTGCACCGACGCTACCGGTTCTCTGAGGAACGTGGGTAGTCATTAAAACAAAGAGCGTTGTTGTTGTTGTTGTTGTTTTTTCACATATATACACAGAAAAAGACCAAGCACGGTAGTTCCTATTACCTTCGAGGATTCCGCGTACTGAAACGGGAAAGAAAAAGTGAGACAAAAATATATATACATAATATACATATATAAAGGTGCCATTTACTCGGGGACGATAATTTCTCATCCCTGGGTCGACTAAAACGCAGGAATTAGTCTCTCGAGATGAGGGATTTATCAAACGTCCCGCAGTTTTTTTCTTCTAATATATTTCCATTGTACCGCGGTTATATCCTTCCGCCATATTAATATTTATTATATTTATTGTTGATTTCGTACGTAACGGATATTATTATATTGTCATTATTAATTACGTATTAACGCGTATTACGAAAGAAAGAAACAAAAAAAAACCATGTGTTCATTATACCGTGTTTATGCATTATATATATTTATATTTATATAAAAACACACACACACACACACACACACGATGATATAAATATATGTATGCGTATATGTTAGGTATAGTTAGGTCATAGCTAGACGAGGTCAGGTCCCGAGCACCGCGTACGTTTCTCTGTATCAAGAGACTCGGCCGAGTCTCGCGGCAAGTAAAGATCCCGCTGCGGCTCGAGTACGCGATGCTTGAGAAATTTCATTACCGAATTCGCACAAATAGAGAACGATAAGACTAGATACGACGTTGAAACAGTGTTTTTAGGTACGTCGTTGTGATTCGCTTGTTAGAAAGAGAACAAAAAAAAAAAAAAAAAACAATAAAATAACGAAAAAGACAAAATAAAAAGGAAGAAAAAAAACACGGTGATTTAATTCCTTTCATTATATTAATAGGTATATATATTTTAATGTAACAAGTATATGTATGTAATATATTACTACACACACACACATACACACGCGACACCGTCTAATTAATTATTATTCTTTCATCATCTATTCATGATTATATATTATAATAATAATAATAATATAGATATTATAGTTATACCGTAGTAATTATTATGCATATTATTATATTATTATTGTTTCTTTTTTTTTTTTTTTCTACTATAATTAATATTCGCGTATCACTCGCTTCAATATTATTCATATTGTTATCGTTATTTTTCTGTTGTTATTGTTTGTTGTTGTTTGTCCATTTTTTTTTTTCTACACACATACAGAATTACTAGCTTAAAAAAAAAAACAAAAAAAAAAAACGTAGGAATATTTTAAATTAATATGAATCGCACCTATAAATCGATGTGTCACAAAGTTTTTCTTTTACACACACACACACACACACACACACACATACATATACACGCATACTGTGATTGCAATCAGTTGTGTGAAAGAGAAAAAAGAAAAAAAAAAAAAATTGTATATAGAATATATTATTTTAAGAATTTTATTACATTATATTGAGTGTTTTTTTTTTTTATTTTGAAAAAAATTTCTCAAATTAAATAAAAGTAATATACTTTTCTTCAAATATTTTCTATAAAAAATATAATTATTATCAATTTATCTCGAAGAGTTTTTTTTTAATCGTTTTTATCCAAAGAATAAAAAATAAAACCCAAATCCCTTGCGATTTCCCACTTTTATATCACAATATTTATACATATATTCGTGTCCTTCGTGGAGCAGAGTTGATCGTTGCCCAACTTGGCGGTGTTCGGCTCGCGGCGTTCTTCGAACGATAATTAATTATTAAACCGGTTAATTATCCAATCAATCTTAAACCGTTGCTAAAATTTTCAACCAAGATTCTCCAATCAATCAGTCGATCGTTCGATTCAACAATTTACGATTATTCATTAATTCTATTCAAGTTTGATGATCGAGAATAATAATGACGAAACAAAAAAAGGAAAAGATTCTTTCGCATAAAATGCAAGACTATATAGACAGAGTTACGTAACGTCGCTATTGCTTGCAATGGCACTTGGGAGCTTTACTATCGTATACAATGTCCACAGATCATCAATGGTGATGGTATTGTTCGTGTTTTATTATCGTCTACATATGTGGCTGCTGCAGCGATGTGTATGTGATAAATAGGTTCGTTCGATCGGTTCGAAACGATCCATGGCCTTCCCGAGCATAGCTTTCTCTTCCAGAGCCGAATGTGTGTTTGGTAAAATGGCCGGAGTCAGGCGCCTGTATAAGTACCGTGTAGAGTTCTACGCGCGGGCCAAAAATATGTATGTACATACGTAACCCACATCGCATTTCAAACACACACTCGCGCCAACAGACCCGGTCGTTATATGTAATCCCATTCAATTTTCGTATACACGCAACGTTTTTTCTTCTTTCTCCTCGCCTCGACTTCCCGGTGCCATTTTTTGTTTTCTTTCGCAATCACCGCGCGAAAATTAACGATTGTTCATCACTTATCTCGATAAAGAATCAACTCATTCATTGATAACGAATCTTGAGTCAAATTTGCAAAATTCACGTCAGAGGACGATACGATAACGTAAGTAGAAGAAAAAAGAAAAAGAAGCCGATAAATCGGTGGGCCGAATCGTTTCGTTTCGTTGCGTTGGGTTGCGAAACGGTCGTTTCAATTTCGCACACAGGACAATTACGTACGCGAATTTGATCGGTTAATGGGGGGGATGAGGATGTCGCGTAGCTTCGTCGTAACTGAGCCTACGATCGTAAAGAATCGTTTTTGTTCGTTTAACTGTCGTCAATATTGGTAAATGTTTAAGAAAAAGAATCAAAAAAATGTACGATTTGATAAAACCGATAAAAGTGTAAATTTAGCCACAACCATAAGAATACAGTCGCGAAGGAATCGACGAAAACGGTATTGAAATTCACGACGTTGACTCGTGAATACGATTTTTTTTTAAATTTTTTTTCTTACGTACTTACATAAGAGAAACTTCAGTCTCTCACAATTATTGCCTCCGCGATGTAGATTTCTAACGAAATACTTAGAGCCGAGTAGCTAAATGACGACTCACAGGTCTCCAGGTTAACGACGTTAAAACTACATCTTATGTCTTGATTAAATCGGCAAGGGGATGCTGCTGCGATCTACGCGTGTCAATTAATCGAGTCGGAATAATCGATCGTTTCCTTATTTTTTCTTCTTTCTGGTCGATATTTGTGTAGATATTTGACTCGATTGAGCCGTAAAGTGAATTTGGTAGGTATTATGTTACGAGCGAACCGAGTGAAAAATAGGTGGGGGTATAAGAGTATTGCCCCAAGGCCAAGACTTTGCAGGTTTATAATAAAAGTGTCGCAATAAACTCGCCGGCGACTTTAATTCTCGCGGATATTTTTTAGCGGGTTAAATGAAGGCGAAACGGTAACGCAACCTTTGTAGTACGATATGTAAAACACGGTACACACACAAAGAAAAAAAAAAGACAGTCACGATTACAAATTTAAATGACGTTTTATTCATTACACATATTAATATATAGAAGTATTGAATTTCTTATGTATAAAAAAAATATATATATATATTTATACATGTATATTCGTGTGTGATCGGTATTGAAAAAAATATCGAGAAATCACTGACCGATTCAGACACCCTTAACTATGAACATCAGCCTCTGAGCTTTCGGGGTCAACGTTATACCGCAGTCACCTGTTAGATCTAACTTCTCTCCGGGTGGCGGAGATACCTCAAACTCCTGAAGTATTCTACCGGCGAATAGGAACAGCATCATCCGCGCCAGTTCCTCGCCGACGCAGATTCTCTTACCTGGTCGAGGATCGCGTCATCGAGAACGAAACGAAACGAGAAATAAGTACTGATCATGTTCTTCGAATTCTTCATTTTAGCGAAAATTTAAGAAATTTACGATCTGCGTCAAGATTTGAGCTACGTACTTGTATTCTGGATAAAAAAAATAGAATTGAAAACTGTAGAGTAACAAGTAGGTGAAAAAAATTCCCCGAAAATTACTGGATGAACAGTGTTGCTGTGATTAGATGAGATTATAAGGGGCTCCGCGCGCGCGTCAAAAATTGTTTTCACACCTTTTCATTCCCTTAGGAGTCGAATTTCGAAAAATCGCTTCTCATTGGGTGTTTACGAAGGGAAGGGAACATGTTGCCCAAATTTCAAGTTTCTAGGCCAAAGGGTTTGGCCTGGGCGTTGATGCCACTTGTTCCTTTATAGATAATAGATAATTTGAATTCTCACCATTTTGGAAGGGCAAGAAGGCCTCGTGTTTAGCGAAGCTGCCATCGTCGGCAATGAACCGAGCGGGGTTAAATTTTTCCGGTTCCTTCCAGTTTTTTGGATCCATGTGAATGGCCCACTGCAGAGGAACGATCATCGCTCCTTTGGGGACGGTAAAACCTCCGATTTCGGATTCCTGTTACGCGTACGGGAAAGGACAGTTTCCGAATAAGGGGGGGGATCTTTGAATAATCGTCATGCGCATAGATCGATCGACTTGCCTCCACGGCCCCGTGAGGAATACCGACTGGAACGACGCTCCTGATCCTCTGCGATTCCGCGATAACCGCCTCCAGGTACGGCAGAGAGTCTCGGTCCTCGAGCACCAGACGCCTCGTTCCGAGAACGGCCTTAATTTCCTCGTTTATTTTCACCTGCAGCATAGAGCATAGAGAATAAGAATCATTTTCAAATTGGACCCCGTTCTCGGAAGGCCCGGCGAGTTCACCTGCTCCTCGGGATAGGCGGCGATAAAGAGCAACAGCCATCTGAGGGTGGTCAGCGTCGTGTCCGTCCCGGCCCCGAACAGATCGGCGAGCAGATGGAGCTTCTGCGGCTCCGAGAAGTGACCCTGGTCCCCGGACTCCTGTCTCCTCCGGGTCTCGTCGTCGAACGCGGAGAGGACGCTGTCCTCGTCGGAGCGCGAAAAGTCTCTGTACAGGTCGTGGGTCTTGAGCTTCCCGTCGATCAGGAAACTCATGACCTTCTTGTACCTCGGAAAGTGTCTGGAAGCCCAAAGTAGTCGGGGTTGAATCACGCAAATCTGGCCTTCAAATTTTTTCTGTCATTATTTAAACATGCGTGGCAAAAAACCTCAAAAATGGTAGAAAATTGAGCGGCCCCGCGACGCCGATGTGTTTGACTCCGTCCTCCTGGAGCCTCTGAAGCCACCTCCAGGTCTCGTCGTCCTCTTCGAAGATCTTGCCGAAGACTATGGAGTTCATGAAATTTCCCATGCAGTGGAGCAGCGTCGAGTGAGGATCGACGCCTCCGTTCATCGAGCGATTCTTCAGCTTCTGTGGAATGGTAAGAAATTTAATGGCGTCTTCGACTCTGGGTGTAGGATCCTTTTCTTTTTATTTTAATTTATTGTTCATCATTACCAGAATACTTTCTTCGACCGCGACGCTGATCCTCTCCTCCATCTTCTCTCGTTTTATTCCCAACTTGACCATTCCGAGATTTCTGAGACAGCCGACGACGAAGCGACGCTGCTCCCGCCACAGATCACCGTCCGCGCAAATCAACCCTTTTGAAATAAGATTCGTTGAGTTGTTTAAAAATTGTATGAGAAAATTGGGAGATAAATTTTTGTGCGAAAGCTGTCGAGTCGTTCACCTCTGGCTGGTTCAAGTTGGTGTGTTTTTTTTTTTTTATCTTTGGTGCCACAGGTTCGTAACGTTGCCAGACGGTATAAACTTGTTTTCGAATGACCTACAGAATTTTGCAGAGAAAAACTTGACTGCGAATTTCGCTCGTAAAAATGCAGGCAAACGTAGACGACGACTCCCGGGGCGCGAGATGCCCGCTCGCGGAATGGTGATTTATTGAAATGAAATTAATCGCCTATTAATAGTCGAAAGAAAAAGTTATTTGGAAATACCGAAAATGCTAATCGTCGTGTTACCAGCGCCAAAAGATCGGGGACAATGTCGATCCGACTGGCTGGATTCGCGTTATTCGTATCAAGGATGTAGTTTCGGGTTGAAAATGGCCCAAAACGATGCGATTTAAAAATAGTACATTGCGTATCAAGGGCGCAAAACACTATTTTTCGAGTGTGAAATTTGCAGTACGAGCCGAAGGCGAGTAGGTACGCTGCAATCACACTCGCCAAAATAGCTAATTTGCGCCCGTGTTGCACACGATTTTTTTCTCAACACCTGGTCTGCAAAAATGACTCTTTTCAGACCGAGTGAGCGGGCGCGAAACGGAACTTTGCGCCCGAGGGCAGGAAAAGAGTCGTTTGCGCCCGCTCTAGGCGGGCGCAAAGCACTTTTCCGCCCGAGGGCCGAAAAGATCTGTTTTACGACCGGGTGTGAGAAAAAACTTCTTTACTAATCATACATTCACCTATCATCCTATTGCACAGCTCAGAATGAGAGTCATACGTGTCACAAAAAGTCAAGAATGATGAGAAACTGCGTAACATCGATTATAATAGTTTTTAACCCGAACTAGACCCTTGAGCAATAATCTGGGCAGAGGGTAAACGAACAATGGCGTTCTCTTTGACATTGATTTTGTATGGTCAACGAACAGTGCAGTGCAGAGTGCTGAGGCCTTGCCTTGAGCTAGATGCACTTGGACGCTCGTTGCAGTCGCGCGATCGCGAACGGAGATTGCCTAATAAAAAAGTTGGTTGTCACGATTATTTATCGCATCTATCGCTGGACCTCGCATCTATCGCTGCTTCTCGCATCTATCGCTGGACCTCGCATCTAATCGCTGGACCTCGCATCACCTCGCATGATCTCGCATTTCTGTAACCACCTTTCCGCGATGCCGATTGGACGGCGGTGACGCCGCTCGGATCTGACTTCGCACCGCTCGGAGCTGTTCGCCGGAAATTCTGCTCGGGGCGCGCGAAAAATATGACTGCCGGCAGTCGCTGTCACAAACTGCATATCAGTTAATTGACACGGTTAGAAGCAAAATACTTCTCGCGATGAAGGTTAAATTCGTGCTACTTGCTCCTATGGCTGGCGATAACCTGTATCGCAAAATTTTGAAGAGGCGAACAAAAGGTCAACATTTTGAACGGCTGAATTGATTTCGATCAAAGGTATGTTTGAGGTACAATTTAATAGTCTTCACATAACCTTAATCGAGGAAAATTTGTGTTGTGTTCGTTTGTGGCAGAATTTATGCAAACGTAGATTTTCTGTAAGTAACGGGTACGGCGATAGTTAGGGGAGAGCCGGGCAAAGTGGCCCCTACCGGGCAAAGTGGCCCCCCCTGAAAATTTTTCGATTTTTATCAAAATTAACAAACATTACAAATTTATTCATTTGCTTGCATCGGTAGACTTTTAACATCGAATTAACGATATTCACTAGGACTAGAGAAAAAGGCGGGCAAAGTGGCCCCCTCAGATTTTGTTGAACTTTCTCAAAATGAAGAAACATTATAAATTCATTTATTCACTTGTGTCAGGACATATTTCACAACAAATTAATTATATTTCACAATAACTGTGAGATAGTCGGGCAAAGTGGGCCCCCCTCAGATTTTTCTGTCAACTTTGTCAAAATTAACGACAATTAAAATTTTATTTGGGTATAATTCACTTGTGTCAGAAAACATTTAACCTCAAATTGTTTTTTTTTTCCTGTCAATACGATCATTTTTCCAAGAATAAGCGATTTTAAAAAGGAAATGAAAATCCATTTCATTCAGCTGTTCAGAAGTTATTCGCCGAAATGTAGTAGGTGGTGCTGTTGTTAAAAGGTGGTGCTGATGTTAGAAGTCTACCGATGCAAGCAAATGAATCAATTTGTAATGTTTGTTAATTTTGGAAAAAGTTGAAAATTTTTCAGGAGGGGCCACTTTGCCCGCTGGGGGCCACTTTGCCCGCAATTTTTCAACTTTGCGGTAGACGCTAATTTTCGGTCAGATTTTAGTTTTTTGGTGAAAATGAAAAGATTCAGTGACTAAAAACTCAACTCGTAACATTATTTCCTTAAGGGGGCCACTTTGCCCGGCCCTCCCCTATGTAAGTTTTGATCTGACAGCTGACAGTTATTATCACACTTGTATATGGGGCTGTCTACGTTAATTCACCTATTTTGTCTGTTGTTGTCCCCTTACTCTAAAACATTGTTCTGAATTTTTTCAGATTTTTGGATCAGGGTTTAGATCCCAGGAATGATTAATCACTCACTGAAACAACCCATATCTGATTTTTGGCAAGGCGAATATTTTATCGAATTGATGCCTTGTATCCGACCAGTTGAATTGAATTTTTTTTCATTCTTCCAGTTCAAAAATAGTATTGATACAATTATAGGTGGATAAAAGTCGTAGTTTGAGTGTATTCTTGACAAAAAAAGTTTTGATCGAGTGAAAAAAATATGAAATGGTCCGTTTTTCGGTCGTAAAATAATCATAACTCATCAGAAAGGGTTTGTCCGAAAAATCTGGAAAAATTCAGAAAAATGATTTAAAGCAAGGACAACTGCAGACAAAATCACGAAGCAAATAAAAAATGTTGCGGTCTGGAGGCTAGGTGAATTGACGTGGACAGCCCCACATAGGTACTATAATGCTTCTGAACCATAAATTTCGCCATGCGACTGCTGCAAATGATCGTTGGTGATGCTCAGGAATATACAGTACGATTTTTCGGAAACTTTTATCATCAGGTTGACATTAAAAGAAAAAGTGAATGTCTGTAGTGACTCTATCAAAAAACAAAACTTTTTCCCTTTTTAAAGTACCTCACTACTGAAAATGTTGATGTGATAAATCATATAATGTTATGAGCGAAATAATCATGTCATTCATCATATGATTTACCTTGTGATTTCAGATGAATGTATAAAAAATCACATGATAAATCGTACAGGCACGCATCAGCAGATATAATGTATGGAAAATCGTATGGTAAATCATATAGTTCATCACGTAATTTGTTTTATAATATATCCGATGAGTCATGCATACATGAATTATTATATGATTTTTCACATATTTGGTCAAATTCACAAGATAAATCATATGATAAATGACGAGATGATTCCGCTGATAACATTATATGATTTATCACATCAACATTTTCAGTAGGGCTAAAAGATTCAAAAATGAACATAAGAATCCTGACAGGTTTCTCGTTCTCCAGCCATATCTTTGCCGTGCGCGACTCAGGTGAGAGCAGGCAGGTCAGTTCAATGGTCCTTTGAAAATTCACAATAATTCAGAAAAGACAGGGATGGAGACTACGATTACGAGATGGTAAAATTCTAGAAATATCGCAGCTCCTATTCCTGATAAACGCCACCGCGTTCATTCGCTTTCGACTATGCTCCTATCAGTCACCAAACGGACCAGTACAGAGATCGCAAGAAAAATTGAAGACTATGAATATCAAAATCGGAACCAGTGGTTATCTGATGGCCAAAGTGAAGAAAAAATATTAGCTCTGATTCCGAAAGGTTGCCAACACATTATTTTCGCTCGACTTTTCTTAACGTACGGTTGAAAATCGGGATGTGAAGATTATCGGTTAGAATTTGGAAACTGACTTGAAATTGATAAATAGTTAAAAATAAAATATAGAACAATCTGCCTGCGTTCCTGATAGCGAAAGTAATCAGGAATCGTAGTTTTACAGCAAAAAACAGAATTCTCGTGAACTTTTTAAAACGTATAAAAAGGTCAAAGTTTTAAGTGCACAGAAAAATAATTACTTACAAGTAAGCGGATCAGTTCAAAAATTACCTGAAAGTCATAGAATTAATTCAGAGCTATAAAGACAATATAAAAGAATTGGGATTGAATGGAAGATGATGCGAGATCTAGAGATGTGTCGCGTTGAGGTGAACAGCGAACGTATTTAGTAATGCATTTGTCTATGGAGCATTCCATGCCAAATCGACCTGGGTTTGACCCTTGACCTCTCGGATTTGGTCCGCGATTCTTTATACGATTCTTCTCACTTTGAAAGGGACTCAGTATTTTTTTTATATTTTTTTTTTCGCCACGAGACGTATTGTCTACAATTTTTGAAAATGGTCACATTGGTCGACATAATTTAAAAATCTGAAAAAAATCTGAAAAATCGTCTGTCAGATATCAAAATTTTTGAGCCTAGAGCCGAAGTGGGGACATTTTTCCTTCTCAATGTTTTCAAGCTTTTCCTGTTTATTATTATGTTTTTTAATAGCAGCGGGAGTTATTTCACTATAAATGGTTGCTGAAACATTTTCCCATGTCACACTGATTGATTTGGATTGTTCACAAAAATTTCAGATTTTTTTCAATATTTTTTATTTTTATTATTATTATTATTATTATTATTATTATTATTATTTTTTTTTTTTTCGAAAAATCTGAAAATTTTTTGAACAATCCAAATCAATCAGTGTGACATGGGAAAATGTTTCAGCAACCATTTATAGTGAAATAACTCCCGCTGCTATTAAAAAAAAAAATAAACAGGAAAAGCTTGAACACATCGAGAAGGAAAAATGTCCCCACTTCGGCTCTAGACTCAAAAATGTTGATATCTGACAGACGATTTTTCAGAATTTTTTCAGATTTTTGAATTAATCGATCAATATGACCATTTTCAAAAATTGTAGACAATACGTCTCGTGGCGAAAAAAAAAAATCATTCCCTTTCAAAGTGAGAAGAATCGTATAAAGAATCGCGGACCCCAAATCCGAGAGGTCAAGGGTCAAACCCAGGTCGATTTGGCATGGAATGCCCCCTATAGTTCTGAGGTTTATCAATAGTTAGCATCTGAAGTGAAGATAATCGTCTAAAACTGTAACGTTAGATCGGTCGCGCCATGTAGCCCCTTAAATCAGAAGTAGTTAGTAAAGATTTGAAAAAGGTCAGCAGAATGAAAAAAAAGCGCTGTAATAACGATCTGAAAATTGGCTTCAGAAGCGCGCGAAGCGCGCTATTGTGAGCTAGTGAATAAAAAATGATAATGATGATAGTCAGTTCCATCAGGTGCGACCGATAAATGAGTAACTCACACTCGATTTTTATACCTGCAGTTAGAAAAAAAGAAGAGCTTGCGAAATAGACTGGTTCGAAATTTTTCGACTGCGGTGAAAATAATCCGTCACTCAATTAGTTTCCTAATTATATCATCGTCCGACCCTGCGAACGTATTTTATTGAGGTTTACGAGCCAAAGGTGATAAGAATAACTAAAGCCTCTCTTCGACGATCAAAAGTAAGATAATTGCATGTGAGAATTGTAACCGCGTTGGTTGACGTGCCTCGAGCGGCGTAATTATATCCACGATCGTATCAAATGCGCGGAATACCGATTGTGTAGTCACCTTCGCTATTCGTTTATATATATATTATTATTCATTTATGTGTAATTAATTTCATTTCATCTCCCGTTTTTTCTCTCCATTCTCGCGGGCGAAATAAAAACCTCACCTGTTACAAAGGCGGTATTATTTTTCGCCGAATACCGAAGAACGGCTATTCATCACCGGACGGGTATTCGCACATTCGCACATTCGCTCGTTTGGTGCATATGCATATCGTACACCTCGCATCCCAAGGTGAACACGGGGCGATCGGCGATCGGCGTCGAGACGATCCGCATCCTAATTCGTCGAGTGCAATTGGTTCGGCTCACCTTGGGAGTCGTTGAGAAGTCAGCAGAAGCGGTTATGCAACCGCGTGGGCACCGGCACAAAAACCGCAGTCGCGGAGGCTTCGACGATCATGTTCCAACTCTTAAATACACTCTAATAGCATCATCGCTCGCTTCGGTATCTGCACATCCGACGATGAGATCAGTCACTCGGATACAGGGTGGCCCGGTTGCGTGTCCAAAATGGGCGGGGCCTAACCTGGCTCAACTTCAACCCGTGGGAGGGAAGCAGCCGTTTTTTGCCGAGCGGGCAGCAATTTCTCGGTTTATTTCACCGTTACTACTTCCTTTCTTGACGGGAAGACATTTCTATGGCTGCATCGAGTCTTCGAGCCCCTCCCATTTTCGAGAGGTGAAACTGATCACCCTGTAGTTTTTCTTCTACCTCGTGTGGTGATATTCTGTATGGCTAAATTTTTTCGACCATTGTCGAGAGTAAAAGGGGGAAGTGACTGGAAACTATAATTGCCGGTGCAGACCAAGGCCAGACGTTATGCATTTGGCATTTACGGTATACGGAATACAAAAGGAAGAAAAAAAAAAAGAACGGAAGGAGGATTCCAGTGCTCGTAACACTCGACCCTGAGATTCAACCCGGTGCAAACGAACTGTAGAAGCAGCTTAAATCTCCGCAGAAATCTCTAGGTGCAGAAATCTCGACTGTCTAGACTTCGGACGTTGATACCGATACCGATGACGCGCAGTTAGACACCGGACGAAAAAAGATGGAACAAAAGTGCGCCAAGAATGAGAGGATAAAATATCTCGAACGTAAGTCGCGAGTTGCAGATCATAGAGCTGAACGACAGAACAGATACGGAGATCCGACTGCATTCCACGATAAGTCGCAATATAGGTACGTGCGATCGATTATCGCGCATAATTGATTATACTGACGGGGAAAATTCGCATCGGTAATAAATGTCACCCAGGTGTGTAAAGGCGTTGAACAAATTACGCATAAATTGTGCGAAAATCCCGAGGATCGAAGATCGCAGTGGCTACTTCCTCGGTGTGAAAATCGGTCCCACGTGGCTTTCGCGGATCCAGGTAAGGTCAGTTACCAGAGGTGATAAAAGTTTGAGGTAACGGGCGTCCCGGGGACCCGGCCTAACTGTGCCTAACGTGGTTCAAGCAGCCGCGCAAAGATAACCGTGCGGAGGTGTGAATAATAGCCGATACCCGACGCGACTTGAAGAATCGAGAAGATAGACGACCGGGGATTTCCTTCAAGGAGACCCGCAACAAAAGTGAGAGTCCTTCGCGGCTCTCGTCAAATACGAACCGGACTCTTACTCGCAAAGGAGTAACGATCGGGATTCATTAACAAAACTAATTTGTCAATTTCCAAATGTCACGGATTCTGGATACACGGGTCGTTTCTTGCAGCAAGAGAAACTGAATTCAAGGTCCGTTTTCACAGAGATAGTTATAATGGCGGTTTTTTTCCCTCCCCGACAGGCTGGAAGTCACAGTTTTTTTTAACTTGGGTAAAAAAAACTCGTTTTCCAAAATCGGTGCGCAATATACCGTTTCAAAGGTCAGTTGCCAATTATCGATGCAACAATGGGCACGTAAATGGAACTAGATATGAATTTCAGGCTGTACGAGTATACGAACGTTGCTGCTGCTGCAGGGAGGCGTGCGACACGTGCCAATGTATTTATTTATACGTGTCCAACGCGATCTAACGATCAGAACAAGGCCTCTTTGAGCCAAGTGTGAACGAACTCTGCTGCAATGATTACACATTGCAGCTTGCCGTGTACATAAATTGAAGAATGAAAGAGATATCGCGTGCCTAATGACATAAGGTCGTAAGCGCCAACATACGACTTTTTGCTCTTCGTAGCGGCAAAAGGGCGTATAATTTTTTTGTTATCATAATTAGACTAAAAACACGAAGATTCGTTCATAAACGTTAAAATTGAATACTAGGTCAATTAAAAGCAGAAGGACGTATGTACTGGCGGATACAACCTTTCAGTCCTAACTTCGCTTAAAAAAAATGGTTTCCATTAATTGCAGAAGGTCGTATCCGCCAATTTTTTTTTTTCAATCAATTTTCGTGAATTCGTCAATAATGGCAGAAGGTCGTATCGACTGGTAGATACGACCTTTTTGAATTAATGAAATTAAAGAAAAAGTATCTCGACTAATTGCATATGGTCGTATCCGCCAAAATTATTCTCGCTGTAGGTGATGTCGTTTATCCGAGTTTTCACGTGTTTTTACACCGATTTGGAAAAATCTTGAAAAATGAAGAAAAAAAAATTGGAGATACGCCCTTCTGCTTTTAGCTCCGAATATTTTTTGTCGAATTTTTCGAAACGATCGTTTTTTCGATTTATCTTTGCGTTTCACGTGTTTTTACACCGATTTGGAAAAATCATGAAAAATGAAGAAAAAAAAATTGGAGATACGCCCTTCTGCTTTTAGCTCCGAATATTTTTTGTCGAATTTTTCGAAACGACGTCAATTTCGATTTTTCTTTGCGTTTCACGAGTTTTTACACCGATTTGGAAAAATCATGAAAAATGAAAAAAAAAAAAAAATTGGAGATACGCCCTTCTGCTCTTAACATTCATTTTTTATTTTTCTAACGAATTGTAATGAAAGAACGACGTATCCGCCCAACTTACGACCCTTTGCACTTACATTTCTCGATCTCGTTATTTCAATTGTTTCAATACGTTTTGATCACTTTTAGAGCGAATGGCGAAAAAAAAAAAATTATACGCCCTTTTGCCACCAAAATCGTGTTTTTGGCGCTTACGACCTTATGTCATTAGGCACGCGATATCGTTGATAAAAGAAAAGTGGCTACAATTATATCGTCGAATTTTCATCGATATCTTCGCATCGAGTGTAATTGTGATATGAAATTTCGCGTAGTTCATCAATACCGAAGCATAACAGCCGTCGGTGCGTACGACCGGCCTCGAACCCAGAATTGGCTTGCGCAATCGCCTCCAGCGACGTAATCGCCAGCTTCCAGTTGCCGCTCGGGCTTCGTAGCGTGTATAGTACACGTTAACTTTTCAATGTGTATCCAGATGGATTTCACTGCGATACAAATAATGAAATAATGCGGCTGTTACGTGCGTCGGCTCGCAGGTGTTTAGAAAATGGCCCAAACTCCATTCAGACCACGAACGAGCGCGTCGCGCGATGCGAATCGGGATCATTGTGACAATTAATCCGCTGGCTGATGCGGCAGATCCGAGTCCATTATCGTCGATTCTGATATCCCAGCGAGTTTTATTCCGTATCTTCGAGCCCGAAAGATTCGAAGAATAGTTGTTTTCCGAGATGAAATTTTACTAATCAAGGCTATTCGTATGCGCGTCTGAGACGAAAAGTCAGCGTTCACAATAAGAGGAGAGGATATTTAAACGTTGATTTTAAATTCAGGACGAGAAAAATAACCTATCCAGCCCGCACAGTTTATTATAGTCTGCAGCGTCGACGGAGCTGCGATATAGCCTATCGCTATACCCGCGCGAAACTAATTATCGCTCGGTATTGATGCTTCGAACGACCTTGAACCCGCCGCCAATAATTGGGCGCCGATTCAGGGGGGGGGATCAACGCAGCTAAAACAAGCATTGGTCACAAACAGTTTGTGACTCTTTTTCCGCATGCGTTTTTCGACACCAAATTTTATTGACAAATTTTGCAAAAATCGTACGAGTTATTGATTTCTACACTGATCCAGCTGTGAAGGAGAATTACTCTCGCAATTTTCAATATTCAATTATAAATGGTTCGTTGGATTCGTTGTTTTTCACCATTTCCCCAAGATTTGGGACTTTTTTTGGCCAATATTTCTGTAGATATCGGTCGTGGGTCAAATCTATGGGCATATTCTTGTTCCTTGGTCAATTTCGCACAAGGAAACCCATTTTCAGACACGTGGTACGAAAAGCCATCGCGTACTCAAAAATACCCAAATTCAAGTGAAAAATGTGAAAGACAAATTCAAATAGCTGTATAGCTGAGCCGATAATTTTTTTCAGGACCTAAGATTCTGACTTTTGACCACTCTCTGAGAGGACATCGACATATGTTTCAGAGTGCAATATCTTCTACAATTTTCAATATTCACGGCTGAAATTTGGGCCGCGTACGGAAATTTGTCGAGGTTCAAATCTAGTTTTTCCGGCCTTGGGCTGTACGGCAAGTTTTTCGGAACAGAAAATAAAAGGAACAGATGAGAAGTTTCTTTGTGTTTGGTGTTTTTTAAATATTCAAACTTGAGTAACGAATTTCTCTTCTCTCATTGCGTACACTGTTAAAAATATCTTGAAAACCGTATCTTGAAAAACATACCGACTTTTCAATCACCGTATCTTAATAGTTTCTATATGAAATTTATGATTATTTTTTAGTGTTTCAGTCGATTACCAACCAGTCCATCGAATTAGAAGCGTAAAATTATCATTTTTTCGTTCCTTTTGCAATATTTTGTGATCCGATTGGGCAATTATTGCTCATTTTCAATTAAATTATCATCAATTTTCATATCATATGAGTATTCGGCCGAATTTGGCTACGAATGGTCTTTAATTTTCAAAACCGTTCCATGAGTATTGAAATATTGAAAAAGTTGAATTTTTTTGTGAAACTTGATACAGACATTTCTAACAGTGTACCGCGGCGCCTAATCCAAGGTCCAACGATACTCTCACTTTCGACACGCTCAGCCCGTCTTCCCGACCAGCCGCGAGGACCCCGGCGGGGTTTAGGAACGCGGGTCATTTCCGCCCGCTGAGCATTCCGCAGCGTCCTTCTCGGAACCCCATCTGCACATACCTTCCCTGCCCCGAATATACCTACACACCCAGTTTTCACTCTCGTTCGCTGCCAACGGTTATCTGACTCTCCACCGATTGCCCGAATCGCGTCTTTTTATCTTTCAAGACCCGTCGAACCGCGAGAGGGTGGCGGCGTTTCGATCCCCGAGTAGCGAACCTCGCCGTTTGGTCCGCCGGCGTAGTAGTAGGAGTCGATCGGGGTCTGACACGCGGTCTGATCGGACCGCGACCGTCGCTACTCCCCGTTCTCCTCCGCGATCTTCTATTCGGCAGATGCGGTACAGCCGTACTATACACAGGCGCGAAAGACCCGTCAGGGACGGTTCGTGAAGGGCGTGGCCAGATTCCCTCCCGAGTGGCGAAAGGACACTCTCTGGCCGTAGTTGACGCGAAGAGAAGACCATTTGCGGAGGGGAGACCGAGACCGTGGTGGGAATCGCGGTTAGCGACGATACAAATTTACAATTTTTACATTTTTAACCAATTTCGCGGGACACTTTACGATTCGAACAATCGATCGCTCGTCTCGTTCTTCTCTCTCTGAAAAAAATTCCTCGGTATTTATTTTGGCAAAAGAAAAAAAAACTGTCTTCTTCTTCGACACATTCCGGGCAGGAATCGCGTCCGAGAACAAAGGCGGATGCTGTACGCGAGATGATACGTTCGGAGGTAACGAGATATCGCTAGGCAGAGTATGTTTTAGTAGGTTAGTCGGTTGCCCGAGCAGTTCGAACGTTTCGACCGTTTAACCGTTAGAGCGTCGATCCGACCGCGAGGACGGCTGGTGCCCTTCCATTGTCTTCGCCGAGGTTCTAGATTCGTGAGGAGTAAGAAGAGGATCTACTCACCGTATCCCTGCATTATCCCGTGGGTCACGAAGAGCGGGGCTCTGCCCGAGAAAGCTTCTTTGGCCAGGGCCTGTCTCACCAGTTGGGGATCCGCCAGGAGCACCGTGTAAAGGGACCCGAGTCTGAGGCCGCAGACGGGGCCGTATCTGCGGACCAGATTGGTCAGGCTCTGGTGCGGCGCCTGGGGATCTATCCACGGAAGGTAGCCGAGGACCGGCAGACCCCAGGGGCCGGGGGGCAGACGGGCGCCTTGTTGCAGGAAAATTCGAGCGATAACGCATGTCAGCAGTATCAGACAGAATGCCAGTACGTATTCCGCGGACATTATCCTATCTGCGTTAGGGATCGATAACTGTAAACAGAGAAACACGACGCGTCTGTGTTGTGCTGAAACTCAACTCGCTAATCTTCTATCTTCTATCTTCTAGAGTGTTAGAAATTTCTGTATCAGGTTTCATAAAAATTTATGCGAAGGAATGAACGCATACCTTTTGTATATTAAAATTCGCATAAAAATGAGTTTTCACCGCAATAATTGCCGAATCGGGTCATAAAATATTGCAGAATGAACCAAAAATAGAAAATTCAAGATGTTCTATATCAGTTTCATTCAAACCCCCAGGATTTGTGAATTTCATTCCTGTTCGTAGAAGAAATTTCAAAATATTTTCAACAGTGTATCTATCTATTGACCTAGAAACTTGAAATTTGGGCAACACGTTCCGTTGTTCCCTTTGTAAACACCGGCTGAAAGACGTTTTTTCGATCAGATAGATATTGACTTGGTCTTTGCTCGGAATTGTCGCTCATTCGAATACCTAAAAAGTAGTTTGAGCATTTTGTGAAATTCAGTCCTCGACGAAACTTTTATCCACGGTGCGAAAAAGTTGTGTTCGCCCTTCGACTCGATACGACATTCCGAAAGGACGTTGTTCTCGAAAATTTTCCTCCACCAACAGCGTCAACTGGTCGGTCGTGACGATAATTCATCAGTAAACTCGCACGACGGTGGGCAACGTCCTGCGAGGCAGACAATGAACCGGTGGCGCGGTCCAGGTTCGCGCCACGTGCCGAGTAGCGCGAAACCAGTGCGAGATGAGACAAAGAATCATGGCGCTCACCTTGTCGCTGGATTCCTGGTGACGTTTTCGGATCTGTTTCGGTGTCGAACGGAGGAAAGAGGAAAGAGGACGGAAACTTAATCCTCTCTGCACTGAGTCGCCGAAGCACTTTTGACGCGGAACTCGACGAGGTCGAGGAAGAGGCACCTGCGGATCGCGACACCGGATGTTCCGCCGACGCCAGCGGTGGCACCGAGAAACTCTTCGAGCGAATATAATCGCGAGAAGCGGGAAATTCGAAATCGCGATACAGAGAGTAAATCGTGAAACGTTTCGCTGCACGCGTTCGGAGGGTAAATGCGTCGATTCCCTGAACGGTAGGCAATATCAAAGAGCCGAGACGGGACGCGGCTCGACTCCGTCTAGTTATGCTAACAGATTCACGATCTGATATTCCGGAATCGAGACACTGCCGATCTATGATAATGCCCCGCGATATGCGATCGCGGTTGAATACTGCAGTAAAAACAAATCGATTCTCAAATTTATCCTCCATATTCATCGGGTAAGACGGAGCGAAAGAAAAAATCGACTCGATACCCGGTCGTGCAGTCCGAGCGTTTACCCGACGGAACGGACCTTGCGTTGGGGTTACGATATTCTAAAATTAGAATAGGGTGGTTGTATCCTTTGGACCTTACCGCAAGGAATCCGGACCGCTGAGGCAAAGGTTAGTTCTTATAAATAACGCCGCGTGTCTGCGTCCACCTCTGCCTCTGTGTGCGTCTGGTACCGCGCGGGTATAATAAATTCCGTTTAAGAGCGTCGCTCGACCGCAGAGTGCAACGTTCCGCGCGTCCGTGAAAGTAAGAGTATAATCGGACGGCGGAGGCAGTCTCGTGTCCATCTCTGGACACCTGCACATCCACATCCACATCCACACATCGGATAACGATCGTCTCGATTCGAGCACGATACAATAACACGGTCATAAGTGGCGGATGAAACGTGATCCTCGATATCGTGGACCTGTACAGGTGACTTCCGACTCCCAAAGAGCCGAGGGGTTAACCACTCTTGAAGTCAGGTGTACACCTTGCCGAAAAGTCAGTTGAAGTCAGTTGAAGTCAGTTGAAGTCAGTTGAAGTCAGTTGAAGTCAGCTGAAGTCATTTGAAGTCAGTGAGTCAGTTGAAGTCAGCTGAAGTCAGTTGAAGTCAGTGAGTCAGTTGAAGTCAGCTGAAGTCACTTGAAGTCACTTGAAGTCACTTGAAGTCAGCTGAAGTCAGCTGAAAGTCAGTTGAAGTCACTTGAAGTCACTTGAAGTCACTTGAAGTCAGCTGAAGTCAGTTGAAGTCAGCTGAAGTCAGTTGAAGTCAGCTGAAGTCACGAGTCAGTAAGCAGCAGAAGTCAGCTGAAAGTCAGTTGAAGTCACTTGAAGTCACTTGAAGTCACTTGAAGTCAGCTGAAGTCAGTTGAAGTCAGCTAAAGTCAGCTGAAGTCAGCTGAAGTCAGTTGAAGTCAGTGAGTCAGTTGAAGTCAGCTGAAGTCACTGAAGTCACTTGAAGTCACTTGAAGTCAGCTGAAGTCAGTTGAAGTCAGCTAAAGTCAGCTGAAGTCAGCTGAAGTCAGTTGAAGTCAGCTGAAGCTGCATGAAGTCACGGAGTCAGTAAAGGGTGCAGAAGTCAGCTGAAAGTCATTGAAGTCACTTGAAGTCACTTGAAGTCACTTGAAGTCAGCTGAAGTCAATAGTCAGCTGTTGCTGAAGTCAGTCGTCAGTTGAAGTCAGTGAGTCAGTTGAAGTCAGCTGAAGTCAGCTGAAGTCAGCTGAAGTCAGTTGAAGTCACTTGAAGTCACTTGAAGTCAGCTGAAGTCAGCTGAAGTCAGTTGAAGTCAGCTGAAGTCAGCTGAAGTCAGCTGAAGTCAGCTGAAGTCACGAGTCAGTAAGCAGCAGAAGTCAGCTGAAAGTCAGTTGAAGTCACTTGAAGTCACTTGAAGTCACTTGAAGTCAGCTGAAGTCAGTTGAAGTCAGCTAAAGTCAGCTGAAGTCAGCTGAAGTCAGTTGAAGTCAGTGAGTTAGTTGAATTCAGCTGAAGTCAGTTGAAGTCAGCTGAAGTCAGTTGAAGTCACTTGAAGTCACTTGAAGTCAGTTGAAGTCAGCTGAAGTCAGTTGAAGTCAGCTGAAGTCAGCTGAAGTCAGCTGAAGTCAGCTGAAGTCACGAGTCAGTAAGCAGCAGAAGTCAGCTGAAAGTCAGTTGAAGTCACTTGAAGTCACTTGAAGTCACTTGAAGTCAGCTGAAGTCAGTTGAAGTCAGCTCAAGTCAGCTGAAGTCAGCTGAAGTCAGTTGAAGTCAGTGAGTCAGTTGAAGTCAGCTGAAGTCACTTGAAGTCAGCTGAAGTCAGTTGAAGTCACTTGAAGTCACTTGAAGTCAGTTGAAGTCAGCTGAAGTCAGTTGAAGTCAGTTGAAGTCAGTGAGTCAGTTGAAGTCAGCTGAAGTCACTTGAAGTCAGTTGAAGTCAGCTGAAGTCACTTGAAGTCACTTGAAGTCAGCTGAAGTCAGCTGAAAGTCAGTTGAAGTCACTTGAAGTCACTTGAAGTCACTTGAAGTCAGCTGAAGTCAGTTGAAGTCAGCTGACTTCATGAAGTCTTGAAGTCATGAAGTCAGGTGTACGGTCGACGGACGAGTGGTTAACCCCTCGCAAAGAGCAAACGAAGAACGCCAAGGACTTCCGCAAGACTTCCATTTCGATTGTAGGTACGATTGGGAAACGTGGACTGGACACTTTCGCGCTCCAGTTACGCGTCTTCCCGCAGCGGTTCGGCTTGAGGTGTAATTGCGTAACTCCATCGCGATGGTGGTCACACCGCCCTTTTTCCTCTCTTCATTTCGCCGATTCCGATTAATCGACGATCGCGTCGGTTTGATCATTGTCGGAGGATCGGAGGAGGAGGATAAAAGTTGGGTATAAAAGGTTATCAAACCCGAGCCCGCGGTGGTGCAGGCTTCGTGGGATGTTTGTGCCAGTTTTCGTAGACGAGAGTGCGTTCAACTTCGCCGAGGCATTCTCTCGTCGGAGTCTCGATGCAGGCTTCGGCCGCCGTTCCTCTCCCACACGGTGCATATCGCCATGTCCGATATACCTCGCCGTTCGTTCGTATCGTCGTTTATGTGTACAAGTATCGTACAAAACCTCGTATTTATTACGCATACATTAATTTTTATACCGGTCTCCGGTCTCTTCTTGTACATGCATCGACGCGAATCGAACCACCTCGCGATAATCATACGCTTATTATATTGCGAAATATAACGCTGTACACGATCGATTCGCGGAATCTTATTCGCTTTTTCGAGAAATCGTACAAAATAGAGCCAAGATCGTTTTGCCAGACGATTTTTTGCCACTTGTCGCCTTTTTTGTTCTTCATTGATTGAATTCGTTGTTCAATTAAATATCTCTCTAAGATCGGTACGTTGTGAACTGAAAATAAATATGAACAGTATCACATCTCTTATGTATCCGAGCGTAGGTATACACAGATAGGAAGATCCTTCGTCTCTCTATTAGACTGACGCAACCCCGCAAACACGTACGTGTCGATTACCTTGCGAGTTAGCGACCGAGTGCAATGACTGCGTTAAATATTTAGCATGCAATAAATGTGAGTCGGTGAAACCGAGGCATAGCGAACTACACGCATATCCTCGGAAATCGATTGGCAATTAAATAAAAAGAAACTCAAAGTTGTCCAAAATTCGTCTTATGAACGTCAAATGTCCCACTTTTTCACCTCTAAACAACGTCTCGAGTCTCGAAAACGGATCTATAAGAGACCAAAAGACGACTTTTTGAGGTTCAAGACAAAATTCAAGCACTCTGCTGTCTGGAGTACTTAGTCTATGAAATCTATATCTATAAAGGAACAAGTGGCATCAACACCCAGGCCAAACCCTTTGGCCTAGAAACTTGAAATTTGGGCAACATGTTCCCTTCCCTTCGTAAACACCCAATGAGAAGCGATTTTTCGAAATTCGCCCCACGAGGAGAATAAAAGGGGTAAAACATGTTTTCGCAGATTCGTGGATATCTCCTCGGCCCGATGAGATATTGACTTCGTTTTGGCTTCAAATTATTGCTCATTCAAATACCCAGAAAGTAGTTTGAGCGTTTTTTGAAATTCGACTCCTAAGGGAATGAAAAGGCGCGAAACCAATTTTTGACGCGCGCGCGAAGCGCGCAAATTCGTAATTCACTTGGATTGATAAGTAACAAATCTCCTGAAACATAATTCGGCGACGTGCAGATAGTGCAGAGACCCTCGGGCCCCTCGACGGGGGCGAAAGTGGCGCGATGACCCCAGCCCCCAGTCGTCTCTTCGTCCTCGACGGTGGTCGGTGGACGGTGAAAACGCGGGTGCAACCCGTCTCGTCCGTGCGGTTCGATGGGTCCTGTGCATCGGACATTGGACGTGCAACGACCGACAAAGGTCACCAACAGCGCGTTAAGTCGGCCATGGCGCCCGACCGTACGTTGTCTGATCGGGTCTCGGAGCGCCGCGTGAGGCTCCTTTCTTAAATAGTTTTCTCGCACCCGCCTCCAGGTATGCCGCCTCAGCCTCATAGCCGTAGCCGTAGCCTGAAGGGGTCGATGGCATCTTCGCCGGCTGATCACCTCGCCGAAACCCGGTCGACGCCACCGCGGGGGAAAAGAACCATAGATTCGTCGAATGAGAGGGATGCGGAGTCCCGGCGCGCCGGTAATGAACCGACTTTTATTTCGATCTAAGGACGACCGCTCCGGGTTCAACGGAACCCATTTTTTTTTTTTTTTTTTTTTTTGTTACTACCCACGAGGATTCTTGCCGGAATCTCGTTCCCAGGGGGCGGTGATCCCTCCGAGAATTCCTCTCGGATTTTCTCGGCTGCTTACAAATGAATCCTTATTCTGGTTGGCCGTCGGTCCAAGTACGCTGAAGCTCGGCTCGGTTCGCGACGCCGGTGACGTCACCGAGCTCGCTGACGCTGCTGACCCAGATTGCGTGCCCGCTGGCCATCAGGTGCCCCGAGGCGTTCGTAGAATTTCTAATCGCTTTTTAAATTCAATTATACGCACTTATCGGGACTTGTTAAACTCGATTTTTAATCTTTTTGCACCGTATCGTGTAATTTCCTAAATTCGTTTCCAAGAACTCGAACGAATATCTGCGTCCTGCGCGCGGTATCATCCGAACCGTAACAATAGTCGACCTAAATTCCCGGCTACATGGCCCACCGAGTTTCTTCATCGTCGGCGCAGCCTCTTGTTAACTATTCTTTATCCAATGGTCGCAGAGTCGGGTAGCCACCGAGATCCTGTAGCTCACACTCACAACGGGGAACCGCAGTCGGGTCTTTGACCGTTTGAGGGGACTGGGCAGGGTCTAAATTTAAAAAATACCTTTCCCTTTTCTCTTATCAACGTTTTGGGGAAAAAATTTGACAAACGATTTGAAACTGACAATGACTAACGAAGAATGCGATGCATATACCTATACCGATCGAAATTTGGATTACCGTAGGGTTTCGTTCGTATTCTCTTTGTGGCCTATCGGATCGCGGGATCGTCGGACCCTGCGGTTAGGACCTTGCACATTTCTTTCGAGCCGCACGGCTACGCCGGCTCCTGCACGCATATTTGCACGCGATACTCGATCCTGCGCGATAAGACACGGTCCCCGGGAGTCTGACGCGCGGAGCGGAAGAGGATGGGAGAGTGCGGTGATAAGACGCCGAGATTAATACCCTCCGCTGTCGTATCTCGGAGAGGATGAGACTGGAATTTGATAATGCTAGTTTAAGACCGCGAGAGTTTCAAAATGTGCTGCAGCCTGTTGGTCAACCATTGGAGTTGGCGGATTGCGAAAAAGAATAAAAAATCAACCGCTCGAAGGCACATGCGCATCGATTCTGTTTTATATGCGGCAAACGGTAGCGAGCAGCGACGGGTACACGAGCACTCGTTATTCTTCTTCGATTTCGTCATATTCTTCCCGTTATTCATCTTGTTTCCGGCTATTTTTAATCTTGCATATCTCGATCAGCGGTTTCGTTCAAATTTGTTATTCAAATGATCAAAAAAGTACTGAACCGATCTTTGCCAAAATCTAACCAGCTACGAGTTCGGAAAAACCGAGTCGACGAGCCGAATTCGATGAAAATCCGCGCCCTTGTTATCGAGATATCGTATCATCGAGATCCGTATCGTCACGGCGAGGACAAGCGAAGCTGGAATGTCGATATCTTCGAGCAAGACAAAGCTGAAAAGCAGTTATAGAGCATGATGCGTATAGTATAACCGATATTAGCATAAGGAGAGAAAGTTGCGGTCGACGCCCTGGCTCTTTGGCATCGCGGACGGGTCTGAATGCTCTCGGACCCCAGGAGTGCCCGCCGCGGAACCGAATCTCGCGCCCGAATAAAAAGAGAGAGATAAAAGAACCGCGAGTCCCGGCCGTCGCTCGTTTAATCTACGATATTATCTTCCGGCTGATCGACGCGAGGAAAGATAAATTTCGACTCGCGTCCGTGGAAACGGCGATAATCGAAAGTGACACTGACCAGGGTTAATTATCGACTACTCGCATAAAACGGCGAACTCGACGAAGGAGCCTCGGGTCGTCGAACTCGCGGGTCGGTATAGAAGTAGCGAAATAACCTCGCATGGGGGTAATAAACGAGACACACCGAGATCCTGCACCGCGGCCGGATTCCGGTTCCGAGCTGCGGTTTATCGAATCCCCGTTCTGAATATATATTCTATCTATATTCTATCGCTAAACTACCGAACGAAATGAAGACGCTCCGCGGAACGGAGAGACAGCTGTCACGCTTCCACGACGTCGGTGAATGGCGATTGGGGACACGGGGTATCGGAGCCGCGAAAGAACCGCGGTGAGCGATGCAGACGCGCAAAAACGCAGCGAATCGAATCGAGCGAAAGAAGAAACGACCGGGTTTGGCCCAGCCTTTGAACCTCCCGTTATCTATTTTCCATCCAGATATTTTCAATTTCGAAAATCATCTGACCTCAGATTCTCGATCGGAGGTTCAATTTTCACGTTTTGGGAATTTTTCGCGTCAAATTGTCAAATTAAAAAAGTAGTGAACCGATCTTTGCCGAAATCTGATCGGTTCTGAGTTTGGACAAAAATTACTGTTGATTTTCCGGCTGATCACAATGACTACCTCGCTTCTCCGAATCGGTAAGTGAAAAACGAATAATCAGACCAACTGGACCCGGTCTGGTGGCGCCTACTTCCAGGTAACAACGATCGACGGTTCTTCGGCGCGTGCCGAAGGTAGTGGATCATCTATCGGGACGGACGAGACAAACTAGCTCATACCGATCCACGCATCATCTCGCATAGAGTTAACGGTACATAACTACGTGACTGTGCAGCATCCAGTCATTGAATAAATTTTACCCCGCGGACCGGCTGTGCGCTGCACGCTCCTTCGAATCGTACCGTACATTACATTACGTTACATCGTTCGGCCGGACGGCGGTCCCGGTCCTACCCCACGCGATCGCGACGACGGGATTTGGCATGTTTCGCGCACCGCCCGGGGGCGCAGGTCGTCCCGAGATCAACGAACCCCGTATCATATCTTGATAAATTTTCAGAGGCTTTCGTACACAAGACTTTTCTTCTTACGTTTGGTCCTTTGATATGCGATGAATATCGAATGAATATCGTGTGATTTTTTCATCGAATCGATGATCGCAGGCTCGATCCCCGGTTTGGGTCACCGGTTGGCGGGGTTCAATGCACTCGAAAGTACCGCGAACGCGAGGAGCTTTCCCGACCATGTGCTCATCAACATGCGCGCCTCGCAATATTGTCTCTATTAACCAAATTTCTAATTCCGATTTATGATTATGAATTACGTACGCGAAGACCCCGGGTCTCAAAGATCGGGGTTTATTTTTGGCCAGGAGACTGATCCGGAGGCCGGTTCAAAAAACGTCAGAGAAGAGAATATTTTTGCGAGTTTTCAGTACCGTTAGCGAGAGTCGAAATCCCCTCTTTCGATATCGCATACCGCGACTCCTGCCGCGGTTCGTTAGAGGATCGTTTGATACTCGCTGCTGTGTCGGATCGCTGATCGACCGATAAAGAATCGTTTGAAATCACGAACGGGTCACAGAAGTCATGAAATCGATTCCCAATTTAGAAGACTTTCGTCTAGTCGATGTGTAGTGGATTCGCAATAATTTTTCACAGTGTGGCGAAGTCGTAATCGGTGTTAAACAGCCTTTTGGTTTTTCGATATTCAACACACGCGCATATATATTGACCGTTGCGTAAGGCAATATCGTTTCATCTTTCTTCCTCTTCGATACCGACACCGTCTCTGACCATAAATTTGCGCGTATAGGCGGTGATCGCCAAGAATGATGGCTAAAAAAGAAAAGATTGCGCGGAAATTGATCACCTACAATATCGATTATGAACAGGTGAATAGGGAAAGAAGAAGTGCGGTGGATTAAAAATGATAATAAAAATAAGCAGAAGGAGAAGGAGAAGCACGGCGGTGGGGCGACGACGAGCTGCGGGAACACTTTCACTATCACAGGTGCATGACCGAGGCGTCCAGTTGCCCAGTTGCCCAGTGCTCGGCGTTCGCCCTTCCTCGGGGTCCCCGCGGGGTTCTTGAACGATCCTCGCAATACTGGATGCTGGATGCTGGATAGTGGACGAGGTATACCTCGAGGTAACGGCTTCGCGTATCGGCCGATTGTTATTACCTCGCGGTCTTTGACCACGATCTTTGGATATCGATTTTCGAATGATCGCGAATCGGTGTGAAATTAAAAACGGTGCATTTTTGTATTTCGTACAGCTATCAACGTTGTACATACACGTAATACATAACACATGTATGTACCAAAGGAGAAAATGAATTCCAGCCGGTTTTCGGCACCGCGTTGTACCTCCTCGCTACTTTCGACGGCTCCGACGGTCGTTCTGCCCTCGCCTCGCGGTGCAGGTGGGGGACCGCGTCCAGCGACACCTGACCGGGGTCGACGAACCGTAAGCCGCTAAGCCTGGGCAACAACGATCGTTACCCGCTACCAAAATACGCGGCCATCGGCCGACTGTACCTCGGTCCCAGTGGGTCACTGGTTCACGGGGCCCCCGGCGAGACGCCTTCGGGCGTCGTTTTCTTATCGAATTATTATACCTGCGGGTCGAAGCGTCGTCGGAGGGGCGCCGTCGAATTCCTAGGGTACTCGATTCAACTTGAATTTTTATTTTCTTCAACTTGAAACTTTTGCGGGCGGTTTGATGTACGAATTGGATTTCGCACCGAGATTCAATCGCGAAGGTGATACGTTGCACACGCACACGAGGCCAGGGTAATAAACCGCGGAGTAAAGAGGCTAACTGTTGTGCAGCTAAAAATATCGCCTCTCGTACAGTAACGTCGGGTATAATGCGAAGGTGTGTAGGTATATTCTTGAGCAAAGCCTGCGAACGCCTCCGCCTCTTTCCCCCGCCGTGGGGAACTGGAACTGAACGCGAGGAACTGCATCGCGGTTCGGTTCGGTTCAGCTCTGTTCTCTTCTCTACTGTAATTCTCTTCAGAGAGACCGCGGAGGTACTTTCTCGTCTCGTTGTCGTAGTTATACGCGCATAGCTATATCGATCTTCGATGCAGGATGCAAATTATTCGAGATTTCTTTAATATCGATTGTCATTCAAACTTTGGGTTATTTATTTTGTTGGCAGATATTTTGAATTTCGCAAATCTGACTTCGGAGTCTTGATCTGCGGTTCGAAAAACCATCGAGTAACAATTTTCATGAGGATTTTGAATGTTTTTAGGGATTTTTCGCAGCAAATTGGATCCGCAATCTTAAATTTCGCTGATCTGACTTCAGATCCGTGATCAGCGATCCAAAAAACCATGTGTACCATGTGGTTTTCAAGATATCGTCATTTTTACTGTATTTTTTTTACAATTTTGCTATTCAAATAATTCAAAAAGTACCGAAACGATCGAAGCCAAAATCTAATCGGTTCTGAGTTTGGAAAAACCGCGTCGATTGAGCCGAATTTGATCAAAATCCGGTCGTATACATTCACACAACCAGACGTCAAACTGAAAATAGTTGGAGATGATCCCCTGGACCTCGAAGCGTGGAGATCCTCGCTTGTTGGGGAAAATAAGCTGAAATTCGGGGGTGGAAGGTTTTGGATTCTATGAATTAATACTTATAATCTAATCCAAACTGTGTTTTGGAGCAGGTTTATTCGCATAATTATAAGACTGATGAACGACACAACTCACCTTTTTCACAAAACCATTGGTGGTCAGAGACTGCGACGAGGCTGAAACAAGCAGAATCCTCAAAGGATCCAGTATTTGACCCTTTGAGTAACTTTTCTTGGTCAATTTCACTTATCATAGCCCAACTTTTCTCTGATTATCTTAAGATATCGTAGAATAGAGTAAAAAACTGATCTGAACGTCAGAAACTTTACCCTACGATGCTCAAAGATATTCGAATTCTGTACTAATTGACTCAAGTGACAATGAATTAACAATGCGTATCGTAGTACACGACTACACAATCTCAATACTTTATGCGAAACGCGTTGCGTACGATCGAGTGTCCATAGTGCAGGCACTGATTTCTCCTCATCGGCTTGTAAATCCCACCTATCGTACAGCACACGATACCCAAACAACGCCCGACGATTGTCTCAAAGCCTACGTTACATACATGGTGAATTCCTAACGACTCACTGATCTGAAGTTGGCTAGAATCGTGAAACAAGCTTTCAGACGTTTCGGAACCAGTTAAACTGTCCGGATGCTCATTTTTCGACGCTTGGATCGGTTCAGAACCAGTCTGAAGTTGGCTAGACGCGTGAAACGAGCTTTCAGACGTTTCGGAACCAGTTAAACTGTCCGGATGCTCATTTTTCGACGCCTGGATCGGTTCAGAACCAGTCTGAAGTTGGCTAGACGCGTGAAACGAGCTTTCAGACGTTTCGGAACCAGTTAAACTGTCCGGATGCTCATTTTTCGACGCCTGGATCGGTTCAGAACCAGTCTGAAGTTGGCTAGACGCGTGAAACGAGCTTTCAGACGTTTCGGAACCAGTTAAACTGTCCGGATGCTCATTTTTCGACGCCTGGATCGGTTCGGAACCAGTCTGAAGTTGGCTAGACGCGTGAAACAAGCTTTCAGACGTTTCGGAACCAGTTAAACTGTCCGGATGCTCATTTTTCGACGCCTGGATCGGTTCGGAACCAGTCTGAAGTTGGCTAGACGCGTGAAACGAGCTTTCAGACGTTTCGGAACCAGTTAAACTGTCCGGATGCTCATTTTTCGACGCCTGGATCGGTTCAGAACCAGCCTGGAAGTTGGTTAGGTCGTGGAATGAGGGACGTCGAACCAGCAACTGTCCGGATGCTCATTCTTCGACGCCTGGATCGGTTCGGAACCAGTCTGAAGTTGGCTAGACGCGTGAAACGAGCTTTCAGACGTTTCCCGAAACCAGTTAAACTGTCCGGATGCTCATTCTTCGACGCCTGGATCGGTTCGGAACCAGTCTGCCAGCCAGACGCGTGAAACGAGCTTTCAGACGTTTCGAACCAGTTAAACTGTCCGGATGCTCATTCTTCGACGCCTGGATCGGTCTGGAACCAGTCTGAAGTTATGACGCGTGAAACGAGCTTGTAGACGTTTCGGAACCAGTTAAACTGTCCGGATGCTCGGCCTTCGACGCCTGATCGGTTCAGAACCAGTCTGAAGTTGGCCAGACGCGTGAAACGAGCTAGACGTTTCGGAACCAGTTAAACTGTCCGGATGCTCATTTTTCGACGTCTGGATCGGTTCAGAACCAGTCTGAAGTTGGCTAGACGCGTGAAACAAGCTTTCAGACGTTTCGGAACCAGTTAAACTGTCCGGATGCTCATTTTTCGACGCCTGGATCGGTTCGGAACCAGTCTGAAGTTGGCTAGACGCGTGAAACGAGCTTTCAGACGTTTCGGAACCAGTTAAACTGTCCGGATGCTCATTTTTCGACGCCTGGATCGGTTCGGAACCAGTCTGAAGTTGGCTAGACGCGTGAAACGAGCTTTCAGACGTTTCGGAACCAGTTAAACTGTCCGGATGCTCATTCTTCGACGCCTGGATCGGTTCAGAACCAGCGTCTGAAGTTACGTTGACGCGTGAAACGAGCTTTCAGACGTTTCGGAACCAATTAAACTGTGCGGATGCTCATTTTTCGACGCTCCGGGATCGGTTCAGAACCAGTCTGGAAGTTGGTTAGACGCGTGAAACGAGCTTTCAGACGTTTCGGAACCAGTTAAACTGTCCGGATGCTCATTTTCGATCGCCTGGATCGGTTCAGAACCAGTCTGAAGTTGGCTAGACGTGAAACGAGCTGTGACGTTTCGGAACCAGTTAAACTGTCCGGATGCTCATTTTTCGACGCCTGGATCGTGGTTCAGAACCAGTCTGAAGTTGGCTAGACGCGTGAAACGAGCTTTCAGACGTTTCGGAACCAGTTAAACTGTCCGGATGCTCATTTTTCGACGCCTGGATCGGTTCGGAACCAGTCTGAAGTTGGCTAGACGCGTGAAACGAGCTTTCAGACGTTTCGGAACCAGTTAAACTGTCCGAATGCTCATTTTTCGAATCTAGCCAACTTGAGATCAACGCGTCGTTGGGAATTCACCGCGAAATGAGGAAAAATCATTGGAAAAAATGAACACCGAGAAACGCGAGAGCGATACGCAGACCGGCACACCTGGGAGGCGTGCGTGTATCGAATGCGTGTACCTGTTGCCGTCGATGAGACCGTTGACCCGCAACGCACGTGCTGGTATCAGCACGTGCAGGGTCCCTTTCTGCATGCGTGCGCGCGCGCGGCACACGATCCTCCGTTTACAGCTCACGGAGTGAAACTTATATGCAAGACAAACAGCTAATGGTATTCGACGGAATGGCATGGCGCGCAGCTGACGTTCGTACCGTATGCAAATTGAGGATAAGAAAAATATTAAAGAACGTGATTGAGTCGAGAGCTTGATCAATCGACCCGCGATTGATTAGCCTGTGAATTTCCCCAGGCTTTCGTGCACCGACGACTCTTCAGGACCGAGTCTGTATATCGCATGACGAACGCCGAGGAGGGCCGACACTCGATGGGATCAACGACCTGACCGTTCCAGATTCACGAGAGCCCAGGCTCTCCTCTCCTCATAGCCTAAATTCTAGCCGGACATCTCTTGCGCGCCCCGCAAGAAAACGTAACAACACGCACGCGGCTACGTACTCGCGGGCTTCCTCGGCTGATGGAACCAAAGGAACATAACACGAGACGTGTCTGATTCGATGTTCCACGAATTTTCAATATCGGTACACCTACATACGTGGTCCGAAGGTGCGATGAGGGCATCTTGATAACGGTGCAATAATGGATCTCGTATCCGCCTAGGCGTAGGCGGGTATTGTTCTATCTTACAATTAATAACTCAGGACGATGTGACGGCAGGCGGTTTTGTATTACAGCTGTCGTTGAAGCGTCAACGACCGTCGTCTGTACCGGACTGTGCTCCGATTTTCTTTTTCGCTTTTTCTCTTTCTCTCTTTCTCCAATCATCACCGCATACAAAACTCCCAGGAGTATTTTAAGATTTCACGCCGTTTTTCACAACATTCCTATCTCAAGTTTAGACACCTTGGACATCGAGACCACGAGATCGTTAAACATACAAGGATTATTATGTGGGACACTATTTTCAACGTGTTTTTTTTTTTTTTTTGACTTCATGGTTCTCTGTTTTCAGAGAAAAAAGGAAGTTATCGTTGTCAACCTGATTTTCACCGCATCTCCACGTTTCATCAACAAATTTGAATGAAATTTGATACCACATGGTTTTTTTGGACCGTTGATCGTTGAAAAAAGAAAAAAAAACATTTCTATCTTGATTAAAATTGGTACTCGAACGTTTTTTCGGGCCACTGATCACGAATCTGAAGTCTGATCTGCGAAATTCAAAACTGCGGATCAAATTTGCCGCGAAAAATCTCCAAAAACATTCAAAAATCCTAACGAAAATTGTTACTCGAAGGTTTTTCGAACCTCTTATCAAGAATCTGAGGTCTGATTTTCAAAATTCAAAATATCTGGAACTTCGAAGGCTGTCTCATAGTCATCTTCGTGTTCCCCTTTTCTTTACCTCCTATATGCGGAAGAGGAGACCAAATCTCTCCACCTTTTACGCGGGGACTTTGTTCCAAAAAACTGAATAACAAAAAAAAAAAAAAAAAAGAGAACGACTTCAGATTACCAGGCGTATCAGTATAAGGTACGCTGACACGCCGGATACGTACGTTTCACGGAGGCACGTACTCGTCGCGCTGCAGGAATCAAAAAGGCAAAATATAGAGGTGAATAATGAACCTTCGTGTTATACATAGTATAAAATCGTTCTGACCCAAATAGATATACGAGTGTACGCAATGTAGGCGATCACCGGGACCCGTCCTTCTCTGAAGGCTCACTAAATTCCTCCAACCGTGACGCTTACGATCCCCTCATTCACCGCGAACTTGAATTCAAAGATCGCTTCGATGCAATTTTAAGCAAAATTGCGGCACTCTGACATCCGGTGTCAAAATTTGGCAATACTAAAATAAATCTCTAAAAGTGCGGGTGTCTCTGCCGCCCACGATAATAAATTTGCTGTTCGTATTCCACCGGCGTTTTGGCTAGTCGTAGGTGAACGTTATCGCGTGCGACTTCCTGGGACCCTCGTTTCGCCTTTTGTAACCAGGGAAGGATGCTCGGCGGATTTTTTCTCCGGTGTGATTCGCGAGGGATCGGAACGTCTTTTGGGGCGTCTCTCGATTCTACTCTACAAAAAGGTGGGGACCGAGTCCGTTTGAAAGAATTCCGGAATCGATCTCGCGTTAGGAATCGAGGAAATTGGCTGGATAAATCGGGGTACCGCTGACGCGGCCCTGCGACACTCCTATCTTCGAGGAACCCCGCGACGCGCGGAACGAACAATCCAGACAATATAAATACACGCAGTCGTTTGTACGAGGCTACAGTGGCCCAACATCTCGAAGCACGAGTGTCTTTGGGAGAAATGATCGCATCGGGTATCAGAATGCTGATCGCCGTTTCCATGAGCATCTTCGCCGCTGCAGGGTCACCGGTCGGAACCCCGGCTCCACGATTTCGCGGAGTATTCGGGGACGATTACGACCACGGGGAAGTCGGTGAGTACGATTTGAGGGGGGCTACGACAAGTATCGATTAACACATGATACAGGACGTAGAATCAATTCGTGGAAACCGGAGGACAACGAGAACGTATGGGAACTGAGTGGCCTCTACGAAGGAGACATCATGGTGCACCCGGAGGGACACGGCCTCTCTAAAAACGGTCTGATCGATCCCGAGACTCGATGGCCAGGCGGCATCGTGCCGATCTTCATCCACAAGGAGGATTTTGGTGAGTCTCTTTCCACTCTCAGAGACCTGCAATCCTGACGCATACTTGGAACTCGTCATTCCGCAGACGACGAGGGTATCGAGGTGATAAAGGGGGCGTTGAAAGAGTACCACGAGAAGACTTGCCTGCGTTTTAGACCGTATGAAAAATCGGACGATGATTACGTGACGATAAAAGGCTCGGAATCGGGCTGCTGGTCGATGGTCGGTCGTCACGGAAAGGGTCAAGTCCTCAACGTAAATCACCCAAAGTGTGTCCGGCACGGTGTGGTTTTGCACGAGCTCATGCACG
>JAEUYN010001486.1:0-14611 GCA_018257835.1 Euura lappo
ACTGTAGTAGTAGCAATACTACGCACTCACAGTAATACCTGTGTATTGCACAGACAGTAGAAATACTGTCGAACACAGTAGTAGAAAATACTGCGAATGTTATCTTATCAATTATTGAGATGTTTTTCTGGACTTTCTGCGACAAGTAGAAAATGTTTAAATTACGAACTATGTATATAGTAAAGGCAGCTTAAATGTTTGCGCAAGCAGTAGAGATACTGCGATACACCGTAAAAGTATTAGAAATAATACTGCTGTAGTAGTAGCAATACTACGCACTCACAGTAATTCCTGTGTATTGTACAGACAGTAGAAATACTGTCGCACCCAGTAGTAGAAAATAGGTACTACGGATGTTATTTTATCAATTATAACAGTATAAAAAGTAACGGACGGATATATCAAGTCCGGTAACTTGATGGCATGAATATTATGAAAACTTTGCAACACAGCAATCTGGAGTATACCAGATCAATGCGTGATGAATCCCTAAATTTCAACACACATTACATGATTTCTCAATTGTTGTGGTCAGTTTTCTAACTTTTCGTGACAAACAGAGAGTAAAGAATTTTCACTAATTTGAGGAATAATATTTCATGTATTGATTATATGTACATGAATCACTTATTCCCTTGAACACCCAAGTCCCTTTTTGATTGTCACACACTCAATGTTCAGGAATTGAAGAAATGCTCAATCCTGGTTTCTTTTTCATTGCCTGACCGCTGGTTGAAAAATCGAAGAGACTTGAGTCGTTTCAGCGAGTGAATTCGTGTCAATCTTGTAACATGGCAATTAATTGTGATGTTTTCAAGAAAAAAATATTTGATACGGTCAGGTAAAATTATGCCTCGAATTTGACCTGATAAGATTGTATGAAATTATTTGCATACATAACTTGATGATATAATTCCATAAAATTTCGTCGGATTTCGTGTACACTCAGACATCGAAGGGGCATTCTATTGCATCACAGTGGAAGTGATACAGCAACGTGCTCCCCAGTCGCCTAATCGGCGTGTCCCGCAGGGAGGAATCCCTGAAAGTAGTGGTGGACCATGGTTCGCCCACAGTGAGGCGTACTCACGTCGCTACTGTGGCGTCTGGTCATTGACAACTCCAAAAGAAGACTTGACCAGGGTGTCTGTCTCCTTAAAAAATCTGGAAGTCCTGGAAATCTCAAGGATTTTATATTTTCTAGAGTGTCTTGGATTCCCAGGGAATTTCAAGTTCACTTAGGGAATGTTTCGAAGAGTGATCAATTTATTGGATCTTGCAAATTGAAACCATTATTAAATTGCAATAGAAAAAAAAATTAGTCAAGTACATTTCGATTAGACTCGTGTGTCTAAGAAACTGACCGTGAAAAACCTTCGACAAGAGTGGTCTACGAGAGATAAATCGGATCTAGATACACCTGGAATCGTTGAAAAAATCACCTGCAATATCCTGGGAGTTTCCGGAAATCTTAGATTAACTGGGATACACACGCAGGGCTATGCGAATGATGTGGCCAGTGTCGTGTGAGCCAGAGATGCCAGCAGACCATCCGGACAAAACAGAGATGGTATGCTTCACAAGAAAAAGCAAGCTGGAGGGATGGGGAAATCCAACCGTCAGGTCATGGAGCTGAAACCAGTAGACAGAGCAAAGCACTTGGGGGTCATCCTAGATGCTGAACTGAACTGGGGGCCCTAGTTAGAAAGTGTCAGCGGCAAGGTCTGCGCCCTGCTGTGGGTTACACATTGCACATGCAATACAACGTCGGGCCTTTACCTGAGAAGATGTACAGGGCTCTAATGTGTTGGCAAACGACCCAGCTTGAAACACTGCAGACTAGGCTGCCCCGACAACAAGTCCAAATTGGCAGATGACGTAGGACCATCGGCAGGCTGACTACTGCTTTGAGTGCGCCTTGAAGGTGATTTTCCCCGGACGGACTAACTGGGCAGGCCTGCGAGAACTCCTTGAGGGACAGGAATTAGTTTGGCATACCAACGGCTCTGAAACGCACGAGGGAACCGGACCAGGATTTGCCTCAGCGATTTCAGCAGGGAGAGATATATGTGATTCTGGATAAGCTCTGCAGGGTCTTTCAGGCGGAGGTGACTGTGCTACCGGCTTACGCACTGAAAAACTGCCAAAGAGACCACATGCATAAGCACGCTTGTACGTGCTCCGATAGCAAAAGCGCCCTCAGGGCGCTGGAACAACAGAAGACCAACTTGGCTCTTCTGGGCCTTGCGGCCTACAACAGGGTGCTGCTGATCTGGATTCCGGGGCACATGGGAATCGCAGTTGATCAAAAAACGAACGGATTCGCCAGAAAGGAAGCAAAAGAATCCCAGGTAGGGTCGGAGCCGGTCGTCAGGGTGGTCATCTGTCAGGTGAAATACGATGTGGCTGGCGCTCGTGGTTTAGATGTGGAGAGTGATCGACGTTGACCAAGGTTTGTCGATTCTCATTCTTCACACATCTTTTCATATGATTGAGCAGGTAACTATGAATTCGGAGCCGAAGCAGTCTATGTGCTAGGTCAAGCAAGTTCATCACTGTGCAGGCATTTATTAGTTTTCATATTCCGCAGATCACATGAATCGGCTTCACCGAACACGAATGATGAGGTGTTCGACGGTCGATCTTACAGGAAGTGTTCCCTACTAGTGGATGCAGACTTTGCAGCCGTGGCAGTCCTTGAGTGAGAGCGGTGTTCATAATACGAGAAAGATTATCTCTAGCCAAAGCTAGAGTCGGTAAGACCTATGTTCTCAACACAGATACTCTTTACATTTAAAAAACTTCCCTTTAAAACCGCGACTTTTATCCACCCAAAGATGTATCATTACCATTTTTGGACTGAAAGAATGAAAAAAAAAAAATTGATTTCAACTGGTCGGTTATAAGGAGTAATAATTCGATCAAATATTCACTGTGCGAAAAATGAGATGTGTTGAAAATTGGTCGTTTCAGTGAGTGATTAATGGTTTTTGAGATGTACACATTTTATTCTTGTCACAGTGAATATTTGATCAAATCGTTAATCCTCGTAACCGACCGGTTGAATTCATTCCAATTTGGTGGAAATATTGAAAAAAAAGAAAAAAAAGGAAAAATCAGTAAAAAGTTGGAAAAAGATCAAATGTTTTCAGTATCTTGGGCTATTCTTGCGATACAAAATCGTTCTTTCCAATTTGCCAAAAAAAAAAAACATTTTTCATAAGAATTTTTACCTATACAGAGGTGTACCCCCGTCCAGCGATAGTTGTAAATTGGAAGTTGTTTCGATTGAGTCCAGTCAGGTTACAGAAAAAGGGGGCCAAAACTTCGTTTTCTCTTTCCATGGTACTACAATGTCCTCTTCAATGGATGTATTATCGAAATCGTGTGTCAGTACAGAAGTTAATGTATAACAAGTTGTATGTATCGTCGACATACCGTGAGTAAACGAGGAAAGGAAACAGTCCGAGACCAGCACAGGCGCACGCTTCAGTCGTCCGTCTGTCGGGTGCGTTTGGCAGCGCGAGTAGATATATAAGCGTGCGCCCCTGTTGGTTTCTGACTGTTGCCTTTCCTCGTTTACTAACGGTATATATCTGTAGAAGAAAGTGAGTCCATCGGCTGTTTCAAATTCTACCTAAGAATGTCGACAACCATTGTAGAAATCGTTTGTCCCATAGGATTGCCAAGTGTATGTGTTGAAATGTTGTCCAAATGAACAAACGTATTCATGGTAGGGAAATCAAAGCATCGAACGAAGAAAACTATTACTCTTTTTCGATATCCGAGTTGACTTAATCGTCGCAACTCTAAATTTAACGTTGTCCGGTTAGTTTTTCCGATGGAACAATAGTAAATTGTTTGATATTTTTAGGATTATGTCTCAGATACTGGCTCTCGTGTAAAACAAATAATATATTGGAATTTCTTTGTAACTTGATTTCACTTTACAGATCTCACGACTTCGCTTGCCATGCCGCAGCATATCCATCGGTTTCTAGTGTGCCAAAGTCTTATGCCGATGCCCTGATACGTGTTTCGAGAGGCACGGGAGGTTTGGAAAGGAATGCGTAAGATGCAGAGCGCAGCGAGAGTTGCTACCCTGGCAATCATCGGTGGTCTCGAAAGCACCAAAAACAGCGACGATTAGAGAATTAAGTTACTTATACGACAACTTAGAAACTTCAGGGACTTTTAAGGTTCTTCAGGAAAGTTAGACTTAATTCCATGAGAATTCCTTGAGTTAGTCCCCAAGAGTACATTTGATAAGTGCAGTTTGCATACCTGGGTATCACCGTTTGATTGATGATCCAATCATGACAAATTATTTCTCTGATATTCCTCGAAATCAAGAGAGAAGATTTTGATGATGTAATTTGTGACGACAACACGAGAAAATGAATGAGAAAAATCGTGTCCTTGGGCAATCGAACGTTTGAATAGCAGTGAACGTGCAATATTTCTGAAATCGAACAAGACATGCTCATTTTCGAATTTTAGATCAATTTTGGTATTGAAATACTAAAATTTCCACCAAGGTTCTGTTGGATGACAGCTTGGAATTCTCATGAAGATTCGTATATAAGTTATTCCACAAAAGTGAAGAACTAATGGATTCACAAAAGGGACTGCTTTTTTTTTTTCATTCATCGTTAAACTTACATAAAGTGGGGAAGGATTCCAGGGTGGTTACAGACCTTGTTTCAATGCAGTCGCAAAGCATTTGATTCAAAGATCATGGAGATGGCTTGTAAAAATGAAATATGATTTGAGCTCTCAGAGAATGATCTGCAATTAGATTTATTCTCTTTTCATAAAGATTTTTCGTTGAAACTTTTCATTCTTCGTACTCGATTGGTTGACAATAACTTTAGAAATAATGTTAGTCAACATCCGAAGATATGCATAGCCTAATATCCAGAGTGGATTTCGATATTGTATAAATACTCTTTCAATCGCTGTCTTAGCATATCCTCTAGCTTTACAGCGAAAATCTGATGAATATCCATCAAAATATTATATCTATAAGGTGAAGAAACGATGTGTATGTTAATGCAGTTTCAATATCGTACGAGTAGTAAGCGCTGTTGTTGTATGCTGTACATAGTGGTTGAAGAAACACGAACCCTAGCTATATGAATATTATGAATGACATCGTGCTATGTGCTGTAACTCTACAGAAAGCAATGGATATCCATGAATGTCTTTGAATTTGAGAAATCCTGAACACATAGTGGAAATACTAAATGTTTATCACAGACTCGATACTGCACACGTAGTAGAAATACTGCGAATATTTCAATGTGGTTCGAGTACTTAGGACTTATTATAAATGTAAGGCAATTATCAGTTTTGGTATTGCATCAGCTGTAGAGATACAGCGACAAAGAGTAGAGATACTCGCAAGTCCTGTGGTAAAACGCAGAACTCTTTCAAGTTCTCTAACTTGATTGGAAAAATGTGACGATTTTTTATAATTGGTTCAAGTGATTGAAATTTATTATAAATGTAAGGCAATTATCAATTCTGGTATTGCACAAGCTGTAGAGATACAGCGACTGAGAGTAGAGATACTCGCGAATCCTGTGGTAAAACACAGAACTCTTTCAAGTTCTCTGACTTGATTGAAAAAATGTTACGACTTTTTATAATTGGTTCAAGTGCTTGGAATTTATTATAAATGTAAGGCAATTATCAATGTTGGTATTGCATGAACTGTAGAGATACAGCGACAGAGAGTAGAGATACTCGCAAGTCCTGTGGTAAAACGCAGAACTCTTTCAAGTTCTCTAACTTGATTGGAAAAATGTGACGATTTGTTATAATTGGTTCAAGTGATTGAAATTTATTATAAATGTAAGGCAATTATCAATTCTGGTATTGCACAAGCTGTAGAGATACAGCGACTGAGAGTAGAGATACTCGCGAATCCTGTGGTAAAACACAGAACTCTTTCAAGTTCTCTGACTTGATTGAAAAAATGTTACGACTTTTTATAATTGGTTCAAGTGCTTGGAATTTATTATAAATGTAACGCAATTATCAATGTTGGTATTGCATGAACTGTAGAGATACAGCGACAAAGAGTAGAGATACTCGCAAGTCCTGTGGTAAAACGCAGAACTCTTTAAAAAATGTTACGACTTTTTATAATTGGTTCAAGTGCTTGGAATTTATTATAAATGTAAGGCAATTATCAATTCTGGTATTGCACAAGCTGTAGAGATACAGCGACTGAGAGTAGAGATACTCGCGAATCCTGTGGTAAAACACAGAACTCTTTCAAGTTCTCTGACTTGATTGAAAAAATGTTACGACTTTTTATAATTGGTTCAAGTGCTTGGAATTTATTATAAATGTAACGCAATTATCAATGTTGGTATTGCATGAACTGTAGAGATACAGCGACAAAGAGTAGAGATACGCGCAAGTCCTGTGGTAAAACGCAGAACTCTTTAAAAAATGTTACGACTTTTTATAATTGGTTCAAGTGCTTGGAATTTATTATAAATGTAAGGCAATTATCAATTCTGGTATTGCACAAGCTGTAGAGATACAGCGACTGAGAGTAGAGATACTCGCGAATCCTGTGGTAAAACACAGAACTCTTTCAAGTTCTCTGACTTGATTGAAAAAATGTGACGACTTTTTATAATTGGTGCTTGGAATTTATTATAAATGTAAGGCAATTATCAATGTTGGTATTGCATGAACTGTAGAGATACAGCGACAAAGAGTAGAGATACTCGCAAGTCCTGTGGTAAAACGCAGAACTCTTGGAAAAATGTGACGACTTTTTATAATTGGTTCAAGTGATTGAAATTTATTATAAATGTAAGGCAATTATCAATTCTGGTATTGCACAAGCTGTAGAGATACAGCGACTGAGAGTAGAGATACTCGCGAGTCCTGTGGTAAAACACAGAACTCTTTCAAGTTCTCTGACTTGATTGAAAAAATGTTACGACTTTTTATAATTGGTTCAAGTGCTTGGAATTTATTATAAATGTAAGGCAATTATCAATGTTGGTATTGCATGAACTGTAGAGATACAGCGACAGAGAGTAGAGATACTCGCAAGTCCTGTGGTAAAACGCAGAACTCTTTCAAGTTCTCTAACTTGATCGCAAAAATGTGACGACTTTTCATAATTGGTTCAAGTGATCGCAATTTATTGTAAATATCGGAAAATTTTTAGTTTTGGTGCAGCCTAAGCTGTTGGAATACGGCAATAAAGAATGGAGATATTCTAGTTGTACCAAATCTGAAAATGTAACGATTATTTATAATTGGTTCAAGTAATTGAAATTGATTATAAATGCAAAGCAATTATCAGTTTTGGTGTTGCACGAGCTGTTGAGATACAGCGAAAAAGAGTAGAAATACTCGAACTCCAGTAGTAAGACTACTGCATGATAATCTATATTATTATGAATGTTGCCAAGTCTAATCCTCGAATAGGTGTGTGAAAACATACGATTTTAGAAAAAGAGGACGAAAATATTATCGACTTCAACAAAAAAAACTGTAATACCGACGGAAAAACTGAAATACCGACGGAAAAAACTGCAATACCGACGGAGGGTTCCCGATAGATGGCGCTCGGGTGGTTGCGCCATCTTCCGATAGGTGGCGCTGATGATTGAAAAATTCCACCTTTCATTTCCCCTTAAGTAGTACTATTATCAGTAGAATTAGTGTATATAAGAGTATATATAAGAGTATACATTCGACTGGCCGTGATGATGACTTCTAAATAATCTATGAAATAATAATAATTATTAATAATATTATGCAGTAATAATATGAATATTATGTAATGATATTAATATTTTCTCATGTGAAAAGTAGTTGGGAACTCAAATTTAATTACTTTTCGCGATAATAGAAATGAGAAGAGGTCATATGTCGTCCTATATTATAAAGATATATCGCCGCTGCCGCCGCCGCCGCCGCCGCTGTTTCAGGAATCGAGGACCACCCACCTCGAATTCCTGGGTTTTCCCAGAATCCTGGGTTTTCCCAGAATTCCGGGGATTCCCCGGATCCCCCTCCCCCTCCCCCTCCCCCTCCTCTCCTCCGCTGTTTCAGGAATCGAGGACCACCCACCTCGAATTCCTGGGTTTTCCCAGAATCCTGGGTTTTCCCAGAATTCCGGGGATTCCCCAGAATTGCGGGGATTCCCCGGATCCCCCTCCCCCTCCCCACTCTTCCACTCTTCACAAATATGTTCAAACAAGCTTCAAGTTTATTCAAACGTGTATGCTCATTCAAGTCTGAGACAAGACTGTTTTTTACAATAATAATTATTATGCTCTTTTCTTAATAACAAAATATCAGCTGTTTGCCCAGCCCACTAAAAACTCCAGCTGTCAAAGTGACACTTTGAAAATTGAAATGACTTGAAAACTGAAATTGTCAAAGTGACAGCAAACATCTGATCATTAAATTCTAACGGGTGTCCCCGTAACACTACCCCCCCCTCAGAAGAAGAGTCGTCCCGACTCTTGGAAGAACGATCGACCAAAATTAACAAATCGATATACAACTACTAGAGCTGAGGCTCCGCAAAACTCGCCACATTGGCGTCTTCGTTGAAGATCCAGAATCGCTTCATTGAAAATCCGAATCACTCTATCCAATCCTTCCCAAAGTAGTCAGCCAAAACAGCTGAAAACTGGATCACATCCGGAAAGTCAGCCCTTGCATGCGAAAGTTGTTCATCAAAAACACCAGCGTCACGCGTTGTCAGGAAACATCGGGGACGGGAAAAGGAAAACAAGGAAACTGCATCCGGGAGAATCCTCAAAAACCAAGATTCCTTAAATTGGAAGGACAAGGATGAGTGATTGTATCGGGTATGGTAGTATGAAAACAAATTCGCAGGAAAATTGGTCTGATCATAGCTTTATTCCGGTGAGCGGTATACGTTCATCCACGAAAAACTTGAACATCGTCAGTTGCTTTGTGTCTACTTCATTGGTACCATTAATCATCATCAGTCGTCGGCAAAGAAAAATTCTAAGGAAAATCTTCCAGAAAAACGGAAACTTCCGTACCATCCGATGAAACTGTAAAAATTCTTCATTACAAAAAAAAAAGATCAATCATTTTATACAACGAATGTCCCCTTTATCATCCGGCACAAATTGAAACCCAATTCAAATAATCAAGATAGCCTTGACATCGCATTTCTTTTCATCCAAACAAAACGGTTTAAAAATAAAATTCCCACACATCATTGTAACATCGTTTCCATCAGTTTATCAAAAACAGCTTAAAAAAAAAATTAAAAATTCTACTTAACCATGTCGTATGAAACGTCGGACGAAAGGATTCCTTTCAAAATTCTCAGTCGCCAACCCTGCATAACTTTAGACCAACAACTCCAAAATCGCTCTTTAGAAAGAACTTTTCAAAATTTTTCGTGGGAGGAGGTCCCGAAACTATCCAGAGACCACTTTGACGGGTGGTTCAAAAGCGAGTGGGCAAAAGTGCGATGTGCACTGACCATCAAAATGGCCCACTCCTTCACCCACCCGTCGATGAACGTGGGGATCCTGTGCCAGGCCTGCGAATCTCATGTGTACGGTTTTCATAAATCCTCAATTGACACAAAACTTATTAATCCGCCCGTTCGTATTCCCCTTTTTTTTTTGTTTAGACGATCTGTCGAAAGAAACCCCACGGCCAAATTCTTCCATACCATCCTGAGCACCGAGATCCCCACGTGCCTGTCGTGTCGAGCCTCCTCCCCAGACAACTACCGTTTTGCCAGTACCTGCGTCTCCTGCTGTCTGTTAAAATTCGACTTTACTCCTGAAATTGAGCAAAAATTCAAAAGTTTACTGTTACCGAAAAACCGTTATTTGACCCGAAACGAGTTCGTTACTTTATGGTAATTTTTCGCAATAAAAAAAATTTCGTTGTGTTCTCGAAGTCTCAAGGATTAATTTTTATTTAGCATTATGTTGCAGAAATTTTCATATATTTCGTCTGCAGATATTTCTGCATCCAGCAGCAGAACAGGGGCTGGGAGAACAGAAAAATCAGGACTATAATGACACATATTATCGTTTCCACACCACTATAAGTGACATATATGATGTAGTAGATAATCCGGCGCGTTTTTTAGGCACGATCGTAGAAAACGGAGTGCCTTATACATTCGCCATCGCTAAAAACGTCGGATCGAGTAAAAAATCTGAAATCATGTAGGGAGCACGTTTTGGCACCCGGGTAGTCGTTTTCGAGCATTTTCAAGAGTGGTGTATGTGACCCCCCCATTTCTTGTAAACCTGCTATCATCCACACCCCTGAACCGATTCTGATGAAATTTGCAGAGGATACTCCTTTTGCCCTGAAGATGTCAGAATTTCATTGTGTACCAGATCCGACTTCCGGTCCAGAAATGGCGTTCGCTAACTTTGTCAATTTTGAAGATACAACAACGAGCTTTAGAATACAGCCTCGTGATCACGAATCAAAATTTTGAGAATTTTTGAGGATTTTTCCGGCACCTGCGTCTTAGTGTCCAATCGTTGAAGTTGCTTGTAAACCCGCCATTTTCCACACCGCTAAACCGATGCTGATGAAATTTGCAGAGGATACTCCTTTCGCCCTGAAGATGTCAGAATTTCATTGTGTACCAGATCCGACTTCCGGTCCAGAAATGGCGTTCGCTAACTTTGTCAATTTTGAAGATACAACAGCGAGCTTTGGAATACAGCCTCGTGATCACGAATCAAAATTTTGAGAATTTTAGATAATTTTTCCGGCACCTGCGTCTCGATGTCAAATCGTTGAAGTTGCTTGTAAACACGCTATCAGCCAGACCGCTAAACCGATTTTGATGAAATTGGCAGAGGATACTTTTTTTACTCCGAAGATATGCTTCGTCAATTTTGAAGTTACGAGAGCGGTCCTTGGAATACTTTCTATTGGCTTCGAATCAAAATTTTGAAATTCTTGGGGGATTTTGAACACTATTACAAAACAAACTAGCACTGTACGGTCGTGCCTTACGCAAAAAAGCGATGAGCTTTTTGGCTAAAACGGGCTAGTTTTATAGTGGTATCCCCAGTAGGCCTAATCCACTGGTTGCTGTAATTTTGACATTACAATAATGACCAAAACAGTTGCAAAGAAAAATTACTCACGTCTGAATTCATCGTCCCGTGGTTTGACGAAGGATTTTCCCTCCCAAAATAAGATCACCAAATGGCATCGAAGAATCTTCAAGAACTTCCAGTTGTCTTAATTTGAATTTTCAAGTAAACACTTTTATTTTTGGAATGAACGACTGAGTGAAAATGAAAATCCAAGATTGTGAATCGAAATTGATTACCTTATGCGTTCAACGACTCGAATCTTTTCGGCCCCGATTTAGTTTAATTGCTTCAGAGATGTTCGAAATTTGGTACAATTAAAAACACTCAATGTCGAGCAATCAAAGTCATAAAAGTGAATTGAAATCAAAAATAAAATTTGCTCTTTGCGAATTACGTAAATGAAATTATTCGCTCACTACTCTGCGAATTTCGTTGGTGAACAATAGATTTTGCAGTGACATCACTTCACCATCTATAATTTGGATGTGCTCTAAATCATATACTCGAATGTAAATTTTCTTTGACTCCTCTGAAACAACATGAAAATCACATTCACGTTGTTGGTTGTAAATCGGAAATGATAACAACGAAATGGATCACTACCGTGTTCTTGAATTTCACCGACAATTTGGAGTTTCTGTCCCTGTTTGAAAGCCATTTTTGTTGGCACGTTCGAAATGAAAATTTCAACCCTCCATGTCCCGTCTGTGACTGACCCTGTATAATCCCGATCCCTGTTCCTATTTGTCGTACAAAACTCATCTCGCAAAAATCCCAGAATTTCTACAAAACATGAACATTATTATACCAACGTTAGGGTCGATCTTGGTAATACTTGAGTTGACCTTACTTATCCAGCCATTGTATTGCGGTATTTTCTCGAAATCTTGAATGTCTTCGATTTTTTTTGCATTTGCTAGATGGTCAAATGTGCCAATATTCGCTACTTTCATGTTCCGTTTTAAAAGCACCTCGAATGGCAAATTTCCCTCGGTACGAAAAGTGGATTTTTCCCGTGACATTGCGTTTTGAATCAAGAGTATCTGATGGGAAAATACTGTCAGGCGTTGATGAAAAAGATTGTACGTATTTTGACATACAGCGAATAACTCACATCATGGATTTTTATTTGATTTGACAATCTAACTGCGTCCTCATTCCACGCGAAACAGGAAATTTTGATTCCGTCGTTGTTGTTCATCAGGAATTTGAAAAGGTTCAATTGCTTTTTGTCTTTATTTTCAACTTCCCTAATTTCGTCAATGCTGGAAACGTAGCCCACGAGCGAACTAAAAGTATTTACAATACATACATATCGTAAAAAAAATATCCATGAGGAGTACTCACACAAATTTGTCGTTGACTGAAATATTAACTTCCCGTTTCAGAGAAAAAAGGAAGTTATTGTGATCACCCCGAAAATGAAAAGTCGAGTTTTTACTAAATCTCCACATTTCGAGGTCCAAAGAATCACCTCCGACTATTTTCAGTTTGACGTCTGGGTGTGTGTGTGTGTGTGTATGTGTGTGTGTATGTGTGTGTGTATGTGTGTGTGTATGTGTGTGTGTATGTGTGTGTGTATGTGACCACATTTTTGTCCGCGCGATATCTCGAGAACGAGTTCGCTGATTTTGATCAGATAGGGCTCAATCGACGGGGCTTTTCTCAACTTAGAACTGATTAGATTTTGGCTTTGATCGGATTAGTACTTTTTGAACTATTCAAATAACAAAATTCGAAAAAACGCAACGAAAATGACGATATCTTGAGAACGAATCAACGGATTTCAATGAAATTTGGTACCATATGGTTTTTTCGATCGCTGATCACGAATCTGAAGTCAGTTTTGCAAAATTTTCATTTGGCGTATTCGATATGCTTCAAAAAAACTAAAAACATTTGGATTTGGATGAAACTTGGTACTCGTAGGTTTTTTGGGTCACTGATCACGAATCTGAAGTCAAATTTGCGAAATTCAAAATGGCGAATCCAAGTTGCTGGGAAAAACACTAAAAACATTCGAAATCTTCCAGAAATTGGTACTTGAAGGTTTTTTGAACCGCCGATCAAGAATCTGGGGTCAATTCTTCATTTATTTATTTTTTATTTTTCAATGTCTTATGTATCGAAAATTTGTATAGGTATATTTCGTTTATGGCCTCAGTGCTTGTTTGGGTCAATCAATGATTTTTCCTATTTTGGGAATCATTGCGATTATTTTTTCCGACACATAAGATTTACTATTTTGGTTTTCGGAAATTTAACCTCGGGTCTGTAAGCAACGACCCAAACAACGCTGAACCATTACTTCATTGTCATGAGAATCGGAACTGTAGGGATGACCTTCGGTTCGTTGAGACTCCGACTGTGTTGTTGGGTTTGCCATGTTATATTCTGGAAATCTGACTCCGAATCCGAGATCAGTGTGTCCTCGAAAGCTACGGGGTACGAATTTTGGTGCCATTTGGTTTCCGACTTTTTTTTCGAAATTGGATCCGCTACTTCGTTTATCATAAATCCAACCTTAGGTTAGTAAGCAGCGACCCAAATGAAGCAGAAACATAAATTGTCGAAAGAATCGGAATTATGAGGATGACCTCCAATTCTTCGGGCTCAGACCGCCATATCCGGCTCGCCAAGTTGAACACGTAGTTCTGACTTCGAATTTTTGATTATTGATTAGTGAAACCGAAGGCTTTTGGGAACAAATTTACGTGGACATTGCAATCTGTTGTTTCTTTCAGTCAATTTTGGATGACATCTGTTATTAATTATTATTTATTAATTTTGCTATTACTACACTGCGTGCGAATGATGAATTGATGAACGCCTGCAACTTCACGTCGTGAAAGTCATTGTTTTGTTTCGTTCGTAGTATATCGCAGGTTAGGCTATTATAGCCACGCGAGATGGACATCAGTGGATATACAGCCATTTAAAGATGAACAAAATACATCGCGCCTGAATCCTACACCTGCAGGTTCACTTTGGTCATCGTGCTCCTGAGATATACTTCTATTTGAAAGGAGAAAAAATACATCGTGCGTGAATATTGGATTTTCCGCCTGCAGCTTCACGTCGTGAAGAGATCGTTGTTTCCTTTCATTTTCCACTGGTTTTCCAGTACCTTGCACAATCACATTTACTTTGATGCCAACTCAACCAATTGTGATAGTAATCGAGTGCTTTGTTTCGTTTTCTATCGTGGTATTGTCTTCAACCCACCGCCAGTGTAGACCACATTTAAACGTTAGAACTCACAACCTCCGATCTACATCGCCAAACGGAGCGGTAAGTCGAGTGATTATGTATTCTCATACCAAACACGAAAGTGTGAATACTGCCAAACGATAAAAAGAGCGCAAGTGTGCGAACTGTAGCTGTCGGGTTTGGTGATACATAATGTAATTGAGATTTGGACACACTTTACGTGCCAAGTTTTTTTTTTTTTTCTCCTCATGCGAGCAGGTCCATGCACCTTTTCAGAGACAACCGTATTT
>JAEUYN010001487.1:0-79402 GCA_018257835.1 Euura lappo
CTCGGGGGTTTGCAGGGTCGCTGAATACGATTCTGAACTCAAAATTATCAGAAACAAAATGGCGGCCACAATATGGTAGCCTAAGATGCTCAAAAGTCGTCAGATTTGCAGACTTCCTAATAAGCTCTCTAGCACTCATATGATACACGAAATATTTTTCCGATATTGTTCAATTAGATTTCGAGTTGAATGTACTAGCTTTCGTATTGTTGTATTTTTCACAATTTGTCGTTACATATACGAACACATGCTCATAATTGTATCATACGAAATATGAATTATTAGCATAAGCACGAAACTTCCAGAGTCGCTTAAAAATGACGCGATGCGGCGCGCCACCCAGCCAGTGTCCGTATTATAAGACCAAAAAACTGCCGCACGCCAAGTCCGGAAAGCGCTCGTCCACACTGTAATTCATCTTATCGCGAGGAAGGTACCGAGGGTGGCTAAAATTTTTTCGAATTCTTTCAGGTAATAGTATAAACTTGAGACCTAAACTCGTTTCATCACCTGATCTGGCGGTATATACGTAACTTTGAGGTTAGTTAAGAACGAAAATCGTCAAAATTTACTGTCTTTGTTATGTTCAGCAATCTACATCAGCAATGATGTTCAGATCAAACAAACGTGACAAACATGTGATCTGAGGCTTTCTTATTTACTGGCCAAGGTGTGTATACTATTTTTCTGCTCGACGCAGCCGGAAAGCGGCAACTTCGTTTAGCGCAGGGGCCAGAAAGTTGCCACTTTCCGGCCGGAGGGCAGAAAAAAGTATGACCGATCTTTGCATTTTTCTGAACCGGTATTTGTGAATGAAAAAGAATGTGGTGAAATTAGGCTGTGCGAATAGCGTTTGAATTAAATTGGGAATTTGAGCTTTCTAATAATTCGAATCATCGAACAGTTTGAGTTTTCGAATAATTCGACACATTTGAAGTATTCGAATCGTTGAAATATCCTATCCTATCCTATTATTCGCGCTTTTCGAACTCCTCGATTTTTTTTCAGATTCGGACCTTGTGAAGATTGGAATCCCTGCTTAAAACTTCCGATAGATAACTACCGTCGTATCAGATTTCTAATTAAAGTTTTTGTCCCCGTATTGTATCTGGACCTATCTGAGGACCTTTCAGAATGGACTTTCCGATTGGTCCTCAGATAGGTCCAGATATAATACGGGGACAAAAGCCTTATTAAAAATCTGATAGGACCGTATTCACCTATCGGTCATTTTTAGTAGGGATCAACCGAATAAGTCGAGTACGTATTATTCGTGTTATTCGATCCCCAAACAACACAGTTGGCAAAAGGACAACTTAAAGTCGACTTTTTTCGGCCATCCTATAGTCGACTTGAAATGTCGACATATAGACGACCTTTTGGAGTCGACTTTAAGTCTATCTGAAAATGCCGACGCATAGTCGACTTCTAATAACTAGGTATAGCCATTGTTTGAGCTGACTTTTAAGTCAAGTTAAAGTCGGCTGTAAGTCGACTAGTAGGTGGCGCTAATGGCGCAACGCCCGTGTAAAAAAATTAAGACTTCCGGTTTCCCGTGAAAACATAACCTGACCAGTGTCGCGTCTGTGGTACGTTCGAAGGGTCCGTTTTACACTTTCGTAATGATGCAGCTTTCCTGCTCGCGGAATCCACTAATTTTGCTTTGATGACGATGAGCGTGATCCAATGGTAGTAAATCGGTAGATGAGGGTGTTTATTGTAGCCGAAAAGGATAGAAGTCTCGCGAATAAAGTTTGACCCCGCGCGATCCTCGCCAAGTTGATCGCCGATGTTTTTCATGTTTCGAGTGTAGTGGCATCTATGAAGAGGTCTTTTTTTGAAGGTTTAAAAAACCTTCTTCACTGAGGGTTAGCGGGGGTGGGGGGCGTTACGCGTGACATGTGACGTTACGCTGTTCTATCGTGAAACTCATTAGTTATTCATTGAATTCGTTTCCCTCAATTGCTCAGACGAAATGTTTCGTAATTGTTTTTCGGTAACTGAAAGTCATTGATTTTAATGATGGATAAACAAATTTCGGCGTGTCGACAGTATAATTTCAATATTGAAATTATAGTGCTGTATTGGTGAAGTCATACATCTCTGATAGTCGACTCACAGCTGACTCTACGTCGACTTGAGAAAATCGGCGGTTGACTCAAATTTTGGTTTTCAAGTCGACTTGGAGTCGGCTTGTTATAAGTCGACCCTGGGTTGACTTAAACCGGGACATAAGTCAACTCTGTGTCGACTTTTCGTCGACAAGTAGTCAACAATTTTAGTCGACTTAGAATATTTTCGGCCGTCTTCTAGTCGGCTAATAGTCGACGTTGTGTTGTTTGGGTCCGAATACCCAACATTTCAATATCATGTCAATAGAGCTCTATTTTTCCGCTCACTCGGTTCAACTAATTTCTTCCTATATTCCAGGCAGGATACATATCCACAGTCGATCAACGAACAAATATGTACGAACAATTCGAGAGATAGAAATCCTCGTCTTGATTTTTATTTCGCAAGCAGGTGAGAGTGGACCTAGCTTTGAACACATTCAGGAATAAAGGAATAAAGAGTTCGAAAGAGTTCGATAAGAATTCGAAAAAATTTTAGCCACCCTCGGTACCTTCCTCGCGATAAGATGAATTACAGTGTGGACGAGCGCTTCCCGGACTTGGCGTGCGGCAGTTTTTCGGTCTTATAATACGGACACTGGCTGGCGCGCCGCATCGCGTCATTTTCAAGCGACTCTGGAAGTTTCGTGCTTATGCTAATAATTCATATTTCGGATGATACAATGATGAGCATGTGTTCGTAGATGTAACGACAAATTGTAACAAATACCACAATACGAAAGCCAGTACAATCAACTCGAAATCTAATTGTACAATATCGGAAAAATATTTCGGGTATCATATGAGGTTATTTCAGGATCTGGAGAAAAAAGTATGATGTTATTAGGAAGTCTGCAAATCTGACGACTTTTGAGCATCTTAGGCCACCATATTATGGCCGCCATTTTGTTTCTGATAATTTTGAGTTCAGATTCGTATTCAGCGACCCTGCAAACCCCCGAGTATCGAGTTTCACGTATATCTGACGATTTTTGATCGTCTCCGGCCGCCATATTGGGGCCTCCATCTTGTTTTTGATAATTTTGAGTTCAGATTCGTAATCAGAGACCCTGCGAACCCCCGAGTATCGAGTTTCACGTATATCTGACGATTTTTGATCGTCTCCGGCCGCCATATTGGGGCCGCCATCTTGTTTTTGATAATTTTGAGTCCAGATTCGTAATCAGCGACCCCGAAAACTTTTTGTCACAATTTTCGTCTTTTTTGTAGTTTCGGTCGGTTTTTAACGATTTCGAGCCACTGTGCGAAGGCCCTGAGCCGGTCGCTGATCTGCGCTAGGATTGGCGGACTCTGATCGGCTATTACTTGGAAACCATGGCTCTAACAAAAAAATTGCAGGAATGATTTTCGTCTTATTTTGCGTCGAGGAACCCGCTGATGACCTCAAAGTGGGAGCATTCCAAACCACCCTGTATAGCAATCCGTCTTCGAGATTTTTTTTCCATTAACTTGGGATGCTTATGAAAAACACAATAATTACGATATCAAGATTGCGAAAAGAGCCTGAATCGCTAGTTTGAACCTTAACAACCAAGATCAGTGTGTGTGCGAGGGTAGGCGACGTATGGACTGTGGGGCCGGACGTAATAATAATATGCTTACAAAATCATGGAATTGTTATTAGAAAAAAAAAAAAAAGTAATTGACAAATCTATTGCGAATTTGTTTCCCTCTTCTGAGTGGAATCAAACTCCTTCGAATGAGATAGGACTATGAATTAAAAATGTGAATTATAAAATGGAAATCTGAATTTAAGGAAAAAGCTATTTCTGGTAATTTTAAGACTCGTTGATGATTAATTGGACGATCTGTTGTATTTCTTCAATATCGATTTTATTTTCAGGGAATTGAAGGTTCCATAATGAATAGTAAAAATGATCTCCCTTCACATTCTGATCTTTCAAAATCAATTAGTTTTATAGCTAAATAGGAATTAGCTGATTCATTTGCCAACTTTGCACGACAAATCACCAAAAACCTCAATTCTCGATGCTTCGAGGTTTTATTGCTTGGTTTCTTGATAAACTAGGATTACGGATCGAAGGACAAGTAATTCGACTTACAGTATCGTTGTTACATATGGGCAATTCCATATCAAGTGATCAAGGCTTTTGGGACAAATTTTTCCGATCTTGACGTCGATCTCAGAAAAAGTAGTTCACGATGAAAAAAAAATACTCGCCAAAGCTTTTTTTTATTCTCAACTAGGGGCTCCGCCCCTCCGCGCTTCGCGCGGCAACCCCGCTCGGCGCTTCGCGCCTCACTTTTCCTAGGAATGGCTGGTCTAACTTTTTTTAATCTTCAGTGGCTGTCCTAACCATTTCTAACCCTTCTTGGGACACTCATTCCTATCCGTTACACCCACTGTTACTACATCGAATCCCGTAGACCTGGAGACCGAAAACTATGGCGCGATAGACCTGGACACCCAGAACTATGGCGCGATAGACCTGGACACCCAGAACTATGGCGCGCGATAGACCTGGACACCCAGAAGTATGGCGCGATAGACCTGGAGACCAAAAACTATGGCGCGATAGACCTGGAGTCCAAAAACTATGGGGCGGTAGACCTGGACATCCAGAACTATGGCGCGATAGACCTGGAGACCAAAAACTATGGCGCGGTAGACCTGGACATCCAGAACTATGGCGCGATAGACCTGGAGACCAAAAACTATGGCGCGGTAGACCTGGACATCCAGAACTATGGCGCGCGGTAGACCTGGAGACCAAAAACTATGGCGCGGTAGACCTGGACATCCAGAACTATGGCGCGATTGACCTGGAGACCAAAAACTATGGCGCGGTAGACCTGGACATCCAGAACTATGGCGCGATAGACCTGGAGACCAAAAACTATGGCGCGGTAGACCTGGACATCCAGAACTATGGCGCGGTAGACCTCGACATCCAGAATTATGGCGCGATAGACCTGGACACCAGGAACTATGGCGCCATATACCTGGACACCAGGAACGGCGCGATAGAACGCGAATATAACCTGGATGCAGAAAACTACGCCGAAAACTCATGACCCAGATGCTGACACACAGAGATCAACAAGTGTCAGAGATCAAGCCTAGATTCTGACCGTCCATGGTTACGAGCGCCCATAGTTACGGGGACACGATATTCAGATTTTCGGCCCATAGTTACGGGGACACGTTTGGCCCATAGTTACGGAGACACGAAACTTTTTTATACATATATACATATGAAGAGATATTTTCGAAGTTATGCAACCTCTTCGTTTTGGCGCATTTTTTTTTTCAAAAAATTATAACTCCGGCTTCGTTGGTCATAGGGAGATCTACTTGGGCTCATTTTCTTTGCAAAAGAATATAGTTTTTAGAAAAAATAAGGCATTGGGATTTTCGATCGCTGAACATTAAATTGTCTCCCTTTCCCGAAACAATTAGAGATTGCGGAAAAATGAATTTTTTTTTTTTTAATCTGAAAAAAATCAGAGACGTAGATGTATGTATCCTCTCAGTGGTGTGTAATTTTCAGAGTGGGAGAGCCAGACGTTATTTTTTTATGGCCCAAAATGTGTATTACGTTGATAAATACCTTTTATCGTGTAATATTTTCGGCAGACTACTTAAATATTTAGAATTCAAGAGTGGGTTTTTCGGTTCAAATAATATCTTTAATCATGTATTTTGGACCAAATTATGTTGCTTCAACTTCAAGCTTACTAATTATTTCAACCAACATTGAAAATTCTGCAACTATAGGTCCAACGAATACTCATAATCCACGTAAGTCTTTTCTATTTCCGAAGCATTTTCGTAACACAAAATATAATCTCTTACGTGGATTATGAGTATTCGTTGGACCTATAGTTGCAGAATTTTCAATGTTGGTTGAAATAATTACAGTAATACCCCTCAATAGTCAACCCCTCAATAGTCCATATCCCTCAATAGTCAACGAATTTCCCCTCTCGAGACCCCGAAATAGGCCACCGACGTTCTCCTTCCATAGTCCCGATTCCCCTGAGACCCTGTTTAGTGGCGCTCCTTATAGCATGCGCACAACTGAATTTCTCAGCAGACGAACATACATATGGCAGTTACAAACATCCACGAGTAATAAGGAGATTCCACTCCGCGGTAAAACACGTCCCCAATTTTGAGGTAGAGTTAGAAGGATTGTCAAAATGCGATTTGAGCGCCTCTTACGGAAAAAAGAGAAATTTCCGCTATATACATATGTATACTACTCCTGATATACACAAGTAGAAAAAGAAGGGCGGCGATCGTAACCTGCGTAAACAAACGTGAATTCGTATAATGCATATTTGGAGCGGGTGAAAGCTAGTGAAAACCGAGTGATAGCTTTTTGGAAACCGAATCAACCTGAAATTCATCAAAACGTGATTATTGAGGTCCAAGGAAAGATGTAAGTACCATTCCGAAGAAGTGTTTTAATTTCTTGTAGAAACTACATAATACTCATGTCAATTATAGGTTATGTTGTATACAAAGCTTTCTACCTGTTTGATAAATGATACTCGTGCACCATCAATGACTTCAAGCTAGTCTTATGACTATAACGAATACTATTTACATTAAATCCAGAAACATAAACGTGTGTAATCTATTTGATTGTTGCAGGTTATGTTTGCAAGTCACGGATACAGTTTAAATTAACGTTTCATTCATCAAGACCAAGTTCTCTGGATCTTCAGTCTTCATCAAGCCCATTCATACATAGAACGGTTTTCATGGAACAGCGTGGATTACACCGAGTGCTTGAACTGTATCCCTCATCCTCTATTTAAAAAAAATTGTCTCGCATTAGTGAAAAAGAGATATAAAAACTCTGAATATTCACAGCAGTTTTGCCAAATTCGCCTATAATGGTAGTAACAATGCGAAACTGTGAAAACACGTTCAGCTTTCATTACCTACAAAACAATGTAGAAACAGTGCACTTACCATCTGAAAGATGGTGTTATACCAGAGGCGATGAATCTTTCCTTGGTTTTCAGAAAATCGAAAACGATGCTACGATCAGAAAAAGAGTCGCTGTTCGTGCTGACTTGAGCATACAGATCTTTATTGCAAATGAAATAATGCCATTTTCAAAATATATAAAAATCAGTAGTATCCCAGAATTCAGCAATCTTTTGAAATCTGTTGATGAATCGCCATAAGATATAACTTTAATCGAATTATAACAATTTCCAAGATTAATTCCTACTATTGTAGTCATTCTTTAAACGCTTGAATGTTGTAAAGGAATTGTACTGTTTTGAGTACTGCTTTGCTATTTTATTGCCTATCATCAAATTAATTCCAACTGTAAATATACTAATTCACACTGCTTCATCAATTTGGCAGAAATCATGTACAACCTAATATATTATACCTCACATTATACAGAACGCTTCATAAGATTCGATAATCAGTATATGTATTTATCATGTAAGAACAATTTGTTTAAAAATAAAGTTTCCACATAGGTACATGTCTTTGTTTATTGTTAGGGGCCGTCCATTTATTACGTAAGACAACTTTCGCCCATTTTTGACCCCCCCTCCCCCCTCAGTAAGAAATCGTAAGAATTGCAAAGTCCCCCCCCCTCCCCCAGAAATCTTACGTAAGATTGAATAAGTACCTGAAATATTCAAAGTGATTACAAAAATCGTGACAGACGTGGGGCCTAGGGAAATTTTGGCGCAATGTCGAGCTGATTTCCGATTAAAAAGAAAAGAAAAATCTTACGTAAGATGTCTTCAGAGTCCCCCTCTCCCCCAAGTAAGACTAAGTAAGAAATGTTGAACCCCTCCCCCCCCCTAAAACGTCTTACGTAATAAATGGACGGCCCCTTATCACAATTCATTCTTCGAACCGCGTCAATCACATGGCTACAGCTTCGATGTTTCCACGAAAATAATTTTCCATGCATGTCGTTTAAACGGAATTGAGTCTGTCTTTGTGAGCACTTCCCCTTCACAACAAACGATTTTCGACCAAGCTCTTAACATTTCGTCCTACGGGAAGAATTACGGTAAATATAGTAACACAATAAATAACATAATACAAAATTTATAAATATTAATATCTCTCGCTTACTGTTCGTGGTCTAAAGAAACACAATTTCTTTCCTTTTTCAGGACGGGACTCACAACCGTAAACGACACACCGCATCCTGATGCCTTGCTGGAATTTTTTTTTTTCTTAAATAATCCATTTTTGTCATTCATTCGAAAAACTTAATTGGCGCGGGATTCCACCGAGTCTCTTGATCTCAGAATGTAAACTTGGACATAATAAATGATACTTACTTGACGATTATTTCATTCTTTGTAGTTTGTACCTTTTTTTACCATACCGTGTTACTCGAAAGAGTCAACTGCAATCACAATTCTCATTACACTTCACAATCTAAGCCCACTTAAAATTGCGGCGGAAACAATACAATCACACCTCAATTCTCAAACCGCCAGAACGTTCAGTCGCGTGGTCGCAAGATCGTTGGGATCGTAGGGGCCAGGGGGAACAGGGGAGAGCGCGATACGGCTTTACACCGCAAGAGGCGCTTCAATCGCATTTTGACAAAGTCCTCAACTCTACCCCAAAAACTGGGCCGGCTTTTCAGCCACAGCGCTGCTTGAGTGGGATCTCCTTATTACTACTCCGTGCAAACATCCAAAAATGATAACATAACCTGCACAAAGAAATCAAACTTCTTCTTCTTCTTCTCCTTATGGCTATCCGAAATCAAACTGAGACATGTGATACACAACCTCAATGATCTTACCGTCAGTGGCGTATGCGCGGCCTACTAGACTGTGTGTGTGTGTGTGTGTGTGTGTGTGTGCGTGTGAATTCCGTCTATTTGGGTGGGGATGCGGACTATTGCGGGGCTTGAAGGTCCCGAAGAGTTGACTATTGAGGGGCATTACTGTAGTAAACTTGAAGTTCAAGCAACATAATTCGGCCCGAAATACATGATTAAAGATGTTATTTGAACCGAAAAACCCATTCTTGAATTCTAAATACTTAAGTAGTCTGCCGAAAATATTACACGATAAAAGGTATTTATCAACGTAATACACATTTTGGGCCATAAAAAAATAAGGCCTGGCTCTCCCACTCTGAAAATTACACACCACTGAGAGGATACATATATCTACGTCTCTGATTTTTTTCAGATTAAAAAAAAATGCATTTTTCCGCAATCTCTAATTGTTTCGGGAAAGGGAGACAATTTAATGTTCAGCGATCGAAAATGACAGTGCCTTATTTTTTCTAAAAACTATATTCTTTTGCAAAGAAAATGAGCCCAAGTTGATCTCCCTATGACCAACGAAGCCGGAGTTATGGTTTTTTGAAAAAAAAATGCGCCAAAACGAAGAGGTTGCATAACTTCGAAAATATCCGTATATAAAAAGTAGATGGCAATTTATCGTTTTGCGATATGGACTGCCAGCTTCATGTAAGATATGATTCTGCCGACTTCATGTAAGATATTTTGACTTCGTATCAGTTGTTTCGGCCTTGATTCTGCCGACTTCGTGTCAGTTGTGCTATTTTGCTATAGTTTGTGCCCGCGAGTCACTGATATATATATTGACTGGATAGCGCATTGCCTATGCTAGCATACAGACTGCCGTGTACCGCTTAGAAGGGCTGCAGCGGCCATTTTTGAGGCGGAAATCGGCGCGTAATTTGAAACTGAGTATGCTTTTTAGCCTGTTTTCTGCCTATCTATAAGAATTTGCGACGGGAAAAAAAAAACAAAAAGTTATAGTGCTGTAGATACGTGTAGAACACATGGAAAATGATAGTTAAAGTTAATTAAAATAATGAAAATTTTATTACTTGTCGATACAACCAAATCTCACTAATGTGTGAATTTAATAATTCATGAAATCACGTCACCATATTCGGATTACTATTCATGTACTCCCATTTCGACAAATTCTCTTCATTTACTAATCTCACTGTTTTCATTACACTCGCGATTGTCAGCTGAATGTCCACCATCTTCCGCCTCAAAAATGGCGTCGTTGCTCGGTTCAATGCGGTACACGGCCGAGAGCCCAGGCGCTATCCAGTCAATATATATATCAGTGCCGCGAGTGCATTTTTCTACGGCCGTCGTGAGATTTTTTAAATAAAAGCAAAGATTATGGATTTAGAGCTATGATATCAACAGTTTTTATTTCTGTCACAAATGTTGATAGACTCCGCGATCCTTATGAGTGAGAGGTAGGTTATAGGTTAACCACATCATCGTTTCCTCGACACAACCTACAGAAATGATGGTCCATCAGCCGAAAATTTCAGTCGCGCATTGTGTGCGAAAAATCAAACACCAAATTCTTAAGATTTCTAAGGTTAGTTCAAAGTTTTGTCTGGCTCATCCACGGCCTGCTGTGCTAATGACGAAATTGATTCGAAAAGGCAAAATAAATTAGTGAGCCACTGAGAAGCGCCATACATGAACATGTACACTGTAAAAAATGTTTGTGTGAACTTCCAACACATGTGTTGGAAGTTTTATGCACAGAGTCATAAAATCACCTCACATTTTAGTAAAATAAGATTGGATTAGTTTACAAATACGATGAATTTACTACACAATTTTGTCGAATCCCTACACAATTTCGTATTGTTGCTATGAATGTGTAGTGATACCGTACCCAGTATACCCTATAACCTTAAGATGAACCTCATGCTTAGAATATCCTTAGAAGTTCAACGTCACAAGTTTTATTCAAAATTACGGAAATCACATAATTGAGTAATGTTGAAGTCGGAAATTATACGAAATTAAATATATGACAATTAATAATAAACAATGGCCGCTAATAAAAAAAGGTAAACTTTTTGGTCAAATGATTAAACAATTACCTACTGTACTTATGCACATGAATTGCCCTTTTTATTATCATTTGTGTTGTACACAGAAGTAATTGACCTTCTCAATCATTTGCTACTAGAAAGTTATACGATTTGAATTACGAGCCATCGACACTATTCTGTTAGCATGTTGGAAACAAAAATGAGCACGTCAAACAACAACAGAATGTTGTATGAATTATGCCAGTTGAAAATGAATATGGGGCTGTCCACGTCAATTTACCTAGGCTCGTGACCGCAACTTTTTTGATTTGCTTTATAATTTTTTCTATTATTGTACTTGCTGTAAAACATTTTTCTGAATTTTTTCAGATTAAAAAAAAATCCCTGTTCGAGTTATGATTTCTTTTCGACCGAAAAAAGGACCATTTTTGTTAATCTGAAAAAATTCACCCACAGCCCCATAGGTATATATATGTTTATATATATTCAAAGTCACGTCTAAATCAAACAGATCAGTCGAAAATAATGAAATTGCATCAACATACAACTTTGTTAACACTATACATGACAAGACATCGTCGCAGCCATGTTCGAATCAATTGTGGTTCGAATCAATTGCGTATCCATTATTATTTGTAACCATCGGTTAGTCGTCTTTGGATTTCTGCAAAAGTAGAAAACAACATTCGATTGCGGATGTTATTACTTACTCACTCATGCCAGAGGGAAATAATACGAATCAAATCGTCCAATTCAAGTTCATCTTTCTATTTAGAATTGATATTTGTGATTCATTGTCAGATGAATTTCAATTAACGTTATCTGTTCAATAATTATTGATACGTGAAAATATTCCATTCACTTCTTTGTATTTTCTGTTAATATAAATCAATTAGCAAGAATTTGTTCCAGTTATTTCATGTAAAATTCTAATTATTTCAGTTATTATTCCTTATTCAAATCAATTCTTATCAATTCAGTTATTTCCTATCAATTAACGAACTATTGACACATCAATTTAACAAATTATTCCACAATTGATTTGTGTGTCAGCCAAAATATATGTGTGGAAATAGAAAAATGTTCGTGTTTTACTTTCGCGAAAACTTCAGAATTTGTAATTGATCTTCTTTTGGGGATTACTGTAGCCTTAAGAAGTTCATCATCAGGTAGAGAGGACTCGCTACTTTCGTGATTTTGGAGAGAGCATATAGTGAGGATCTATAAGTATTGATATGATTTCAATACTCGATCTACGATCTCCAGAATTAGTTACTTTTTCCAATCTAGATCAAGACGGTAACAACGTGTCTCATAAATAATTAGTAACCGGAGAGCGCGCGAAGCGCGCTATTACCCTAGTTGAGAATAAAAAAAAGCTTTGGCGAGTATTTTTTTTTCATCGTGAACTACTTTTTCTGAGATCGACGTCAAGATCGGAAAAATTTGTCCCAAAAGCCTTGATCACTTGATATGGAATTGCCCATATACCTATTGAAAGTGTTGCCGGGTGGAATTTACCAGGAATGTATACGTACATACATGGATATCCTGAGCATACATCAAGATAAAAGTTCGATAACACGATGAAAAAACAAAAAAGGCAGGAATAGAAATGGCGACCCAGGAAAAAATCGAGTAGATCTATGTAGATCTAAATGCTTTAGATCTACGTAGATCTAAATTTTGGAATAGATCTAATGAGATTTACGTAGATCTTATGAGATCTCAAGAGATCTACGTAGATCTAATTTTTACGTCATTGTCAATTCCGGAAATGAATTGAAAAAACATTGATTAATTGCATAACTATAATGAAAAAATACTCACTATCGTCATAAAATAAGAAATCGTGAATACGAGTAAGGAAAGAAAATTTAAAAAAAAAAAAATTGTGAAAATCGAACAAATCGGAATCGAACCCTGGAACTTCGGATTACCAAACCTGTACCGTACTAGATGAGCTAAGGCGCCTTCTGAAAGTACGTGCGTTTCTGGCATACTTATGGTCCAATCAGTCCAGACAGACTTGAAATATTTCCAAATACGGTACCAGAACTACTCAGATCCGAGTAGATCTACTTGGCTTCAATGAGCAACAACGTTTTGCTGCAATTATTCCATCTACTCATTTCAGATCTACCTAGATCGAAAGTAGATCTACCTAGATCTAAAGTAGATCTAACGATATCTGGGTGGATATACATAGATCTAAGAAGCATGGGCATTCGAACATGACAGTAGATCAATTCGAAGCTACGTAGATCTACGAAAATCTTTGGAGATCTAGGTAGATCTAGGTAGATCTACGATTTCCCAAAATTTAGATCTACTTAGATCTAAATTCGATCTCCGGAGATGCGAATTAGATCTAAACCATTTTTTCCCGGGGAGGGACAATGCTGCAGAGGATGAGTGTTTCGTCGAGGTATCGATGCGCGTCAAATGGTCAGATTTCTTGTGTCCCACACTATACTTTAGATATGGCGCGGGTAGTTTTGTTAAATAAAGATTGTTAGAATAGAATTTGGTCGAATAACTGTATATTTACAAATTGTTGAATGTTCGATCATTTACAAGGTTTACAGAAATTAGTATGGTTGTTAAATGTTCTTGAACTTGTTGAGTAATTTTGTTTAGTTGATATGACGAAATATTTCCAAGTTGTTTATTTTAGTAAGTTAATTAATATTTCAGTAAGATTTGACTGTTTGTTAGATATTCGATAGGTTGTTGATTTGTTAGGTATTTGATAGTTTGTCGATGTGAGGACTGAGTCTCCTGTTTATTTTGAAGAAAGTCACTTAGGTAGAGTCGTAAAAAGAACTGGGATTTTGAGTTTAGGGTCGCACATTTGGTCGCCAAATGTGCTGGTCAGAAATAGAGAAAATTAGTAGAAAGTTCGAGGGGTTTATGGTCGATATCCCGTCTATTGTTCCGTGTCTTCGTCCCGTCTCTGGGTTTTTACCAGTTAAGGCTGCCGCCGACTAGAGCACTGCACTGCACTGCACAGCGCCTTCTATCACGTGAAATATATCTATATATATATTATATATAGATATATTCATACATACAAAAGGCGCTGTGCAGTGCAGTGCAGTGCTCTAGTCGGCGGCGGCCTTTAGTCTTTGTATGCTAGAATTGATATAATATTATTGAAACTAGAAGAAATCTAATCTAAATTAATATTAAGAATTCGCGTGGTGACACGCAACAAGATTGCAGATTGAAATACACGGTTTATTTGACGACCTCTATATTCTTGAGGTATACATTGACGGTTAAGAGTACATATGGATAAAAGTTATGATTTAGTCAAAACATTCGGGCTGCTATATAAAATACAGTTGCAAGGTTGACATTCCGCTGACAATACGATCCTTAACAACGCAACCAACTATAAACAATATTGGTAAAGTCATCAATCGCTGCATGTATTTCGCCTATGGCACAACTAGCGGAGGCTTCTCCGCTTCCACAGAAACTGATCCTGAGCTTTTGAATTTCGTTGAATAACAATGCGTAGATCTTGTTGAGCGCATTCACTGCTGGAGTCGGTAGGCCCTTGTCGTTAGTCACTGCGTGCCAGGCTGTCAAGAACTTTTCGTGTTGGAGCGAGTTCTGGAACTTTTGAATCGCATTCTTGGTTGCGACCTCATTTTGACATTCCCAGGCTTCCTCAAGGCTGTTGAATAGGGCGTCTCGGTTGGCCGCAGACTCGGCCGAAGCCAGAGCCACCAGTTCTGGATGATTAGCAATATGCGCGGCTTCGGAAAGGGCCGCGTCCCCGGCACTGTGGTGCTTATCGTATTCCGCTAGTGCATCGTCGACCGACAACGAATTGTCTCCAACTGCTTTGCAGATGGCTTCACCCGCCTGATGCCATTCAGTGCGTGATTTTTCCTTAGCAGTTTCAAGATCCGATGGGGCCAAAGAGGCTTGCGCCGCAGCAGCGAATAGTACAAAGACGATGAATTTGTTTGCCATTTTGGTAGACTATCATTGACGCCCAGCGTACTCGCTCTTTTATACCAATCCGTACCCCCAGTTATTACACGTTATCACAGCTGCTGCAAGGCCAACAGCATTCGCAATCAACTATTTAATCAGTCCCACGGTAAGTTATCTAAGTTTTTATAGTTTCCGTGATCCGGAAATGTAGGTATCGAGTCGATAAATCTGACCACCTGCAGGATACGTGCAAAAAAATAAGTACGCGGTAAATGTTTCGTGACACAAGTATACCCGACACTTGGAGAATTTATTGCTCTCAATATACATCCGGAAGTTCCTGCACGAATAGGCCATCTTCGACTTTAGTGCCACTGCACGGTTTCGAGTTTTAATTACTGTGATATGAGAATGTAGAATTGACTAAGTTATTATAGAATCTGACCACCTGCAGGATACGTGCAACGAAATGAGTACGCTGTTAAATGTTTCGTGACACAAGTATACGCGACACTTGAAGAATTTATTGCTCTCAATATACATCCGCATTTCCTGCACGAATAGTCGATAGTCGATATTCGACTTTAGTGCCACTGCACGGTTTCGAGTTTTAATTACTGTGATATGGTATTGATAATTTGATATGATATGATATTTAATTACTGTGATACTGTGAACCCCAGGGCTCAGTCCTTGGACCACTTCTTTTCTTATTGTTTATGAACGATATCGGATCTGTACTCGGGCACAGTAAACATGTCATGTTCGCAGACGATCTTCAGATTTACTTACACTTTTCATTTGATAACCTACCTATCGCAGTTGCTAACATGACTGAAGACGCAAATGCGGTCTCAAACTGGGCGCTTACAAACGGACTCACGTTGAACATTGCTAAGACCAAGGCCAATTTCCTTGGCTCTGCAGCTTATCTATCCCGGCTTAGACTCTTGGACGTTCCTGCGGTGTTTGTAAACGGGCAAGTCATTCCCTATGTCGAGTAGGTGTCTCAAAAAAACCTCACTTTCGAAAATCACTGATGCATGCTAAAAAGGTGGTGCCTATTGATGAAAAAAGTAGGTTCGTGAAACCCACAGTCTATGAGATGAGATTTAGTACTGCCTCAAGACAATAGAACGAAATTTCAAAAAAATCCAAAAAATACTGACGCATGTTAAAATTCTTCTAATTTAACACTGAAAATGAAGGTTCACGAAACCCAGACTCTTTGGGGTAAAACTTAGTACTGCCTCAAGGGAAAAGGGAGTAAAAAAAATAAATTATAGTAACAATTGATGCATCTTGAAAAAATTGGACTTTTTCACGAACCAATGAGGCACGCACAAGCTGGAGCTTCTGAGATAATATTTAGTACTGCCTCAAGAGGGGTGAAGTGAGAAATTATGAAAATATGATTTTTTAACAGTGATCATAAATAATTTTTTTTTTTGTGTTGGAATCGATCACTCGGCATTGTGTAAACATAGAAGATATCGATCTGGTCGAGTCAAGTTGGTGAATAGAAGAAAAAGACGGACGCTTTCTGGTTAATTCAACGTTTCGGCGCTCGGGTTGTCGCCCTCATCAGAACTAGCCGGTTTTAGCCAAAAAGCTCATCGCTTTTTTGCGTAAGGCACGATCGCAGAGTGCTGGTTTGTTTTGAAATAGTGTTCAAATCCCCCAAAAATTTCAAAATTTTGATTTGTGATTAGAAGGCTGAATTCCAAAGCTCGCTATTATTTTCAAAATTGACAAAGATAGCAATCGCCATTTCTGAACCGGAAGTCGGATCGGGTCTAAAAAGAAATTTGCACATCTTCGGGGTAAAAAAAGTATCCAGTGCAAATTTCATCAAAATCGGTTCAGCGGTTTGGCTAAGCTCGTGTTTACAAGCAACTTCAACGATTTGACACCGAGACGCTGGGGCCGGAAAAATCCTAAAAAATTCCCAAAATTTTGATTCGTGATCAGAAGACTGTATTCCAAAGCTCGCTGTTGTATCTTCAATATTGACAAAGTTAGCAATCGCAATTTCTGAACCGGCAGTCGGATCGAGTACACAAACAAAATTGCACATCTGCAGGCTGAAAACAGTATCCAGTGCAAATTTCATCAAAATCGGTTCAGCGGTTTCGCTAAGCTCGTGTTTACAAGCAACTTCAACGATTTTACACCGAGACGCAGGAGCCGGAAAAATCCTCAAAAATTCCCAAAATTTTGATTCGTGATCAGAAGACTGTATTCCAAAGCTCGCTGTTGTATCTTCAATATTGACAAAGTTAGCAATCGCAATTTCTGAACCGGCAGTCGGATCGAGTACACAAACAAAATTGCACATCTGCAGGCTGAAAACAGTATCCAGTGCAAATTTCATCAAAATCGGTTCAGCGGTTTCGCTAAGCTCGTGTTTACAAGCAACTTCAACGATTTTACACCGAGACGCAGGAGCCGGAAAAATCCTCAAAAATTCCCAAAATTTTGATTCGTGATCAGAAGACTGTATTCCAAAGCTCGCTGTTGTATCTTCAATATTGGCAAAGTTAGCAATCGCAATTTCTGAACCGGAAGTCGGATCAAGTACACAAACAAAATTGCACATCTGCAGGCTGAAAACAGTATCCAGTGCAAATTTCATCAAGATCGGTTCAGCGGTTTGGCTGAAACCGTGTTTACAAGAAATGGGCGGGTCACATACACCACTCTTGAAAATGTTCGAAAACGACTACTCAGGAGCCAAAACGTGCTCCCTACATGATTTTAGAATTTTTACTCGACCCGACGTTTTTAGCGATGGCGAATGTATAAGGCACTCCGTTTTTAACGATCGTGCCTAAAAACTGTTTATTATACATATAAAGAAACAGGCGTATGACAGGCTATTTTAAATCTAACATGAACAAGTTTGAAAGATATATAATCTCGACATTTTTCACCTTAAAAGCGTCAATCAGTACATATCCACAAAACACACGGTAATCCAAAGGCAGAATGCAGTAAGCTTAGATAGAGTGAAACCACTGTGAGGAAAAAAAAAACTGAAGATAGAAACATTCTTCTTCCTCTTCTTTCTCCTTTATGGCGATCACCTGAATGACATAAGTCTAGGTATGTGCCAATGTACTCTTTGTTTATTATCAGATTGTTGAAATGCTTTACATCTCTAGAAATTCAAGATTGAAACATTGACAGGCAGATTTCAAATTACAGGAGACCCACTGACAGTTGATGTGAATTTTTCTATTTTCGTTTCTTGAATACGGTAATAGCCATCTTGGTAGTTCACAGATAAGAAAGAGACGTACAGTCACACGATTAAAAAAAGCTGGTTCATTAAATGTAAAAACGTTAGAAGTCAGAGAATTAAAACGAGTTTGGTGACGTCCGTATATGGAACAAAGCGTCGTGTGAATTTATTTATTTTTTGTTCATCTATTATTTCAACCTAAAGCCTACGAACAACATATAAAACACAGGTTTATTCCATAACATTGTATTTGGTCTTTTTGTGTCATTTACGAAAAAAAAAGGATGAAAAAAACAACATTTACGAAAAAGACCAAATACATTGTTATGGAATGCACCTATGTTTTATATATTGTTCGTATGCTTTAGGTTGAAATAATGAATGAATTTAAAAAAAATTATTTATGATCATTGTTAAAAAATCATATTTTCATAATTTCTCACTTCACCCCTCTTGAGGCAGTACTAAATATTATCTCAGAAGCTCCAGCTTGTGCGTGCCTCAATGGTTCGTGAAAAAGTCCAATTTTTTCAAGATGCATCAATTGTTACTATAATTTATTTTTTTTACTTCCTTTTCTCTTGAGGCAGTACTAAGTATTACCCCAAAGAGTCTGGGTTTCATGAACCTTCATTTTCAGTGTTAAATTAGAAGAATTTTAACATGCGTCAGTATTTTTTGGATTTTTTTGAAATTTCGTTCCATTGTCTTGAGGCAGTACTAAATCTCATCTCATAGACTGTGGGTTTCACGAACCTACTTTCTTCATGAATAGGCACCACCTTTTTAGCATGCATCAGTGATTTTCGAAAGTGAGGTTTTTTTTTAGACACCCTAATGTCGAGTCAGTTCGAAACTTGGGCGTCCAATTATCTTGTGACCTTACGTGGAAAGAACATGTTTCTCAGATTTCTCGTAGGGTTTATGCAACCCTGCGTAGGCTCAGGTGCCACAGCGAAGTATTTACTCCCGAGGTTAGGGCCGTACTTGTAGCTTCCCTGATGCTACCCCATCTCGATTATTGCTGCCTGGTATACAACGATCTCACCGGCAACCTAAATCTCAGGCTGCAAAGGCTCTTAAGTTGCGGAATTCGCTTTATCTACACCTTACGTAAAGACGTTCACATCACACCGTACCGACTCGAACTTAAATGGCTCAGAGTCAGTGATCGCCGGCTCTATTTTCTGGGTTCCTTACTCTACCAACTGCTAGACACGTCGTCTCCAGCCTACCTTCGTGCACTTTTTCGGGACCCCGATCCTGCGCTTCGCCGTTCTTCCAGGCTCATCAGCTCCAACGCCTCCTCTACCTTCCTGATTCCAGCGTGTAGAACTTCGACTTACCGCAACTCCTTCCTTCTCACAGCCATTCATTTCTGGGACAATTTGCCCATCTCCGTTCGCAATGCGCCAACCCTCGAAACCTTCAAACGGAGGCTACATGACCACCTGCTTCAATTCGGGATGCGTCGCGCGTCGGTTCTACCGCGACCGAGGCTCTGAGTCTTTGGTGTGCCCCCCTTCGATATACTGCCTGTCGTGGTAAATTTATATATCACCTATTTATAAATTATGTCATAATCATCAATCATTATCTATATTACCATAGCTTGTTGTTTCCCCACATCGGCTCAAGTCCTCACAACATTTCATTTCATTATTTCATTTGTGCTCGCATAGTTGCTGTGTATTATATTTCATAATATTACCGTCAAACTCATCGGCTTGCCTAGGTCTGATGCATGCTTTTATTATACTTCTGTCGTTACATGTCTCGCGCCACTCTACATCATTCCATCTCGTCCATCATCTCACTGTGCCAGCCTATACACTGGCCCACAGTTCAGCTCGTTCTGCCCTTATTCACCCGTCAGATTGCATTCATTACTCCTTATTCATTATTATTACTATTTACCAACTAATTTATTCATCATCACCGTCATTAACTTATTTTCGTCTGTATCCTCGCAAACTGTTAGTCGTTAGTTTTGCAACTAGTCGCAGTTAAGGATCTATATTGATATTATTTACCCTTCATGAGTCAAGTTTTACATATGAATGTATCCATTCATTACCATCTCTTATTCTCGTTTACTATCTGTACTGCAATATTGTTAAGCCACTATCTGTAAAATGTTTCCTTTGCCCAATGGCCAGAACTTAGGCCAAAGGCATATCGATAAAGTACAATACAATACAATACAATATGAGAATGCAGAATTGTAGCACTGATTCCGGAATTGCAGCGCCGAACCGAGGTAGGGTGCAACTACCGCGATAACTTTTGTTCGGTATCTCACAAGCTAGATCCGGGACAGAACCAGAACTTACCCGATTTCAAACAACCCCAATTTGCGTTGAAATTGCGCCGGATCTTTTCTTTCAGGCCATTCTATGGCTATTGCGGGATTGAAATGAAGAATTTCGATATCCTCAATTCACATAATAAGGGCCTAAGGCTATAGTTTCGATAGTCCTATAGTAAACCGGGCCTGTTAATAGCATTCGAACTGTGAGTGTGTGTATACTTGCTCTTGACTGAAGTTTAGAACAAAATTGCGATACATGGAAGGTTGGAGTTATTTTCCGGATTTTTTTTTTGTATCAACTCCAAAAACACTCGAACTGCGGATTCTTGCAAAATTCCTATATCAGCAGGTATCGCAAGCTCTCCTTCATTGATTTCAATTTTTTTAAATTCTGGTAAATAATTCGACTATCACGAATTGCAGCGACTTTCTTAACAGTTTTTCGTAGGAAAATCATGGCCGGTTTTCATCAAAAGTTATGAATATTCATCAAAATATGCAGTGTGCTGTAGTTATCTAAAGAAAGAAACTAATTCACGAGCGCAACGAAGAGTATACTTCCCAGAGTTTCAATTTCGAGCTTTCTCATATGGCGCGAACCTCGATTCTATAGCAATCCGTCTTCGAGATTTTTTCCATTAACTTGGGATGCTGATGAAAAACACAGTAATTACGATATCAAGATTGCGAAAAGAGTCTGAATCGCATGTTTGAACCTCAACAACCAAGATCAGGTTGTATGGATGTTCTAAATTGTAGAAATTCTCACATATTACGGGGCAAACCGGTGAAGTAATCGAAACGTTTTAGGTCCGAAAACGAACATAATGTTACGTCTGGCCCCACAGTACATTAGTATTTTATATGGTTTCAGCCCGTGTAAAATACAGAAGTCCACCGAAGGTTGTGATGGTATCAATAGTGATTCCGTTAATTATTTTATTTGTTAATATTTGTTTTGGTGGAAATTGGATCGTTACGAAGAATGTTTTTTTTTTTATCAATTAATTCAATCACTGATTGGTTTTAACCCTGACCCGTAGATCTCCAGAAGTTTATTCTTATGCGGTTTAATCAATGAGTATTCAGAGTCTCTCAGATTGATTTATTTCAATCTGAGGAGAAAGAGTTTCCTTTATCTAAATTAAGTAAATATTAAAACTCTTTCTTAAATAAACAACAGTTCTTTTCTGTGATTAATATTTTGATTATAAATATTTTTATTATTTATACATCCGTTCGCTTTTACAATCTTTGGCCGAATGAATCAAAACAACTGCTCGTTCTTTATTTCCTCCGAACTTCTCAACATTCATTCTTCAATGTATATGTGTTAGAATAAACCTCATAAAAATTAGATGTTCTGAAACCACCTTCACAAGGTGTGAAGCAAGTGGTATTTCAATAAGAATATTCCGCGTAGAACAGTAGTGATTATTATATATGTATAAGAGTTTTATTCGGAGTAGCAGGTGATTATTCAAGAGTGTACAACAGTAATATCTACTATGGATTTGCTTACACGTCTTCGGATTCATTTCAATACAGATCTCTAACAACCAGATGAGGTATATGTAGGAATGGGTATGTGTAGTTCCATGTGTAATGAATTGTGTCTAGCGTAGACACACAATACACAGATTGATCACTTTTGAATTGTGTGACAGTTTCAACGATGCTACATATTTCCGAACGTATTTTTTATAAATATAAGTATGAATTTCAATACATCAACTCTAGTTCTAAAGTGTGCATCCAGAAAACAGAAAAATAAACCTAATTGGAACTTTAAACAACCCTGAAAATCTCTCTCCGCTCAACTGAAATGGGTGAAAAAGGGCTTCGACGCCAAATGTAACTAATGACGATGCGCTTCAGGTAAAGCCCTACCGATTTTTTTCAAAGTATCATGGATAAAAAATAGCTGATTTCTATACAAATGGCTCTTACCGTAGAAATATGTCCGAGTACAATAAGTCGCCAAGAAAAAGTTGATACGAACATTTGTCATGTTTCTTCATAAATACTTAACTTGTTCGCTTAAATGCCCTAATCGTCTCCAAGATTACCTGTGACAAATTATTCATTGTACATGACATAATTTGTCTCTGATTTTCTAATTGGGACAATGATTCTTTTATCGTTAGTTTTATTCTAAACTTTTATCAGAGTCTGCGAAAAATTATCTAGGTTCGGACCATAATGTAATGTATCAACAATTCTGGAGTTACATACCTAACATTATACCCAATAGGCTTCATATTATTTAGCAGAAGACTGGTGAAATTTTTGGCAAAAATTGGTTTATCAATTCCCACAATGTTGGAGAGAGGTGTACGAGAAAATCCTTTCAGAAGGTTTTGAATAATGGTAGTACAGACTGTGAAAAAAAATGCAGTCTTCTGCGATGAAAGTGTAGACACAAGGAATTTTAGGCAACGATGGCAAATCTTCATCGCAAGGTTCTCTGCTCTTACATTTTCACCGCAGGAGGCTGAAGTTTATTTTTTCACAGTCTAAGCTACCATTATTTCAAAAATTTTGGAAGGATTTTTTTATGCGATAACGATATTCGATATTCAATATTCGAATTATGCTCAAGGAAAATTAGAGTGAGCAGCAGCTATAACCCTGTATGCAACGAACTCCATCATTCCCGGTCCCAATCCCAGATGGGAAAGGAAGAGGGCTACACGCAGAGCTACACGTTGCAGGTATATAGGGAAAAAAGAACTGTAACGAAAAAGCTTGTAATACTCAATAGAGGTTCAAATTTCGCGTCAGATGTCTAAGAAAAATCAGAAGTCGAGAAACTATATGCACATAAGTATTACTGACAACCGAGCGAGCGAGCACGGGTGGTCAAGCGAAATCTTACAAAAAGTAATGATATCTCCCCAAAAAGCACCTCTGGTGCAAAAACCGTCGCCAAGTACATTAATGTGGTCTCCCCAAAAAAATCTACCAACAAAAAGTCGTCCTCCAAAAATACTCCTTGACAAAAATTAGTTTTAACAAAAGTCGTCTTTCAAAACATTCTTCCTATGAAAAGTTTGAAATCAGATACATAACTACCAAGTACAAGAATTAGCAATAAAATTAAACCAATCTGGTTTTTCAAATAATTAGTGGTGTGATAAAAATTGGGAGGAAATGTTCTGAAAAAAAAAATTTGAACGGAAAAAAATGTAGGGAGTGGTACTGGGCGGGCCAGGTGTGGGTAGATGAAAGAGTATTCGGTCGAATATTTACGTGACATTTTCATCAATTGCTATGATGGCCCGCCAAGTACCACTCCCTAAATTTTTTTTCGTTCAAATTTTTTTTTTTCAGAACTTTTCCTCCCAATTTTTATCACATCACTAATTATTTGAAAAACCAGATTGGTTTAATTTTATTGTTAATTCTTGTACTTGGTAGCGCAGTTCCGTTTCGCACGAAAGAATTCATTCTCGAATTATAAACAATTGTACCTGCATATGTACCTGATTTCAAACTCTTTATAGGAAGAATGTTTTGAAAGACGACTTTTATTCAAACTAATTTTTGTTAAGGAGTATTTTTTGAGGAAGAGTTTTTGTTGGTAGATTTTTTTGCGGAGACCACATTATTGTACTTGGCGACGGTTTTTGCACCAGAGGTGCTTTTTTGGGAGATATTCTAATTTAATCGGTGTATCATGAGCTGTGTAGGTTCACTTGAAATGTATTTGATTGAATACGAATCTGCTCACCGAACGGATCACCATAAAAGTGGAGTTACCTCAAAATATCCCGGGAAAAAATGGTTTAGATCTAATTCGCATCTCCGGAGATCTAATTTAGATCTAAGTAGATCTAAATTTTGGAAAATCGTAGATCTACCTAGCTTTACCTAAATCTCCGAGGATTTTCATAGATCTACGTAGCTTCGAATTGATCTGATATCTTGTTCGATTGTTTATGCTTGTTAGATCTATGTATATCCACCCAAATATTGTTAGATCTACTTTAGATCTAGGTAGATCTGCGATGAGTAGATGGAATAATCGCAGCAAAACGTTGTTGCTTATTGAAGTCAAGTAGATCTACTCGGATCTAAGTAGTTCTGATACCGTATTTGAAAATATTTCAAGTCTGTCTGGACTGAGGTGACCATAAGTATGCCAGAAACGCACGTATTTCCAGAAAGCGCCTGAGCTCATCTAGTATGGTACAGGTTTGGTAATCCGAAGTTTGAGGGTTCAATTCAGATTTGTTCGATTTTCACAATTTGTTTTTTTAATTTTTGTTTCCTTACCAGTATTCACGATTTCTTATTCTATGATGATAGTGAGTATTTTTTCATTATAGTTATGCAGTTAATCAATGTTTTTTCAATTCATTTCCGCAATTGACATTGACATAAAAATTAGATCTACGTAGATCTCTTAAGATCTCATAAGATCTACGTAGATAATTTCATTAGATCTCTTCCAAAATTTAGATCGACGTAGATCTAAAGCAATTAGATCTACATAGATCTACCCGATTTTTTCCTGGGATGTTACGTTATATTTTAAGAACGATTGATTCAAATTAATTTGAGCGTTTACTTGTTATCGAAAAAAATTCAAATAAGATGGTGGATCGGAATTTCAGCATCCGGTTACTGAATACGATACTATGCGAATAATTAACAGAATTTTGGATAGCTTATCATACCTATCGTCTGCGCGTTTTTTGCGCAAACAGGACCCACAACAATTTATCAGTAATTATTATCTGTACCATTCAATAAAAAAAATTCCAAAGCTGCGAAGCTGGTACCAAAATCCAGTATTGCCCATGCGCCGAGAGCGATCCAATATCCGTGCTTTCCAGTTCCCAGGCAAAGAAACCCGTGAAAATGATAGTGAATTTAGGTGACCAGTGAAAATGGTGCATAATTCTGATAACTTTAGTTCGTCCGGTTTCATTTAAGTTGAATCGGCAGACAAAAAGTTACATTCCGAAATTACTGATTCTGAAATATTACTTGTTTGCTGCTTAATCAACCTAAATGAAACCGAAGGAACTGAAGTCATCAGAATTACGCATCATGTTAGCTATCCACCTTGATTCGGTATAGCTTCAGAAGTGGACTTTGTTCATGTCAAAAAAGGACCAAGTTCATGTCATATCAGTGCGCATAAGTTCGAATAATTTCATCCCAAAAACTTAAAAGTTACTTCAAAACGTGTAATATTAGCAATGAAGTGATTGAAATCATGAATAATATTTGTGAATGACTAAAAAGCAGGACTATTCTTCAATCTTCCAGACAACAGTTTTGGTTAGGACTGTCCGCGCTCTGGCATTTGGATAGGTTAACGTAAAAGTAATCAGATGCGCATGCGTGAGGCAAGACCGACTGTGAGATGGAAGGAGACAGCAAACAGTCGGTCTCGCTTCAAATCGACGATATTTCGAACTTTCAGCGTCTATATTTTCGAAAATAAACGGTAAATAATTCTGAAATTTTCAGACAATATCCGGATAGTAGCCCTTCGTACCTGCGTAGTTTTTCGTGTACCTCTTAACACTGGTCTAAGCACTAGAAAATAAAACGTCTCATTCACGTGCGTTGGGTATGGGGCTTACGTGTTAAGATTGGTGATTTTGATTGCAATTATCTCAAGTTTGGAACGGTCAATCCGATGGAAATTGCACAGACATTTAGATAGCATCTGAATCAATACGTGGGCAAAACTTCAGAGATTTCTTAACACATTGAATCCATGGAGGTAATACCTTAAGAAACTCGGACTCCATGGTGTGTATCGACTCGGCCGTTGTCAGCCACTGAGAATGGTAACTGGCGTTGAAAATAAAAACGTCCGCAAGGTGAGAGTTGCGTCACGACAAACCGGACTGAAGAGAGACTAAGAAGATCATTGGTGAAAGGAGTAATTAATAATGACCGAAAGTAATGAATGATGAAAGTACGGAAACGAAACTGTTCGTTTGGCCGTGTATCGCTGACGCGGGTTGGAATGAAACTGTTTACGGTAATACAGTTACGGCTGATCCTTAATCCTTGTGCCTACATGCTTATAGCTCAGTGTGGGTGTAGCTTAACGTAACATGTACAATCTGAGGAAAGTATCAAGCCTTCCAGATCGTGGATTTTGGTCATCGTTAGACTTCTTATCATTACTCGACCGAAAATATCGTTATGTGAGACATTATAGGGTGGACGCCTTCATCGTCGTTGCCAGCATTTACTTTCGGCGCATCCTCTGCTCTAACCGCGCTCATTCTCATCGGTTCAGTGAATTGAATCGTTCTCCAAGTGATAATGATCAACCTTTTAGGTAACCGCACACATGTTTTGCTAGAAGCGCTACATTTCTTCGGGTTGTCTTTCTTCTTCATTTCCCATTTCTATCAGTGATGTAATTCAAGGTTCGCTTCATCGCGATCAGCGCATTAAAAATATCCAAAACTGCGCGATATTCTGAATACATGATGACAGACGGTGCCTAATATCGAGAAACAGATATATTATTAATTGCACGCATTTATTTGTCGATAACCTGACTTGAACGTGTGAAGCTTTCCGAATATCTTTTTCTGACAAATACGACCCACAAACAGTAATTAGCTGAACAAATATGGATACATGAAATTCTTCGCCTCGTATCTTGTTAAAAGAAGTATCGACAAAAGCGTTAAGAATTCGAGATTGAACTGAAATCGATGCTTTGGAACGAAAATTTGAGAGTAAAAAGATGCCATTGCTGATAAATTTGAGACTAATCGATAACGAATTAGAAGACCTGTTGGATATTTTCAATGGATTTCATTATCAGAAAATCCAACATTTATTCTGAGTAAAAACTGACATTTCCTCTCGCTCTTTCAAGATGAAGAAAAAATGATGAAAATGGTTCGATGACATCGGTAATAATAATAATAAATTAGTATAATTGGCTATATCGTTTGTGGGACTGTGTTTTGGGAAATAAAGGAAGAAAAAAATACGGACGATGAGGCAAATGATCAGATCGCGGAGAAATACAATTTATTTGTCAATACATTTCAGTAACATTTCATAAAAATTACACATTCCGCTGACAATACGAGGATTAATATTCGCTGTATACAGAGCGAAAAGCAATATAAAAAATTGATTACTTTTCGTTATTAATCATAATTTATTGCATTACCTGCGATAGTTGAGAAAAAACTTGATAATAATTGTATGGTATTTTCCATCAATTATTTTTTTAGAGCTGGCAATGCTGACCATTTTTTTCTGATAATTTATCATGTCTTCAAAATGACGTTCAAATTCAATTGTTCGGTAGATTGAAAAAAAATTACAAATTTTTTATAATAAAATTTATTGTTTCCTCCCTTTTTATCGCTATATTCTAATTTCGTTCAAACCATTATGTGTGTATTAGGTAACTATAATTGTTCGATAGAATCAATCGTTGTGGATAACATTCGTTTCCTCATCAAACAAGCTGGTTTGCGCAGACTATGACCCAGCCTTTTAATTTCCCGTCGATCATTTTCTTTCTAGCTGTTTTGGATTTTCCAAAGACCTCAGGAATTCCAAATAAAAAAACATTTGAAAAAGTCCAACTTCAAAAGTACGTATACATTACGATTGGTTCCAAATACGGAATTTGCAATTAAGCTTAGGTTGGAAGTTCAAACTCTGGTAAGCGTATTGAAAACAATTGACGTTGAATAATTAATTTCGTATAAGAAACATTTCAGAAACCTAATTTTTTGTTCACCAATTCGTTACAATTAACGTCCAATACTAAAGTTACAATTGATTTCAATTCAAAAGCCCTTTCTATACTTTTAGTATTCAAAACAATTGAGTTTCAATGAGATATTGACGATTATTATTAATTAACCCCTTTTCTGAACGAATAAAACCGTCTGAACACACATTCGGAACAATTACCTTGTAATACAGAACTTACAGTAGATTACAATTGGACAACAGTATGAATCGTTTTGTATTCGAAAATTACGAACAAAAAACGCGATTGGTTACAATTGACGTTTGCTCAATCGTTTTCAATCGATTTTTTTTAGCTTGACTTTTTAATGAATTTACCATCAAGCACGGAAAGTATCTTCAAGAATTCGAATCGAAACCAATCATAATTCGAGTCCATTACGTTTTCTATGCTATATACCTGCGATCTCCTCTCCGTATCACTGCGCTAATTTTTATCAGTCGAGTGAACCCGTTTCGAATCGCACACTTGAATCATCATCGACTTAATTCCCCTCAATAACGTTTTACGTATACAAGTAAAATTATAAAAATTAAAAATTATAAAAATTAAAAAGTAAAATTATAAAAAAATTCGATGTACGAAAAGTCAAAGTGATTTTCCTGATTTTATTCCGATCAATCCAAACTTTGGTGCTGAAACATGTTTTATCCCACGAAGTAATTATATCGCGTGTCTAATGACAGACATAAAGATGTAAGCGCTATTATACGACTTTTTGCTGTTCGTAAGGTCATGTATTTTTTTTACTTTTTATATTGTATTTGGGATGGAAACCCGAAGATTCGTTCATGAACGTTGAAATTTAATATCGGGTCAATTAAAAGCAGAAGGTCGTAACCAGCAGTATTTTTTTTTTTTTTTTTTTTTTTCAAATTGGCGCTTCTGACCTTCTGCTTTTACCTTGGTATTTTTTTTTCTACGAATTTTTGAAACGTCGGCAATTTCGATTTCTCTTTGCGTTTCACGATTTTTACGGCTATTTGGAAAAACCACGAAAAATTGAAAAAAAATGGCGCTCACGACGTTTTGCATTTGCATTGTTTTTTAATCTACCTTAAAAATTGTAATAAAAGAACGACGTATCCGCCAAACTTACGACCTTTTGCATTTACATTTTTCGATCTTGTGATTTCAATTGATCTATACGATTTCACCGTTTTCAGAGCGAATGGCGTGAAAAAATAATTTTTCTTTACACATGCATGCAAAATCCTCGTTTGCCCACCGCTTACAGATGCCCAAAATGGCCGATTACCACATCGCCCCCGTGCACAGTGCTGCAATCAGCTATTCCGGACGTCCGTAAACGGTGGGCAAGATCTCGGATCTTGCATTACAGTCATAAAGAAAAACAGTGTTCGATACGCGAGGCCAAACTCGCTTCGTGCGCACTGCGAGTCTGAAGGCCGAAGCCGAGGCGGAGCCGATGCTTCGTGCGGTCTTCAAACTCGCAGTGCGCACGAAGCGAGTTTGGCCTCTTGTATCGAAATATACTAATACGACTTTTTGCCACCTACCATGTTTGTTACCTCATTCTATCGGTTCAAAAGAGCCCCACGAATCTCATATCGGTATCGGAGTAATCTTTGTTCGAATCTACCGAAAGTACGATAAATACCACACTACCAATTTCAATCATTGATTCTCGCATTTGGCAATATTTATAATTCTCGTATGAAATGAAATATTTTTTCGTGAGATTCTTTTTACACTTAGATCACGATTCGGGGATGTCATTTCTGTTGTGCGATGAACATAACTCATTCTTTTTAATCATTTACTCAACTTGAAATCGTTCGTTTCGGAAATCCAGATTTGAAGTCGAAGTTCAGTCTACGAATTTGTCGCACGAGTCGCTTCAAAGTGATATAACTTCAAAACGGATGGGCTTATCGCGGTTCCGAAATGTTATGAAGAAATAATTTCCCAGGAAAAAATCGGGTAGATCTATGTAGATCTAAATGCTTTAGATCTACGTAGATCTAATTTTTATGTCAATGTCAATTCCGGAAATGAATTGAAAAAACATTGATTAATTGCATAACTATAATGAAAAAATACTCACTATCGTCATAAAATAAGAAATCGTGAATACGAGTAAGGAAAAAAAAAAAATTGTGAAAATCGAACAAATCGGAATCGAACCCTCGAACTTCGGATTACCAAACCTGTACCGTACTAAATGAGCTAAGGCGCCTTCTGAAAATACGTGCGTTTCTGGCATACTTATGGTCCAATCAGTCCAAACAGACGAAATATTTCCAAATGCGGTACCAGAACTACTCAGATCCGAGTGGATCTACTTGGCTTCAATGAGCAACAACGTTTTGCTGCAATTATTCCATCTTCTCATCTCAGATCTACCTAGATCTAAAGTAGATCTACCTAAATCTAAAGTAGATCTAAAGATATCTGGGTGGATATACATAAATCTAACAAGCATGAGCATTCGAACATGGCAGTAGATCAATTCGAAGCTACCTAGATCTACGAAAATCCTCGGAGATCTAGGTAGATCTACGATTTCCCAAAATTTAGATCTATTTAGATCTAAATTAGATCTCCGGAGATGCGAATTAGATCTGAACCATTTTTTCCCGGGTTGGAACTTTCTATTACGGAAAATGTGACAAAGAATCACAGGAAACCAGTTTCAGAGCTCAAAAAAACGTATCATTGGGTAGATTTACCAGGCGAGTGAAAAATATTGTCCCAAGAGTTGAAGAGTACTTTTTCCGAGTTTTTGGAGCTCTTTCGAATGGCGCAAACTTCGAGTTAATAGTGAAATCCGTCTCCGAGAGAAATGACTCGCTAAAAACGATTTCATCTTCAGAAACGGCAGGAAAGGAAATACCGAAGGATAGAGCTGCGGAGGATGGGTGTTTCGTCGAGGCGTCGATACACGTGAAATGGCCAGATTGCAGGAATACACAATTTATTTGACTCTATATTCTTGAGGTACAGACTACAGGTTAAGGAGGCTCTAGCACAAAGGGCCGATTTGTGTGGGGGCTTACGCGAGGGCCTCTATTTTTACAGAAGACCGCAAGTTTGTCATAACACAGTTGCTTCCGATCAAATTATTGTTAATTCTATGAATACATTATTAATTTCGCGCCACTGAATAAAAACCGTGAAAGAAGAATAATTTTACGGTACGATACTGCATACATAAGTATGGCAATACCGCGATTCTCTATCTCACTTTCTCCAGTGCTAGACGGATGGAGGTTCAATTCTCGCGCAGGCGCTCTGCCATCATATTTCGGTCTCGCTGCCGAATTTCTACGCGGTTCCATAACCTCTCTAAATTTCAAATTTTACGAGACTTTGACATCGAATATCTCATAATATGAGTCGGTGACCCCATACTGTATTATTGTATTTGCAATCTTCGCGATCTAATCAACATTACTATAGTTTTTCGTAAACATCTGTGTAGTAAATGTAGAGATATCAATTGGCCCATGTCTTTCGAGAGGGATCCTGCCATAAGGCCCATGTTAAAAATTCCAATTTCAACTATTTTTATCTTGCGTATTTAGTCGGTGACCCGGTCTGAAATCTCGCATACGTGAGAATAGGTGCTTGATTTATAATATACTGAAAATTTATTTTTTTCTGTGCATGACCCGTTCGTGCTAGAGCCTCCTTAAGAGTATGGATCAAATCGAAACTTAGCCGAAAAATTTTGGCGACCATATGAAATACAGTTGTAAGGTTCACATTCCGCTGACAATATAAGATAGCATTATCAGTGCTTTTACAACCAGCTGTAAGCGATGTCGATGTACTCATCGATCGTCGGTTGTATATCCGTTGTGTCACAAGTACCGACGGCTTCTCCTCCCCCGCAGACGGCCGTGGCCAGATCTTCAATTTGAAGGAACAACTTTCCGTAGATTTCCTTGAACAGTTCCAGCGCTGGAGCGTACGAGCCGGTGTCTTGAGTCACTGCGTGGAGGTCTTCAATGAACTGATCGTATGGAAGTTGCGTCTCGTAGTTTTGAATCGCGTCCACGGTAGCGGTGTAATCAATACATTTCCTGGCGTCCCTGATTCCCCTGAATATTCCGTCTCGGAAGGCCGCGGAAAAGGCCGCAGTCTCAATTCGCAGGGATAGATTATTACCGCCAGGCGCGAGATCCAGGAAGGCCGTTCCTCCGGAAACCTGGTACGATCGGTACTCCTCTCTGGCATCTTCGAGCGACACCGATTCGTCCTGAGTTGCGGTGCAGACAGTTTTAAACACCCCGCTCCATCCAGCGCGTGTTGCTTCCTTGGCGGTTTGAATAGCCGACGATTCCTCCGACGACGATTCCTCCGACGACGAGGCCAAAGAGACCTGCGCCACAGCAGCGAATACTACGAGGACGATGAACTTGATTGCCATTTTGGTGGACTGTGATGTTACCCCGGTGTCCTCGTCCTTTTATACCAATCTGTACCCCCAGTTCTTACACATTATCACAGCTGCTGCAAGACCAACAGCATTCGCAATCAACTATTGATTCAGTTCCACGGTAAGTTACCTAAGTTATACCCGGAAAACAAATTTATGTACCAGTGCCGTACCATGTCTGTCACGGATGCCACATGCGTAGGTACATCGCACGTATGCAACAAAGATACATACCAAGTACGTAACAATCACATCGCAGGTACGTTACCCGTGACGTACTACCAACATCGCAGTTACATCTCCGCAACGTACCTGAATGAAACTGCCGCGTACGCAAAATATTCAAATAAAAATTCGGTTTCAATCCTCATTCGCGCATTTTATCATATGTGACAGTATACTATCAACTTTTCGTTCACTCTGGATCAATTAAAATGTATTTGGGGTATTCCATCCGAAGCGGGACAGGTTTCGGCCGAGGGTCGGCGAATCTGACGTCCTTCCAGAATCTCGTCCCTTACTACCTTGCAACAAGTTTTCCGGAGTTTTAGACCCTGATTGGTTTTTGATTGTCGTGTCGTGAGGAGCGATTAAAGGAATTGTCTCAGGGTCTACTCGATTCACTTGAAAATTTTACTGAACATAGTTAAAGGTATCACAAAATTATGGTAAAATTTTCAGCCACCCCTTTTTTTTCATTCGCCGGCAATAAATTATTGAAAATATTTTTGGAAACAATAAAATCATTCTACGTCATCGGGGCTGTTTCTGAACTGTTTAGTATTAGTATTTGGCGTACGTATCTCATTTCAATAAAGTCCGGGAACGAAAAATTTTATTGTTCGTAAAAAAAAATTTTCAATAATTTATTGCCGACGAAGAAAAAAAAACGGGTGGCTGAAAATTTTACCATAATTTTGTAATACCTTTAACTACGTTCAGTAAAATTTTCAAGTAAATCGAGTTAACCCTAAGAAAATTTCTTTAATCGCGCCTCACGGACAATCAAAAATCAATCAGGGTCTGGAACTCCGGAAAACTCGTTGCAAGGTAGTAAGACACGAGATTCTGGACGAACGTCAAATTCGCCGACCCTTGGCCGAAACCTGTCCCGCTTCGCGTGGAATACCCCATTTGTAGTTCGCTGAAAGAAATTCCGCTTCTGTCATTCTTTACCGGAATTCGAACTACATTCACTGGCACTCGTCCGTCTCACTAGTCAGGCGCTCTACCCACTTAGCCAAGCTGTCTTAGAAATTCTGAACCTTTTTCTCTTATTTAATGGAAAACTTTATGAATCACAAATTCGATATCTCTTATTAAGTGGAAAATTTAATGAATCGACGGCTCTGATGTGCCGTAAAAAACCAAACTTTTTTAGCGGTTCCGTTAGTAAACCCAATAAACCCAATGTCAGTTTCACATTAACCAGCGCACTTGAAGTTCACTATCACCGATCGTAAATACTGTGAGGTTATGTTCGTCACTTTGACTTGGTGGAATTAGATTGAAATTTTCTGCAAAATGTAAACTACTATTATGGATAAATTGCGAGAAGGAATTCCAGGTCAGCCTTTTTATTTACTCATTTGAGGAACACCAAAGATTAACTTTTCAACACAACCTGTGATATCCTCGCCCAGAGTAAAACACCAACAATAGTCAAAGCGTCGAGGATTATCAAAAAAAAAAGTAATTGAATAATTGAACTGAGGGAAATCAAGTGCAATTTGAAAAAATAATCCGAAAAACAGTAATGATTTGGAATGTAAGAATGGTATTGAATCAACCGGAGAAAGATACTGCAATATATCTTCACGATCTGTACGTAACTATTACCATGTTTACGTGCATCGAGTTACGTGTCATTAGCTACTAATTTTCGTAACTTACACTATTTGAAACAACGTAAACGGACGCCGACGTAAACGTAAACGTCTCCTAAATTTATTAAATAGATCACGTAAACGCATTTAATGAAAATCAAGCAAGACGTAAACGGCTATGACAAGTAGTAAAGTTTGTGCACGTAAACGTGGTATATGTAATGTAATAAAGCCATCGTGCAAGTAATGTAGCTGGTACATCGTCGCCATCCATTATATGGTATGTAACACTGTTTCCTGGATGAGAGCTGGTCTCTGGTACATATACGTAACGCTATTTGGTATAGTGCGTACGTAGGCTTCCCTATACTACACTATAGAATTTAGCGTTACGTAATACTTGAATGACGCCTGATCAAGAGACCTGTGATGTACCCGGTACATCAAATTGCAATGTAGCAATGTTTCGTGAATGTGACCTCAAAATGATGTACCAGATATCTGGGTACTGGGTATCATTATAGTTTCCGTGATACGAAAATGTAGATAACGATTCGATGAAACACGACCATCTGCAGGATACGTGCAACAAAATAAGTATGCTGTTAAATGTTTCGTGACACAAGTATACGCGACACTTGAAGAATTTATCGCTCTCAATATACCTACATCCGCATTTCCTGCACGAATAGTCGATATTCAACTTTAGTGCCACTGCACGGTTTCGAGTTTTAATTCCTGTGATATGAGAATGTAGAACCGTAGCACCAATGCCACCAATGCCAACTCCTGCGATAACTTTTGTTCGGTATCTCACAAGCAGAACCAAAACTTACCCGATTCCACACAACGCCAATGTGCACAAAAATTGCGCTGGATCTTTTCTTTCAGGCCATACTATGGCTATTGGGATTGGAATAAAGAATTTCGATATTCTCAATTCGAGTCCATTACGTTTTCTATGCTATATACCTGCGATCTCCTCTCCGTATCACTGCGCTAATTTTTATCAGTCGAGTGAACCCGTTTCGAATCGCACGCTTGAATCATCATCGACTTAATTCCCCTCAATAACGTTTTACGTATACAAGTAAAATTATACGATATGTAAGTTTGCTAATTTTAATTTCAGCGACTCAAAACTTTCGTCTAAACGAAGTTTAGAGAAGAAAAATTCGATGTACGGAAGGTCAAAGTGATTTTCCTGATTTTATTCCGATCGATCCAAACTTTGGTACTGAAACATGTCTTATCTCACGAAGTAATTATATCGCGTGTCTAATGACAGACACAAGGACGTAAGCGCTATATAATATACGACTTTTTGCTGTTCGTAACGGCAAAGGTCATATATTTTTTTTATTCTTTCTATTGTATTTGGGATGGAAACCCGAAGATTCGTTCAGAAACGTTGAAATTTAATATTGGGGCAGTTAAAAGCAGAAAGTCGTAGCCACCAAATTTTTTTTTCAATTGGCGCTTATGACCTTCTGCTTTTACCTTGAAATTTTTTTTTCATGAATTCTCGAAACGTTGTTGATTTCGATTTTTCTTTGCGTCCCACGAGTTTTTACGGCTATTTCGAAAAACCACGAAAAACTGAGAGAAAAAAATGGCGCTTACGACCTTTTCTCGTTTCGTTGTTTTTTAATTTTACTTTCAATATTGTAATGAAAGAACGACGTATTCGCCCAACACAAGACCTTTTGCATTTACATTTTTCGATCTATCATGATTTCAATTGATCTATACGTTTTGACCGTTTTCACAGCGAATGGTGTGAAAAAAAAAAATTATACGACTTTTTGCCACCTACCATGTTTTTTTACCTCATTCTATCGGTTCAAAAGAGCCCCTTGAATCTCATCTCGGTATCGGAGTAATCTTTGTTCGAATTTACCGAGAGTACGATAAATACCACACTACCAATTTCAATCATTGATTCTCGCATTTGGTAATATTTATAATTCTCGTGTGAAATGAAATATGTTTTCGTGAGATTCTTTTTACAATTAGATCACAATTTGGGAATGTCATTTCTGTTGTGCGATGAACATAACTCATTCTTTTTAATCATTTACTCAACTTGAAATCGTTCGTTTCAGAAATCCAGATTTGAAGTCGAAGTTCAGTCTACGAATTTGTCGCACGAGTCGCTTCAGAGTGATATAACTTCAAAACGGATGGGCTTACAATTAGGGTCTGACGTTGAACACGCATCCCAAAACAGGAATGTCAAGCTCCAGAATGCATTTCCGATCACCGGCCTACCTCTATTTTTCGCAAAGTTTGGAAAGTTCGGAAATTTTTCAATAACGTCAATAATTGAAAGGAAAAAAAATGTGACGAATGTAGAAGAAGTGTAATATCGCATGAGTATGATTCTGAGGAGGGTAGGGACATTCTGAACAATCTGGTTTATTTCCGAACATCCCACGGTGGATTCGACAATTCTATTTTTTCTTCTCGTATTGCCAAATTTCCGATTGATCGAAAACAGGGTTGAAACGGTCCGCATCTCTTCAAATTTGTCAATTTGTCAATTTTTCAACTTCTTCGGAACAAATATTCCAATACTCACACAGTGTGAAAAGTGCAGAAAAAAGAAGGAAAAAATCACTCTTCCATGGGACCGGTTCCGAAATGTTATGAAGAAATAATTAGGAACTTTTTATTACCAAAAATGTGATAAAGAATCACAGGAAACTAGTTTTAGAGCTAAAAAGAACGTATCATCGGGTAGATTTACCAGGCGAGTGAAAAAAATTGTTCCAAGAGTTGAAGAGTTCTTTTCCGAGTTTTTGGAGCTCTTTCGAATGGCGCAAACTTCGATTCAATATTGAAATCCGTCTCCGAGAGAAATGACCCGCTAAAAACGATTTCATCTTCAGAAACGGCAGAAAGGAAATACCGAAGGATAGAGCTGCGGAGGATGGGTGTTTCGTCGAGGCGTCGATACACGTGAAATGGCCAGATCGCAGGAATACACAATTTATTTGACTATATATTCCTGAGGTACAGACTACAGGTTATGGATGTCAGAGTATGGATCAAATCGAAACTCCAGCCGAAAAATTTTGGCGACCATAGGAAATACAGTCGCAAGGTTCACATTCCGCTGACAATATAAGATATAGCATGATCAGTGCTTTTACAACCAGCTGTAAGCGATGTTGACGTACTCATCGATCTTCGGCTGTATTTCCTTCGTGTAACAGGTAACGACGGCTCTTTCTCCTCCGCAGACGGACGCGGCCAGCTTTTCAATTTGAAGAAACAACTTTCCGTAGATTTCCTTGAACAGTTTCAGCGCCGGAGCGTACGAGCCGGTGTCTTGAGTCGCTGCGTGGAGGTCTTCAATGAACTTATCATATGGAAGTTGCTTCCAGTAGTCTCGAATCGCGCCCATGGTAGCGGTGTAATTAAAACATCTCCTGGCGTCCCTGATTCCGTTGAATATTCCGTCTCTGAAGGCCGTGGAAAAGGCCTCAGTCTCAATTCGCAGGGATCGATTATTACCGCCAGGCGCGACATCCAGGAAGGCCGTTACCTCGGAAATCTGGTACGATCGGTATTTCTTTCTGGCATCTTTGAGCGACACCGATTTGTTTCGAATTGCTTTGCAGACAGTTTTCAACACCCCGCTCCATCCAGCGAGTGTTGCTCTCTTGGCGGTTTGAATAGCCGACGATTCCTCCGACGACGAGGCCAAAGAGACCTGCGCCACAGCAGCGAATACTACGAGGACGATGAACTTGATTGCCATTTTGGTGGACTGTGATGTTACCCCGGTGTCCGCGTCCTTTTATACCAATCTGTACCCCCAGTTCTTACACATTATCACAGCTGCTGCAAGGCCAACAGCATTCGTCATAAACTATTTAATCAGTCCCACGATAAGTTACCGAAGTTATTATAGTTTCCGTGATACGAAAATGTAAGTAACGATTCGATAAACCACGACCACCTGCAGGATACGTGCAACAAAATAAGTACGCTGTTAAATGTTTCGTGACACAAGTATACGCGACACTTGAAGAATTTATCGCTCTCAATATACATCCGGAAGTTCCTGCACGAATAGGCCATCTTCGACTTTAGTGCCACTGCACGGTTTCGAGTTTTAATTCCTGTGATATGAGAATGTAGAACTGTAGCACCAATGCCACCAATGCCAACTCCTGCGATAACTTTTGTTCGGTATCTCACAAGCAGAACCAAAACTTACCCGATTCCACACAACGCCAATTTGCACAAAAATTTCGCCGGATCTTTTCTTTCAGGCCATTCTATGGCTACTGCGGGATTGGAATAAAGAATTTCGATATATTCTCAATTCGAGTCCATTACGTTTTCTATGCTATATAGGGGAGGGGCGGGCAAAATGGGCACCCTAAGGAACTAACGCCTCAAATAGAGGTTTGAATCAATGGATCTTCTAATTTTGACCAAAAAACGATAACCCGACCGATGCCGAGTGTTGGACGCCCTTATCTGGAAAGTCCAAAAATGGCGGGCAAAATGGCCCCCCCCCCAAAAAATTCCGATTTTTTCAAAATTTCAAAATTTTCAAACTTATTTCCGTATTTACTTCAGAATCCTTCAAAGAGTTAGAGTCTCGATTTTGAACGAAACTTTTTTAGGGGGGCCCATTTTGCCCGCACTTTCTCTAGGAGCGTCTTATACATAGCTAATATCATGTTTGAAGGATTCTGAAGTAATTATACAACGATAGTTTCAAAATTTTTCGGGTTATCGTTTTTTGGTCAAAATTAGAAGATCCATTCGCTCAAACCTCTACTTGAGGTGTTGGTCATTAGACGGCCCATTTTGCCCGCCACTCCCTATGTTTTCAAGATATATGGTCGATTTGGTGTTCGAAGTTTTTTAGAGCATGAAAATAATGGAATCCGAAAAATTTTCAATTTTGTAAAAATACGAAAAATTTTTAGGGGTGCCCATTTTGCCCGCCAGGGCCCATCTTGCCCGCCCCTCCCCTACTTGCGATCTCCTCTCCGTATCACTGCGCTAATTTTTATCAGTCGAGTGAACCCGTTTCGAATCGCACACTTGAATCATCATCGACTTAATTCCCCTCATTAACGTTTTACGTACAAGTAAAATTATATATAATATGTAAGTCTGCTAATTTTAATTTCAGCGCCTCAAAACTTTCGTCTAAACGAAGTTTAGAGAAGAAAAATTCGATGTACGGAAGGTCAAAGTGATTTTCCTGATTTTATTCCGATCGATCCAAACTTTGGTACTGAAACATGTCTTATCTCACGAAGTAATTATATCGCGTGTCTAATGACAGACACAAGGACGTAAGCGCTATATATTATACGACTTTTTGCTGTTCGTAACGGCAAAGGTCATATATTTTTTTTTATTCTTTCTATTGTATTTGGGATGGAAACCCGAAGATTCGTTCATAAACGTTGAAATTTAATATTAGGGCAGTTAAAAGCAGAAAGTCGTAGCCACCAAATTTTTTTTTCAATTGGCGCTTATGACCTTCTGCTTTTACCTTGGAATTTTTTTTTTACGAATTCTCGAAACGTTGTTGATTTCGATTTTTCTTTGCGTCCCACGAGTTTTTACAGCTATTTGGAAAAACCACGAAAAATTGAAAAAAAAATGGCGCTTACGACCTTTTGTCGTTTCGTTGTTTTTTAATTTTACTTTCAATATTGTAATGAAAGAACGACGTATTCGCCCAGCACAAGACCTTTGGCATTTACATTTTTCGATCTCGTGATTTCGATTAATTTATACGTTTTGACCGTTTTCAGAGCGAATGGCGCGAAATAGTATATGTATTGTGCAGGGGCGCGGGGGGTATCCACCGAGGGAGCGAAAACGTCTGATGTGACCGTGGTGCACACGATATTTTATTCCATACATGAACCGTGCATGAACGGAAGCCGATTTCGCGGGCAGACCAGTGTTTACATTTTAGGTTAGATAAATTCTTTATTCACGGTTTTGGCTCCCTCTGCACGGTCTTTACTCTCACAGCGGGAGCGAAAGCTTCTCGGTCGGTAAAACCGATCTTCGCTCCCCGAAAATAGGTAGCGAAATCGGCATTACCGTTCGTGTATGGAATAAATAAAATTATACGACTTTTCATGTTTGTTACCTCATTCTATCGGTTCAAAAAAGCCCCGCGAATCTCATCTCGGTATCGGAGTAATCTTCGTTCCAATCTACCGAAAGTAAAGATAAATACCACACTACCAATTTCAATCATTGATTCTCGCATTTGGCAATATTTATAATTCTCTTATAATAATAATAATAATAATATAATAATAATTACTACCTACTACCCGCCATACCCGAGTGGGTATGTCCCCAGAAGCTACTTAAAGCTTGTGCGGGGCGAGGGAGGGGATGGTTAGTGATTATCATTATACGTATGAAATGAAATATGTTTTCGTGAGATTCTTTTTACAATTAGATCACAATTTGGGGATGTCATTTCTGTTGTGCGATGAACATAACTCATTCTTTTTAATCATTTACTCAACTTGAAATCGTTCGTTTCAGAAATCCAGATTTGAAGTCGAAGTTCAGTCTACGAATTTGTCGCACGAGTCGCTTCAAAGTGATATAACTTCACAACGGATGGGCTTAGGGTTAATTGACGTTGAACACGCATCCCAAAGCAGGAATGTCAAGCTCCAGAATGCATTTCCGATCACCGGCCTACCTCTATTTTTCGCAAAGTTTGGAAAGTTCGAAAATTTTTGAATAACGTCAATAATTGAAAGGAAAAAAAAATGTGACGAATGTGGAAGAAGTGTAATATCGCATGAGTATGATTCTGAGGAGGGTAGGGACATTCTGAACAATCTGGTTTTTTTCCGAACATCCCACGGTGGATTCGACAATTCTATTTTTTCTTCTCGTATTGCCAAATTTCCGATTGATCGAAAACAGGGTTGAAACGGTCCGCATCTCTTCAAATTTGTCAAGTTGTCAATTTTTCAACTTTTTCGGAACAAATATTCCAATACTCACACAGTGTGAAAAGTGCTGAAAAAAGAAGGAAAAAATCACTCTTCCATGGGACCGGTTCCGAAATGTTATGAAGAAATAATTAGGAACTTTTTATTACCAAAAATGTGATAAAGAATCACAGGAAACTAGTTTTAGAGCTAAAAAGAACGTATCATCGGGTAGATTTACCAGGCGAGTGAAAAAAATTGTTCCAAGAGTTGAAGAGTTCTTTTCCGAGTTTTTGGAGCTCTTTCGAATGGCGCAAACTTCGATTCAATATTGAAATCCGTCTCCGAGAGAAATGACCCGCTAAAAACGATTTCATCTTCAGAAACGGCAGAAAGGAAATACCGAAGGATAGAGCTGCGGAGGATGGGTGTTTCGTCGAGGCGTCGATACACGTGAAATGGCCAGATCGCAGGAATACACAATTTATTTGACTATATATTCCTGAGGTACAGACTACAGGTTATGGATGTCAGAGTATGGATCAAATCGAAACTCCAGCCGAAAAATTTTGGCGACCATAGGAAATACAGTCGCAAGGTTCACATTCCGCTGACAGTATAAGATATAGCATTATCAGTGCTTTTACAACCAGCTGTAAGCGATGTTGACGTACTCATCGATCTTCGGCTGTATTTCCTTCGTGGAACAGGTAACGACGGCTCTTTCTCCTCCGCAGACGGACGCGGCCAGCTTTTCAATTTGAAGAAACAACTTTCCGTAGATTTCCTTGAACAGTTTCAGCGCCGGAGCGTACGAGCCGGTGTCTCTAGTCGCTGCGTGGAAGTCTTCTATGAACTTGTCGTATGGGAGTTGTACCTATCTTGTAGTTTTTAATAGCGTCGTTGATGGTGGCGTTATTTTTACATTTCCTGGCTTCCCAGATTGACCTGAATATGGCGTCGCGGAATGCCGCGGAGAAGGCCGCAGTCTCAATCCGCAGGGCTTGATTATTACCACGAGGCGCGAGATCCAGGAAGGCTGTTCCTCCGGAAATCTGGTACGATCGGTATTCCTCTCTGGCATCTTCGAGCGACACCGATTTGTCTCGAATTGCTTTGCAGACAGTTTTGAACACCCCGCTCCATCCAGCGAGTGTTGCTTCCTTGGCGGTTCGAATAGCCGACGATTCCTTCGACGCCGAGGCCAAAGAGGCCTGCGCCACAGCAGCGAATACTACAAGGACGATGAACTTGATTGCCATTTTGGTGGACTGAGATGTTACCGCGATATCCTCGTCCATTTATACAGAGCCTGTGCCCCCAGTCCTTATTGTCACAGCTACCGCAGGTCCAACAACCTCCGCACTCGATTGTTTTCACTTTTCATACAAGACGTCAATCAATCATCAATCACTTTCGGAATATGTTCATATTTATTCAGTCTCACGGTAAGTTAAGCAACTTGAGAGAGAACTCAAAATTTTTGCGCAATTATTCTTACAAAAGATTTGAAACATCAACCCAGGGAAAAGTGGTTGCAACGAAGTATGTCGTCCCCTATCTGTTTCATAAGAGTATTGACTTTGTTCCTGACTTGTGTTCGAATAAAAAATTCGGTAATCCTACCAATCTCTTCCTTATCAAAAAACTAATAGATTTCACAATTAATCCTATATCTATCGTATGCAGATAGAAAACTTTTCGTTCTAAGGAAACAAATAGGGGCCATATGGACCCCATGATGCTCGTAGAGGGCGCGGGAAGTGAGAGGATCCTAGTTCTTCGTACGTTCCAATGCGAAGTTTGGTGCAAAAATATTATTACTTTCATAACGACATTATTTTTTTCAAATTCACTGCAACCCGCAGCTAATTATTTTCATTGTCAAGAAAATTCTGAAGAATTGCACCTGCATGCGTACAGGACGGTTAGGTATCTGATATACGCTTCTCCTCTATCCCTCCCCGTATCAGTTTGTTAATTATTATCGGTTGAGTGAACCCGTTTAAAATCGGACACTTGAATCATCATCAAGTTGATCGACGTGATCAGCCTCTCAGTTAAACACCAGCCTCGCATATCTAAACGTACGTATATTTAACGGTCACGTTATTTTGATCGTTGGAAAAAGTAGCAGAAAAAAACCCAAGAATCCGTCCAGTTTTACGTAGAAATGAAGTTTGGGTATAATAATCGGATTCCGCGGTACAATCTTGATAGCTTAATTATAATATGACAGCTGTCTACTAATTTTTAGGTCATCGATGCTCTGTATGGAAGCTTAAAGTGATTTTCCTGAATGCCTGAATTTCCTGAAAAACTCTAGAAACACTCGGACTCCGGATACTCGCCGACTTCCCAAGTCATTGGGTATCGCAGGGTCTTTCCTTCATCAATTCATATTCGCCTTGAATTTCAGATAAAGTAAAGACAAAAGAAAACTAAATTGTTTTTTCAGGAGAAGTATTGGGAATATGATTAAAAATATCCATGAGTGTATATAGGGCACCGAAATCATGATTGTGGTTAATTGTCGCAGTAATTTTTTAGCATGAAAAACCTTCTTTGACCAATAACTAATTGTCAGATTCGTTTCTAAATTATTTTGTTTCATTCCATCACGAAGATTTCAATATCAGAATAGGACTACAATCAACATTCTGCTTACAATGATTTCATGAAACGTCTGCGTTACATAACAAGCGAGAGGGAAACATAACTCAAGCCTCCGGAGGCACAATCAGTTTTCGGCAATTAAAACAATTCGACTCATTTTCTTTTTTTTTTTAAATCACAGTTTGCTTATTTGCTAAAATCAGGTCTCGGAATTATTCGTGATAGGAATATTTATTTGAGTTTCTGGGATCCGGATCCAGGGCGTTTAGAGTGGCGACGAAGTCCTGCTTGCAACCTTCTGGGGTATCAAATATGATTCTGAAGAATGTGATTCTTATCCTCAATTGACGAAAAATTCTTGAAAAATACACCTCGACGATTTTATGTATGTACTGTACAGATTTTTGAGTCATTATATTGATATTTGTGGAATCTATAGATGCTGAAATGAAGTTGGTTCCATTTGAGATGAAAAGAACCGGGAGCGTACGACGGTTTTTTTAATGGAAATCTATGTAATGTATTTTATGAAAAACTTCTCAAACTTGCAATTGCAAGATACAAAAATGTTCCGATTTTTTTTGCAAAATTAATGGAAGCAAAAATTGTCAAAATGCACTGGCGACGCTGATTGTGAGTCGCTGGACATTGAAGATGCGATTTTGTTAAAAATAGATTGAGCAAGATTCAATGACAATGACTAGACCAAGGGACTTGTTACATGTCAAATATCGTTAAATATAGAGTCGTCAATTTCCGAAAAAAAAGGAAATAATCCGGCCTGCTAGCTTATTAAAGGCCTCGTCACACGGTGCATTGTTTTATTGCTATTCAATTGCTCGCTTGGTTCCTCTCGTGCTATTAAAAATTCATACATGAAGCAAGCCAGCCAGCAGCGAAAAAGCACAAAAAATCGAACCGTGTGCCGAGTGCTTAAGTTTGCACAGATGGAAATTTACTCGAGGAAGGTTTCGGAAGATACGGAATAGAAATTACTATGATTTATCAGTAGAGAAAATGAAAATTCTTTCATTCGGTAAGGAAACAATCGATTTCGCACTTCACTGTTCTTTCCATATCGCGTGTTTAATGTCAGTAAGGTCGTAATTCGCACCAAAAACATTATTTTTTTTCACGCCATTCGCTTTGAGAATAATCAAAACGTGTAAATCAATTAAAATTAGCAGATTGAAAATTTGAAAGCATCAGATTGAATATTGGCGAATACGCCCTTCTTCTATTATTTCTTTCTATTATTCAGTGTAATTGAAAAAGGAAAAAAAGATAGAGGCAGAAGGTCGTGATCACCATTTTTTTTATTTTCGTGCCAATTGTCTAAGATAGTCGCTAAAACTCGAGAAACGCGTAGTTTCGGAAAATTCGATTAAAAATTATGCACGTAGAGGCAGAAGATCGTAATCGCAATTCTTTTTTATTCAAATGCATACGGTCATATCAGTTACATCCATTTTTCTTAATTCTCTTTGCTTTGCGTTTGAAATGTTTTAACTATGTGCACATAATAATTTACAAAATAATAAAGTGATTTATTTTCATCCAAGTGATTTTAATACTAAAATATAGGTGCTTACGACCATTTCCGAAAAATGTGATTTTTTTCAATGGTGATCACGGCCCACTGCCTTTAATTGTTGACTTTCGTATTTTACAAGTTTCTTTCAAATTTTACGTCCACTAAAGGCAGAAAGTCGTAAAATGTCGCTCACGACCTTCTGGAATCAGTGAGCCGGATTATTTTTATTTGAATCAGGTTCAGAAGGGCGTATACGCCGGGACTTACGACGTTCTAATTTTAAGTAAGTGGGTATTCTTGGATATGAAGGTCAGATGAAGGAACAAATTTGTATTTCTTCAAATTCGTAACGTTTCGGCCCTGAGGGGGGCCCTCCTCAGACGAAAATTACCATTTATTAATCTGTTTAGACAAAAAGATCAAACTTAAGATATAAATTTAATAATACAAGGATTGAACATAATTTTTGTGCGTATAGCACGAGGTAGTATAACCTCTAAGTGGAACAATGACAAAGGTGAATCGAAATTCTGAAAATATTTTACCTTAATTTAGAAAAAACGTAGAATATGGAAAAACCATATTAGAAAACAGCCTAAAAGGCAAGGTTTTAATTTTAAGGCAAAAGGTTCTAATTTTAAATTGACGAACTTTCAATCTCAACGGTTTTGAGCATATTTGAAGGTTCTTCGCATAGATAAATATACAAAAAATTGTACGAGCTTCAGGCATTGAAAATTCCAAACGGTCGTAATGGCACTTACAACCTTTTACCGTTATTATTAAAAAATATAAAATAATAAAAAGACTATTGAAATATTAGTTAGTTTTTTTGCATAATTAAAAAATATAAAATATAAATTCAATAACAATTTGTATGAGTTAATGAATAGAGATAAAAATAGACGTTTTATAATTTAGGACAAATTCATTGAAAATTGATGCCTGGTAATGAGTTTTGTAATCTGTCTTTGTCCTATTGATTCATTTATTGTTATTATCGGCTATTGTAAAATTAGTCTTTGGTTACTTAGCTCTTAATTATCTTATTCGATTTGCCGTGTGATTTCGAGAATATGGCGTCGCGTCTCGCTTCTCCAAAAGTCAAATGATCATCAGAGTTTGTGAAATTGGCCTTCTAATTTTCATTGACATACCTAATTGATATCGATCGTTACAAGACTTAATAAAACGAAACGAAGCTGCATCAATTAAAATCACGCCTTTTTAAACTTTCTCGACACTTTTATTTTGTTTAAATCGTTTTTTCACTAACTTCTAGATGTCAAAAATGACTTTTACATACGAAATTCTCTTCCTTATCGAAAGACGAAGAGATTTCGCTATAATTGAACCCCGTTATCAAGAGACTCGGTAGAGTCTCACGCCAAGTACATTAAAAAAAAGTTTTTTTAAACGCCGCGCGTAGACTCACAGTCACCGAGTGTATTTACCCGAACGGGAGCTATTCGCAGCGGTGGGGGTAATCAGAATCTCTGCAGTTTTCTTCCATTTCGCGATATCCATGGGTCCTAAGAATTAATATTAGCAAGTCGGCACGAGAAGCTTTCATTTAAGCCCTATTTCGATTGAATCGATGCATGAGATGAGATATGATATGATATGATTATTCAAAAGATCTGAGTCCGTTTCACTCGAACAATTTTCGTCTCCTTCATCGTCACCGTCACCTCGCTCAGCCAGACTCACAATTTGTTCCATATCCTGTTTGTTATCAGTTGTGTATTCCAAAGACTTCCGCGCAAAACACTGAAAGTGATTAAACGCAGTTTACTACTTTGCACCGCAGTTCCTATCTGCACGGTCATGTGCATCTCACGTGGCGTCGAAGTGACTTTCAATGCCTTTTCCTTAATAAATATTTTTACGGCACAGGCATTAAAACGGCATTTGACGGGACGGAAAGAGACGTTTCAAAGATATCATTAATATATAGGGTGATTGAGAATTCGTGACGAATCTTTCAGGGTCATTCTTAGATGTTCAGAGTGCAACTTTACGCATCGAAAACAGGCATAAAAAAATATTGTAGGGGCGCCCGCGTTAAGTATCTGTTCGGCAAGGATTACAATTTTCGCACGAGCCGCTGGCTTTGCGTCCGGATCGCCAGGCCCACCAGCGACTCGTACCAAAACCATCACCTTGCCCTACAAACAGTCACTTTACGCGCATGCCACATAAATATCTAGCATCGGGCTCACGCGTATACAAGGTAACTTGCATATGGCAATGTAACTGTTAGGCAGGTTCTGATGTTTTTCGGACCCCCCGTCATCTGAGCAACTCCACACCCTGAAATTTCGTAAGTCGCCAGCCCTGTACACAGTGCAAGTACACGTTGAAAGGATCAACTGTGAATTTTTTCAGATTTTTCTGACCAAGTATTTTTCTACTACAGCTGGTCAAATAATCAGCTTTTAGCGTATTTTCGATTTTGCAAGCCAACATAGCGTGAAATCCAGATGAGCAATGAAAAAAGTTTCATACAAAAGTTTCGCGTCTTCCTTTGAAATTTCTGAAAATAATTTTCTGCAATTTTTTGTGCCTCGCGAAACTGCAGTTTTGGTAAAAAAAAATCTTCAAAATCGTCAGTATGTTGGAAAAATTTAACTAGAAAAAATGTCCCAGCAGGTCCACTCTACATTTGTGTTATATTTACACATTTATTAGTCAGTATAGATAACACAAATGTATGTCATTTTAACATCAAATGTGTTGTTTTGACATTTTTTTATTTACTTGAATAATAAAAAGTGTCAAAATTAACATAAAATTTTGGGTGGACCTGCTCTGACATTTTATTTCTAACCGTGTAACAAAAAAGTGCCCTTATCGAATTGGCTGGAATTTTTACACAGCATGTCTTTTTCAATGCCAAAAGTTGTCTGAAAATTTCATAGTGGGCCGAGCAGTGGTTCAAAAGATACATCAACAAATATTCGCACAGTGGCGAGAATTCGGCGATTATGAGGTCGCAAAAAAGTTTTTTCGGCCGCAGTTCAAAAATTCAAGGGCGATCGCGAGTACGCAAACAAGAATAATGCATATTGATCTTGAATTTCCGAATCGTGGCCACAAAACTGTCTTGCGACCTCATAATCGCCGAATTCTCGCCACTGTGCGAATATTTGTTGATGCATTTTCTGAACCACTGCTCGGCCCACTTTGAAATTTTCAGACAACCTTTGGCATTGAAAAAGACACGCTGTGTATAAATTTCAGCCAATTCGATTGGGGCACTTTTGAGTTATGAATGATTTACACTCATTTTGTATTAAAATCACACTTGAACGGGGTATTGAAAATACGCTCGAAAAGTTCACAAAAAACCCCAAAATTTTCGTATTGGACCTTTTTCACACATCGTTCACGTTTTGAGCTATGTAGGCGCGAAAAGTAAAAAAAGATTTTTTGTGATAGAATGATGAGTCGAAAAACTCGAAAAAATCTGAAAAAAATCACAGTTCATCCTTTCAACATGCAGTTTGACTGTGGAAAAGGACAAGCAAATCGAAAGGAGTCAGGGAAAAAATCTTGTTTTTTCGGTCGATTTGACGTGGAATCCCCCATAATTACTGTCTAATATTGATGTATAAGCGTCCTAATACCTTGATTAAAAACAAATATTTAACGGAGAATGGATATTGGGAAGGGATCTGGTTATTGAAATACGGGCTTCGAGGTCTTTCAAATTTTTCCGTTGTAACCACGCCCATCGACAGGGCACACTACTTCTAGCGCCCAGTAGCGCCGCGTAGCGGTTGGCGACAGTAAGGGAATCAGTCAAGCTCACTGAACTCTATAATATACTGGAAGGCTGTCTGCCCTATGATTCGTGTAGCGAGCTGCGGAAGACAGAGATAGTTGTGGTTATTACCGGACCTCCTTGTCCAATCCATGGCGACTACCTCGCATGAAAACGTTGACCGTTAGCGCAGAAGCGGTAGCAGTAGCGATGTTTGTAGCTCAGAACGTACATATGCGTGTGACGAGTGCGTCCCAGCGCCGGCGCTAGCTGACGGCCGGCCCTAGGCGAATCTTGAAAATCGCCGCCCCCCCCCGAAATTTTTTGCTTTTTATAAACTTTATAAATTTTTTTTTCTTACAATAAAAAAACATTTTATCCACAATCATTGTCTTATTTCGCAAAAAAAAGTTTGCCTTCTTCACTTTTCGGGCCCCCTCCGTGACAGGGCCCCGGGCGGCCGCCTGGCGCCGGTGCTGGTGCGTCCGGCAGGAAGTAAGAGGGAAGGAGACCGATCCCCATGCTGGTCGCTCGCTAAAACCTGCGTTGATATTTACGGCTCTTTCGCCGACCGCTACGCGGCGCTGGGAGTAGTGTTCCCTGTCGGTGGGCGTGGTTACACGGAAAAGTTTGAAAGACCTCGAAGCCCGTATTTCAATAACCAGATCCCTCCCCAATATCCATTCTCCGTTAAATATTTGTTTTTAATGAAGGTATCCGGACACTTATACAGGGTGTCCCATTTTAATCTTACACCTGATTTATCTCGGAAAAAAAACATGTTTTTTTAAATTATTTTTGAACGTCCCCCTCCAAACCCTAAAAGTTTAATATTACTTATTACTCGATCCGGGCAGTACTTTCCGAGATAAATCAGGTGAAAGATTAAAATGGGACACCCTGGACATCTATATTAGACAGTAATTATACTGTTTTATCACCATTATCATTAACAACGTGAATATGAATTTGAAAATCGAAATTAAAAATAATCCTGCAATTCACGTTGGATCAAAGTTCTATTGAATGAAAAATAAACCACGTGTTCGTATATTAATAGTCGAACTTTTATTTATTAACATTTGTGAAGTTATTCGGTGGGTGTTCGAGGTTATGTGCAACCTTTTGAATCAGCTCTCGAATTTTTTCGACGTAACCACAACCACCGGCCGGGAACACTACCCCCAGCGCCGCGTAGAATCACTGTCTAACATGAGCGGTATAGGGACGTGTCACAGCCCACGGGGCTGGACCCGGCGTACATCTCATCGCAGGTTTTGTAGCATGGGGATCGGTCTCCTTCCCTCTTACTTCCTGGCGGAGACATTTCATTCCGCTCGTTATCACTACGTGATATTGAGATACATGATGTGATATGAGAATCATTACCAAGGAAGAGAAACAAGATGAGCTTTGAAGTATAGCCATTTGAAGCGAGCCAGTTTCATGGAAACATTAAGGGGAGGCTCTACTCGATTATGACCGACTTACCGACATAAATATGGGCGCGTCGCTTATTTCGATGAAAATTGAAGTCTACGGGCCTAAATCGCAAAAAAGGGCTCTGTCGCGGATCGCTACGTGCAATTCCGAACCTAAATATGTCAAAACCTTTTTGTTTTGTGCGGAAACAAAGTAATGGCATTGTTATTACGAAAATGTGAAAGTTGGGCGACGACGCCAATTGACACATTTTCGTAATAACAATGCCATTACTTTGTTTCCGCACAAAACAAAAAGGTTTTGACATATTTAGATTCGGAATTGCACGTAGCGATCCGCGACAGAGCCCTTTTTTGCGATTTAGGCCCGTAGACTTCAATTTTCATCGAAATAAGCGACACGCCCACTTATGTCGGTAAGTCGGTCATAATCGAGTAGAGCCGCCCCTTAAGTTATGAGGTTATCAGAGTCAACCAGTTAGAATAATCACAGCCTTCGGTATATTGGTCATGCATAAAATATGTGAAATTCATTATGTGTCAGAAGAAATCGGCTTAGACCAGCTTCTAATACATTGTTCTCCATTCGTGGCTAACCATCCGATAGTATTTCTCGCTCGGTGAGAAAATTCTCGCGATGTAAAATAACACGATTTATTAGTTATATGTTCATGATTCAGGTGCTAAATATCAAGGGACTTGGTAGAGTCTCGAGGTAAGTACATTATGAACAAAACAAAAAGGAGGTCTCGTTCCAGATACACAGCTATTTCGTGGACGAGCTATTGATATATTGATTGATATATTGACGCGTCTTGAAGAAGCAGAGGTATCTCCGCGGGCAGTGTAGAGCAGACGTGACCCGGAATATGCTTTGAGACAAGTATAGAGGTCCGTCACACTTCATACACAGTTTTCTGAGTAACATTTCAGTTCTGGACTATCCGTCGAATACGTCCATTCCCTCAGGACTTGACGATATGATCAATTGTTTCTTTGCTTTGGTTACAGTTATCGCACGCCTACTTCTAGCAATATGGAGAAAATGTGTAGGTTGCGATATGCTCCGGGGATTTGATTCGATGTCTAAGCTCTCAATTTTTACATCGCGGCACAGTTATTAGACTGCTGGAATTACACGACTTGAAATCATTAGGTTCTAAGAATACCTTGGTGGACCGGATGGAACGGACGAATCTTGCCATGCAATTTATAACAGAATTACTGTCTTGGAAGACTTTAGTAAATGAATATCGATACTTATTTATACACTGACCTCCAGATTTCCTTAGTATGAAAATTTCTTAAGATTTGATTAGTAATGAGTAGTGACTATAACCCTGCCTGTAAGTAACTCTGCTGTTGCCTCTGCCAAGCCCGGATGAGAAAGGAAGAGGAGGGCCGCGCGCAGGGTTCCATGTTGCGGATATTTATTGTAAATGACTTTGACGGACCAATGTCTGCAACCCAATAAGGGTTAATATTCCAGGTCTGCCTCTAATCGGAAGTCAAAGTTAGAGAAATAAACTGAGCATACATTCACGCGTTCTTGTTGACATTTCCTACGATATCTAGCGTTCTATAACAGAAAATGCAAGATTCTTCACCGTCCATCTAATAGGATATAATAGTAGATACTCAATAGTAATAATCGGTCAGAAAAATACTGACAACCGAGCGAGCATAGCGAGTGAGGATCTATACAGACCCAATCGAGCAAGCACAGTTATTAGGGGAAAAAAATGAAAAATGTACAAAAAGTATTGATATCTCCCAAAAAGCACCTCCGGTGCAAAAACCTTTCGCCAAGTACATTAATGTGTCCAGCCACAAAAATTCACCGAAAAAAGTTTTCCACACAAAATCTGTCTCCAAAAAGGCCCACCAACCAAAATTCGTCTGCCAAAAAAAGTATTCCATCAAAAATTCGTTTTCAACACAAGTCGTCCTTCAAAAAAATCTCTCTAAAAGGATTGAAATAAAATTGGCCATCGACATTTATATAATGAACCCTAAAATGTGAACGAAATAGAATTTCAATCCAAGTGACGAACAAGAAGTATGCTGCACCGGCAGCGAAGAGGGGGCAGAATCGTATGTGCCGCGATATAAATTCTGGCGACTCACGACGATTGGACCAGCGCGGGACCAGCGATTGGCAGAAGAAATCTAAATGGATCTCGAGTGCGCTTACTCTGCTTTGAGCACGGCTCTGACCTACGGAACAATATTCAGTTTCATCCCGTTCTTGCAACTTCTGATACAATATCTGCGTCCAGATATCGTCGACGTCGATAACAAAGTGAAAATCGTTGCTGCGGAGAAAATTATTGACAGTTACGATTTCGTAATCATCGGTGCTGGATCTGCCGGGGCCGTCGTCGCCAACAGATTGTCGGAAAATGCCAAATGGAAGGTATTGCTCCTGGAGGCTGGAGGCGATGGTACGGCAATCGGCGAAGTGCCTGCATTGTTTTCATACCTGCAGCGAAACTCGAATTCGGACTGGAAGTTTCACACCGAGCCATCGCCGAATTACTGTCTGGGCATGAACAACAATCAGTCAAATTGGCCGAGGGGTAAGCAGCTCGGAGGTAGCAGTGCGATCAACAATATGATGTACGTCCGAGGGAATAAAAAGGACTACAACGGCTGGAGGGATCTGGGGAATCCCGGATGGGGATACGACGACGTCCTGCCGTACTTCAAAAAGTCCGAGAATATGACCATTCCCGCGCTCCGAAACTCATCGTATCATGGAACAGGTGGATACCTCACGGTCGAACACACCAGATACGATGCCCCCATAACGAAACATTTCCTGGCTGCCGGTCGTGAATTGGGCTACGACACGATCGACGTAAACGGAAAGTCGCAGACTGGGTTTGATTACGTGCAAAGCACATTGCGAAACGGCCTGAGGTGTGACACGTCCAAAGCTTTTCTACGCTCCGCAACCCACAGAGAAAATCTCCACGTGAGCACCGATTCCATGGTTGAGAAGATCCTCGTCAATGAGGAAACGAAGACGGCATACGGAGTTCAGTTCCGGCGGGGCGGCGTAGAGCACACCGTGCACGCCAGTGTCGAGGTGATCTTGTCAGCTGGTGCTGTCCAATCTCCTCAGATATTGATGCTCTCGGGAATCGGGCCCAAAAAACACCTTGAAGAGGTCGGCATCAACGTCATCCTGGACAGTCCCGGCGTTGGTTGTAATCTCCAGGATCACGTGGCCGCCGGTGGACTCACTTATCTATACGACGCCCCCACAGTTGCGGGGTCTTCAAATGCTGTCAGCACTGGTTTTGCTCCGATTGCCGAATTTGAGAAATTTTTGCAAAAGAAACCCAGCGCTATGGACGACTGGTTAGCAAGTCAAGCACATGGGTTCATCAGCAGCGGGTAAGTTTGACTTAATTTCTACGTCGCCGATTCAGACACAAATCCTATAGAAACATCGACTTTGGACAATGCACTGCTGATGAAATTCTTCCCGCTTGCCGCCGGCATTCAATGCTGATCGGAATTAACATTCTACACGAGTCGATACTCTTACAGATTGCACAATGCCTCAATGGATTTTCCGGATATTCAGTTCATATTCTCATCAATCGGTGATAATACTGGCGGTGGTGCAGTCACCCAACAAATTGTGGGACTGTCGGACGACTTCGCCGATGCGCTATTCGAGAATATTAGTAGCAACAGTTCGTACCAAATATATCCACTGGTCATGCGGCCAAAAAGCACCGGTCATATCAAGCTCAGAGATGCTAACCCCAATCATCACCCGATCATTGTATCCAATTATTTCGAGAACCGTGTAGATATGGATATCATGGTGAGCTCGTCACTTTTGCCTTCGAAGATACCCTCTTCTTGGACGACCGTCCACCAATCTCTTCATCTTTCAGGTCAAAGCGTCACAAATGGTTCACAAAATCAGCCAGACCGCAGCTATGAGGAAGGTCAACGCACGTCCCAACCCCAATTTGACTCCCGGCTGTGGCAAGTTCGATGCTACTTCCTACGAGTACTTCGAGTGCCACATCAGACACTATACGTTCACCGTATATCATCCAACTTGCACCTGCAAAATGGGACCCGCGAATGACGAGATGGCCGTGGTGGACTCCCGTCTGAGGGTTCACAAGATGAAGGGTCTCCGGGTCGTGGACGCGTCTATAATGCCGAACATCGTATCGGGCAACACCAACGCTCCGACTATAATGATCGCTGAAAAAGCCGCTGACATGATCAAGGAGGACCATTCTCGCTCGACTGGTATACCCCTGGTGAAAAAAATTTCTATGCCAAAGTACGCAAATTTTTACGCCAAATTCTACGATTTCGTACAGAAATTGGCACAAGGTTGTAGTTTTGTCGTATAAATTTTCGTCAAATTTCGTAATTTATTCGTACATTATCGTACCTTTCCATAAATAGACGTAAACTGGAGCATTGTTTATTACCCATTTTGTTTTTAATCTTTCGTAGAAAGTGATATTTTTTGTAGATTCTCGTAATTTTTTGTAAAATATCGTAGTTTTGTGTAGTTAGAAATACTTTTTCAGACAATAGGTTTTGAAAACTTTTTTAAAACTTGTAGATTATCGTAGAGTTTTCGTAGATTTTAGTAGAATGTCATACTTTTTTCCGTAGATTTTAGTAGAATTTCATACTTTTCCATCAGCAAAATGTCGTACTTTTTCGCGAGCTTCTCCGTGTACGATCGACACTGTAGATTCTTGTAAAAAAAATATATATATTTGTCATACTTTTGTGTAAATAATTGTACCTGACCACGGGGATTATCGTAGAATTACGTCATCTTAAATCCCTTACCGCATAAATTTGTCTACAATAGTTCAAATAGAATAAGTTCTTCGCAAATAAACCACATAACGGTCTTGATTTTGATTTTTTTTTTTTTTTTATAGACCGTAGTACTTCAGCAATCGTACTCACGGTGTTAAATGTGTGTTAATAGAGTGCCTAAATATCCAGCCACGACATAGCATAAGTATAGATAATATGGAGCTTTCAATTGACGTAACGAACAATAATTTGCAACATTATTATATTTTAATAGTTACGCAGTTTGACTGAATATCCATAAAGAAACAATACTCACAGCAAATATTATGTACGCCAGTCAATGGATTAAACTGCCAGGATTGACGGCCAACAGACAACGGAAGAGTGATTATATGTATACAGGGTGTTTCAGGTTAACCATACAAAATGATAGGGGTAGTAGAGGTTGTCGAGCTGAGCGCCGGCATTTAGGCAACCGAGTACACAGGAATCGCTGGTGCGGAACATAACACTTTCAAATTTACGAATTTTGAACGTGTACTCGGTTGCCTAAATGCCGGCGCTTAGCGGGATTTTTTAACCGGCCGTATCTCGCGAATGCGACTCCGCAGACCACATGTTCTTGGGGTTAATTTACTCAGCTCGACCCCCTCTATTACCCCTATCATTTTTGTATAGTTAACTCTGAAACACCCTCTAGAAGCCAAAATTTGTAGGGGAGATCGGGGCAAAGTGGATACCCTAAGGCTAATTCGGACATAAAACATAAAATATCGACTAAAGCTTTATCCTGTCGTATATATTTTGTAGTTTGTACCTTTAGGTAAGCAATTATGACGGTCAAACCCGATATTATTGCGATGTGCTTGCGTCATAATCGATATAAACCTAACCTGCAAAATGATCACTTTTCCCCGATGCTGGGGTAAAATGATCAAGCTTATGGGGTCAAGTGGCAAAATTCGTATTATGACGGATTCCTTATTCGTATTAGGATGAAAATAACGTCAAAAGATTGCAAAATCTGTACATATTACCCTGAGTCTGATAAAAGCATGTGACTGTGAAAATTGTGATACTTACTCGAATGGAAAATGTTCGAAACACGACACCGCTGTCGCGATTCAAATGTCACCCGAAGTGAGGTTAGGTTGACGCTCGGCGGCTAACAGCGCTCGTGGCGTAGATGGCCACTTTTCCCTGACCATATTACCCCGCAGGTAACCCGACCACAATTTAATTGAAAACTTGATGCAAACTATGTTTAACAAAAAAAGAATTGATAATACCATTAACAAGTAGACGTTTCAAGGAATCGAGAAAAAAATAAACCTAGTCAAAACATGCCATTGACGGCACGATAATCCTAAATGTGAGTTGACGGAAATTATCAATCTACACGGCATGAACCTAAATTGATTGATTTTTCCCGAAATATTGAATATTTCATAGGGTTCAACTATTTCATTTTGTAAAGTACGTCAGCACAAACCCTCGGTGTAAATGCTGCCTTCTTAGAATCGCTCAACAACAAATTATTCGAGATGTTCACTTTACCCCCGCGGTCTTCCCTACATCGGTAACACTAATATAAGCCTATTGATGAATTTCCGACAGGCAACAGGCATTGTGTGCGCAATATCTTGTTCTGAACGCTAAAACCAGAATAAATCAAAAATCAAATAGTACTCATACATCATGATATCGCATGTCTAATGGCATAAGGTCGTAAGCGGCAATTTTTTTATTTTTTTACCCGTCAACCAAAAAGTCATAAAATCACCTGAAACGCGATTATAAATTGAGAAAACGAAGGTTTTGAAAAATTCGATGGTGAATATTTGCAGATAAAAACAGAAGGTCGTAAGCGCCAATTTTCTCTTTACTTTTTACGGATACGACTCTATGAAATTAATTCGGTTTTGCATTTTCTGTCAATGAATCAATTCACATGAACCTCATTTGCCGCGATTCGTTTCATTTGATTTTTTTTTTCCAATAATACTCGATGGTTTGCTCGAATTCAAGTTGATATTTGTAAATTTCAATTCAGCTTTCACATTTCCTACGAATAAAGACCAATTTACAATCATTCGTGTGAGCTCCAAGTTGTGAATTTGGATTATTCTCATTCGGTCAATTTTCAGTTAATCCAAATTATTTTACTTCCTATTAAAAATTATTCTCCAGAAATTCACCATAGGATTTCCATGTTTGGTTGCTTATACCTACTCTGCACGGATATGTGTTCATGATGAGTTTGGTGCCGAGTTACTAGTTGTTTTATTTTCGACAAGCAAAATCACCTACCCAATTCGGAAAAATTAAATACATTAAATTTCTAAACCAAACTGGCCCATTTTTATCACCATTTTTTGGCCGTGTGTCAGAAAGACTAGTTTGCAAATCGTCGATTCTCAGAAAATATCCTGTGATAAGTTTCGGAAATAGATTCAACTTCGAGAAAAACGAAGCAGATGGTGACGAACACAAAACACAGACGGTGGGGAAATAATAAATGAACAACAATAATAGTGATAATCTTCCACAATCATGAGTAAATTAGTTATCACGATATCACAGAGTTTGGTCAACAAAGCACGATAGTAGCTGGCGATCTGGAACTTGAAACTGCTGCCATTTCGTCAATTTTACGAATTTTGGGACCAAATTGGGCTGAAAATGTCGGGAAGGGATAGCGCTTCCAAATTTAATTGAACCACGAAATATCGATTTGTGAAAATTTCGAAGATTACGCATTCCCTTAAATACTCCTCTCTTCATACATTATCATTGATTTCCTTGGCCTCCTTACTAGTGCCACCTGGCACAGTATGTAATAAATGTAGAAACCAATATTGAGAATACTGAGAATTTATAAAAAAAAATAATAAATCGGTGACGAGAGCAGCATCGTTCAAAATATTATTTCATTGAGAAACAATCGACTGATGACAGTGAAAATAGTGAAAACTACGGAACATTTGAAAACATCTGCTGCATGCAGTGTAGAAATGCGCAGATATTATGACAACAACCATCGACACTTCAACAACAATGAAACGTTAGACTGACATTAACCTGATGTTCTTGGAAAACAGCTTGAGACTACGGTACGAAGTTGAGGATACCCATATGTTCTTGGATTCAGGTGTGGGTGTACAGTTTTTCCACATCACGATGAGTATTTGTATGTTGGCAAATTAATCAATTTTTTTTCTTTACCAATATGTTCGGGAGGAAATGCGAAACGGTGATTGATTGTGTGTACTGGAATCGATCAAGCACGTCGAAAGACTGAAAATAATCATTTCCAACAATGACAAAACCTCGATTACCTCGCTGCTTCAAAATTAATATTCAATCAATTATTTTGTCGTACAAAGCCATGAATCTTCATTTCCTATACGTTGGTCTAGGTTTCAATATGTCACACTATATGGCGAATGAGTAGTAAATTTGCAATTTTTTTCCATATAAAAACACACACGTAGCATCAATATTACCGCTAGTGCAATACTGCATGGTGGGGGATAGCCGAGGAGAAAGGACTAACCATTTGGAATTTTCTCAATCCCGATCTATAAATATTGGCAACTTGATCGCCTGCAGAGATATAACTTCGGAATCGGTCAGACATCGACGACTTGACATTGTGAAGCAAACGATTGGCGATCGTTCTTATTTCGGAATGGATCTTGCATGCGCCTGGTCCGCTCTCAGCACAGCTCTAAGCTACGGAACGACCTTAAGTTTTATCGCGTTTTTCCGAATTCTTATACAATTTCTACGTCCGGATATCGTCGACGTCGATAATATAGTGAAAATCGTTGCTCCGGAGGACATAATCGACAGTTACGACTTCGTGATCATCGGTGCTGGATCCGCAGGGTCCGTTATAGCCAACAGATTGACGGAAAATGCCAACTGGACGGTTTTGCTCCTCGAGGCTGGAGGCAGTGGCTCGGTATCCGACGATGTACCCGCGATGGTGCCAACACTTCAGCGAACCGTTATAGACTGGCAATTCGAAACTGAACCCTCGAACAATTACTGTCTGGGCATGAACAATCATCGGTGCCTTTGGCCCAGAGGTAAACGACTCGGTGGTTGCAGTTCACATAATAATATGATGTACGTCCGTGGAAACAAGAAGGACTACGACGGGTGGAGGGATCTGGGGAATCCCGGATGGGGATACGACGACGTCCTGCCGTACTTCAAAAAGTCCGAGAATATGACCATTCCCGCGCTCCGAAACTCATCGTACCATGGGACTGGGGGTTATCTCTCGGTCGAATACGCCAAATCTCATTCCGCGATATCGAAAAGTTTCCTGGATGCTGGTTCCGAGCTGGGCCACAAAATGGTCGATGTGAACGGAGAGTCGCAGACTGGGTTCGGATACGTGCAAAACACGTTGCGAGACGGTCTCAGGTGCGACACCTCCAAAGCCTTTCTGCGCCCCGCAACCTACAGAGAAAATCTCCACGTGAGCACCGATTCCATGGTTGAGAAGATCCTCGTCAATGAGAAAACGAAGACCGCATACGGAGTTCAGTTCCGGCGGGGCGGCGTAGAGCACACCGTGCACGCCAGTGTCGAGGTGATTTTGTCAGCCGGTGCTGTCCAATCTCCTCAGATACTGATGCTCTCGGGAATCGGGCCCAAAAAACACCTGAAAGAAGTCGGCATCAACGTCGTCCTGGACAGTCCCGGCGTTGGTCAAAATCTCCAGGATCACGTCGCCGCCGGTGGACTTACTTATCTATACGACGCCCCCACAGTTGCGGGGTCTTCGAATGAAGCTACCGACGTAGAAAACACCGGCTCTGGTTATGCTCCTTTGGCTGAATTTAAGCGTTTTTTGTATGAGAAAAGCGGCGCACTCTACAATTTCTTAGGAAGTCAAGCACAAGGGTTCATCAGCAGCGGGTAAGTTCGATTGTCTACGATAGACCATTATTTAGACCATGGACAATGCACTGCTGATGAAATTCTTCCGGCGTGCCGTCGGTATGGGGCAGTTGGATAACATACGTTCACGATACAAGTGTGCGTGAAATGTTTGCACGTATACGACTGTCAGCGCTGTCTAGCGAGAGTTAAGCGCAACACGAGGGCGTTTATTGCAACTATGTATACGCCAACACAACTTGACTTTCTATGCCTGTATATATGTTATCCAACAGGCCTATTCAATAGTGATCGAAATTAACATTCTACACGAGTCGATACTGTTCCAGATCGCATAATGCCAAAATGAATTATCCGGATATTCAGTTGATATTCTCATCAACTGGTGATAATGCAGGCGGTGGTGTAATCGTCCAACAAATTTTCGGACTATCAGACGACTTCGCCGATGCACTATATGAGAATATTGACCGCAACATTTCGTACCAAATATATCCAATTCTCATACGGCCGAAGAGCAAAGGTTATATCAAGCTCAGAGATGCTGACCCCAATCATCACCCGATCATTGTACCCAATTATTTCAAAAATCGTAAGGATATGGACATCTTGGTGAGCTGATCGATCGTCACTCTTGCCTTCGAAGATACCCTCTTCTTGGACGATCGTCGACCAATCTATTGATTTTTCAGGTCAAAGCGTCACAAACGGTTCACAAAATCAGCCAGACCGCAGCTATGAGGAAGGTCAACGCACGTCCCAACCCCAATCTGACTCCCGGTTGTGGCAAGTTCGATGCTACTTCCTACGCGTTCTTCGAGTGCCACATAAGACACTATACGTTCACCATCTACCATCCAACTTGCACCTGCAAAATGGGACCCGCGGATGACAAGATGGCCGTGGTGGACTCCCGTCTCAGGGTTCACAAGATAAAGGGTCTCCGGGTCGTGGACGCGTCCATAATGCCGAATATCGTATCGGGGAACACAAACGCTCCGACTATCATGATCGCTGAAAAAGCCGCTGACATGATCAAGGAGGACCACTCTGGTTCTACTGATACATGTCAGTGAATGGATTGAACTGCCAGGATTGACAGCAGGGCCGGAACTACATTGGGGAAAGCGGGGCAATGCCCCGGGGCCCCCAACCCGAGGGGGCCCCCTGGAAGGGGATAAAAAGAGAAAAAGATTTTTTTTAAATGCTGTGATTTTTGCCTTTATCATTCTATATTCATACCATAAGTAAATCATAAAGGGGGGCCCCCAAATTTTGTTCAGCCCGGGGCCTCCTCAATCCAAGTTCCGGCGCTGATTGACAGGCAATACATAGAGGGCGGAAAATTATGCTCAAAATATTGTTCAGACCGCTAAAAAAACACAATAAATCAATCACCGCAGTTGAAACGAAGCACTTACCATAGATCCTGAGTTTCATGTATCAGAAGAATATGATATTTCTCTCTGAATGGTCACCATCCCCAAAAAAAAAACGTCAACTATTTGGGCAATCCTGTACGCAATCCGGTTCTTCACATTGATTATAGGTGTCAACGAAAAGATTTCTCGAGTATAGAAGATCCACGACTGCAGTTAGTAGGGGTTTTTGTGATTATTAGATTTTGCTTTGAAATTTTCCAATCCAATTAAACGGTTGAAAAAATGCTTTGAAAAGGAATTAAAAATACGGGTTCCTGAATTTTCTGAATTTTTCGAAAATCATGATCATTTTCGACCTCACTTGTCATTTTCAGCGCAAAATTCCAAAAATAAGACTCAAAATGTCAATTTCACCATGTTTTTTTTTTTTAAACGGTATTTTTGTTTCTACAAATTCAGAGAATTTCCAAAGAAAACGAGGTCTAAACATGAATAAAATTCGAGTCTTTTTTGTCATTATTTGTGCATTGAAAATTATAGTCCAAACAAAAGTTGAAAAGACGCAAAAAAAAAAACTTGAAGCTGAATTTTCATATTTTTCCTAGTTTAAAAATATACGACGAGCATTTTTCATTCCGAGTATCCGATGCCCCCGAGTGAATGACCCAAACAAGAGTCAAGAACGAAGAAAAACAAAACTGAGGTACAAAAACGGGATACCAAGTATAACATAGGTCGAATAACTATACACACGTCCTTTTCTCGACTCTTGTTCGTTACGCGCCGCTACTACCGATCTCCTTACGAGTTGCTAGAAGAGATCCAAGCAGAGCCGAGATCGGTGCACCCAGGGTCTATTAGAGGCATCCCACGGCCGTGGAAACTGTTTGATGTCGCCGCTATACTATCCCACCTTTACGCTGCTCACCGCACTGCGCGATTCGTTGTTTCACAATCGAATCCGGTGATACGTCAGTAAATTCTAGCCAAATTCACATCGACGTCGATATAGTGACAATTTTTTTCCCCTGACTGAAATTCGAACGAATTAGTGACGACTGAAAATTATTTTTGAGAATACTTGTTTTAATCAAACTACTTTCTGAAAATGTTTGAAATTATATTAATCTACATTTTACCATTAAATAGAATAATATTTTATTGCCGGAGGAACTTTTTGTTCCGTCTTGTTTTTTATCCCCACAAAGTTCCTCGAGTTTTCCCTGACCAGTGGCCACCGTGATATCAAAACTAGGGAGGGATGGGTTTGATCCTAACGAGAGGCGAAGTTCGCAGTGCAGATGGGAGGATCTCTTTGTCGCTGCAGTGGTGCATCGGCCCAAGTTGCAGCGCGGCGCTCACAATCAGCCAAGTCACCCCCTACTCGACGGCGTTCCTTGGCTACCTGCCCGTACCCACCTACCACCGTAGTAAAAGGGATCTTGCCGCGTTTGCTCGCTATATATAGTCGGTCCTTCAGCCTCGCGAGTCGTTTCCGTGTTTTCTTCCTCCTGACCCGCGGACCCCTGATCACAATCTTTGATCACAAACGATACCAAATTTTATGATTTGTGAAATTGTGAGACAGTAGGAAAGAAAAACGAAAATTGTGGGTTCTGGGAATCTTGGAAATGAGGACATTCGGTGTGATTATAGTGGGTTCTATCATGCTCACGTCTCTCTCGGTCGTGATTGGTCACAATGAAAGACGAGTAAGTATATACGGTAAAACGAACATATTGAGTACATATTCGCACGTGAATTCCATTTGTTACAAAAAATTCCCATACCGAAAGTAATTCTTGAGACTCTTGAATTGTTTTCACATTATTTCAGAAATAATCTTTTTTTCTGTCTATGATGCACGAAATAAAATCTACCGGTGAACCGATTTTGGATTTTCGGGTCTCAAACCGTTCTGTGAAGAGGCCTTTTCAATCTAAACAGATAACTTTTTCATAACTTTATTTTTACTCGAGTTATCACGAAAAGTAACGTATGAAGACAGAAAAACGCCATTTTATTCCAAAAAATGATTAATATCTGGTACAATTTTGATCTGATCAAGGTGGAAAACATTCTAAAATGTGGAAAATGACTTTTGGCAGTTGTGAATTTTTTTACATTGCGGCGATACCCAAAGGAAATTTGAGAAATCCCACAATATTGAAATGGTTTTTGTTTTAAAAGATTGCTCTTTCACTCAAATTATTCAAACCTTGCACTATCTCTTCTTCGTACTTTTTATCATTCGTCCAAATAGACAGTTTTCATTTCGATTCTGAATCCGCAGTGGAGAGAAGGCGACATTTGCCCCTTTTCAACCTCGACGATACCTGCATCGGTCATAAAAGCAAGTTAGCTTGTTACCTGCGAAGAGACCTTAAAATATAAATTCTAAAAACCCCAGGGAACGAGGAAATTGTTATCACCGCCGGTACAACGGGCTTTGCGATCATTACGTCAAATATCAAATTTCGAAAAATGGAGAATTCAGTTTGGAGAATTTCAGGGAAAGAAGGAGAATCCACAGAAAGAAAATCCTAAGTAAACATTTCCCCCCGATTTTTGAACCCCTCAAAAGTGTTTCGACCCTCGTTTCCCCCGTTAGACGACCATTTTTTGCGCCTCTAGCTTCGATCTCGGATCCTATTCACGACCGGAGACGAAGGGACGATCGTAACTCTCCGCAGGTGTGAGGAAAAAAAAGAAATTACTTCACTGGGCGGAAGCCGGTTGGAAACTCGAGTCCTAATTTTTGTTTGTGTGGCTCGGAGCGGTTCGTTAATCGGTCTTCACCACAGGTTAGAATTATCGAGGCCGAAGTAACTCGCAACAAAAAAATAAAAATAAAAAAAAGTAAGAGATGCGCGGTAGCCGGTCGGCAGCTGCGCCTCAAATCGGTAGGCGGCGATCGGGCGGCGACCCACCTTTCGCAATCGGCTCCCTTCACGAACGGAACCAATATTTTCGATACTATTCTGTAAAAGTCGTCGAGATAGGGATAAGGATGTATCGGCCGTACAATCTCAACCAAAAGTGATTCTCGTCGAAAATATTGAGTACTTTACGATAAGATAAAAATTGGAAAAAAAAGTCAACCACAATCAAGACGATCAGAGTATTAATTTGAATAATAGTAACGCCCAAAAGTTTTGAAATTTTCTGCGGTAACGTCGTTTTTTTCTTCATGTCAAATGAATTCGTTGATTTTTTCTGAATACACATGAATTTTTCAAAAATTTTCGAAAATTTTGAATTTTGAACACTCACGAATTTTCGACACGTTTTTGTTCAAACGATGTATATTACAATTATGTAATGTAATGTAATGTGTAAATACTGCATTCACAAATTTTCGAAAACGAAAATTTCAAAATGGTGAATTTTTTTCTCTCAAATCCATGTGTATTTTTCAGATAAATTAAGGAATTCATTTATCATGAAAAAAAAAACGTTACCAGAAAATTTGTTGAGCAATGTTTTGTTTAAACAATTTATTTGTAACTTTTGGGCATTATTATTATTCAAAATGGATACTCTTATCGTCTTGAGCGTGGTCCATTATTTTCCGATTTTTATCTTATCGTGCCGTTTATGAAAAATTGAAGAAAAATACGCAATTTTTCTCACTTTCAAATTGTCACATTTTTGTCGATGAAAATCGGTTGTATTCGTTAAAAAAAAAAAACTTATAATTGAGGAAGATATGGAGCGTTTGAGAGGCCTAAGGATTGCTCCCTTATTGCCACGATTCCAAGTACCCGGATGCGATTTTTTGCAGTTTTCAAACGGCAGTCTTGTCGTCTTCCTAGATTGAACCGAAAAATTTGCAAAAAATATGAAAATTAGGAAAATGGCGGCTAATATTCTAAAAAACACAGGAAAATTTGCCACATTAATTGTTATGTCGGTACCAAAAAATTATTTTTTCTCGACAAACGTCGGTTCAATCAGTAGAACTAATTGATATCTTCATTTAGAAAAAAAAATCAAGTCCATATCTTGAGGCGTTCTCGAGTTATCGTGGCAAAACTAACAGAAAAAGTAGTTTAGAGAAAAACGCGGTTTAAGTTCGGGCGTAGTGTTACTGTAGGAAACTGTGACTCGTGCAGAACTGGTCGCGCACCGTCTCACACTTTTGCCTCTCCTAAGCTGAATTTTGCTAATTTTTCAGTTACGTTTGCGCCAAAACGTTCTTAAAAGATCCTCTCGTTTGTTCGCAGATCGGCGCAAGCATCGTTTCCGAGTATCGATCAGCGGCCGGATCGTCGTCCAGTAACGAGGCTGGGTCCTCGCCGATCCTCGGAGAGAGGACAACGGAACGAGGTACCGGTACGAACTGCAGCGGCGGCGAGGTGAGAGCGAGAAATGAGCGAAAAGGAAGTAGCGGGAGGGCGAAGAGGCGGAGAGACCAGCGCCGCGGTCGCGAAAAGGAGAGCGGAATAAACGCCGAGAGAAGAAGGGTTGGAAAAAATGAGCCGCTAACGAGGCACGCGAGGAGATGCCGAGGACCGGACAACGGGCGTAGGAACCTGGAGAAGCAGTACCTCGTCAGAAATCGTACCCTGGAGCTGCTGGAGCGGAGAGCCTCGGTGAACGCGAGGGACGTTCTGTTCGGGCAGAGGAAATTGGGGGGGCGTTCGGGCCTGAGGATAGCGGACCTCCTGGTGCCGAAGGCGAATCAGAGCGCAGATTCGATCGGCGAGAAGCTAAAGACGATCGCGTTGAACGTGTCGAGGATGAACGAGGCGGCGCGGAGAAACGATCGCGAAGATGTCTTCGAGGACCCGAGTGTATCGCCGTGGGTGAATCCGCCGAAGAGCGAACCGCGGAGGGAAGATGAAGAGTATATTCTGGACAACGGACTCCTCAAGTCCGTCTACATGCCGATGGACGAGCGGATCGCCCTGCATCGGGGTCTCGCGACTCTGCTGTCCAGGCTGTTCCAAACGCTGACCAACAACACGGATTACGAGAACCAGGAACTCCTGCAGGAACTGGATTTCGACAACTCCGTGCAGGGGGATCTGTGCCAGAAGTGGCTCGACTGCAAGGAGAAGCTCGAGGAGGCTTTCCTAGGTGATGAGAAAAGACATCTCGTATTCGCGGGTCGCTATTGCAACTATTTTTTTCTTCATTTCAAACTATTTCTATTATTTCAATCCGATTTTTTTTCTTATTGCAAGTTTTGTTTTTTCATTTCACATTATTTCATTCATCTTGACATCATTTTTTTTCATTTCAAATTAATTTTTTTCCCCTTGCATCATTTATTTCTCATTATTTCAGTTATTTCCTCGGTGATTTATCAACGTTTCACCCGCTATTATAGCACACGTTATTTCAACTAATTATTTCCCCCTTGGTCGCTATTAACGAGGGTCGTCTCGTCTCGCTATTAACGAGGGTCGTCGATCGTCTCTTGTTTCAGGAGCGCTAGTGCTACCTGCCTGCCCATGCCACTATCCGAGCAGCATCTTCTACGACGATAAGATCTGGGACGAAGGACAAGAGAGGCACTTCCGTTGGCGAGACGTGAGCGGCGAAGCGGAAAGACTGGACGTTTACAAACCCGGGGCGACTTACTGCATCCGATCCCTGCTCGCGCAGGGAGGAGGCAGCGCGGCTGCCCAGCACTGCTGCTACGATTCCAGAAGGAGGCTGATCACCAGGGGCTCGGGGGCAGGAACTCCGAACCTGGTTAGCCCCGAGGTCTCCACCGTCCTGCACGAGAGGATCGATATCCTACCTTGGAGACTTTGCAAGGGAGATTTTTCTAGGTCGGAAGAAACAGTTTTTTTTTTTTTTATTCTATGACAAAGTAAATCAACTTTGTAACGTTATATACACGTTTCCTTCTATTTTTCAGATTCAACAGAGTGAGACCACCGAACAATGGCAATAATTGCCCGGGGAACCCGGAGGACGAGGAATACCAGCGTCAAATAGACAATACCAAGCACTACTGACGATCAAGTACAACGCGAACCAAACACTGCCTTAGTTTTAGTCTAGTGATTTAATAAGTTATTAAATTTTGTACGACGAAAACATCCTTGTTCCCTTCACTTTCGAAAATCTTGCTCTCGATTAATGCGGCCCTGAATTGCCCTAACAATGAGAGACTATCGGTCAGTTGTAGTTGTACCTGAGAGAAAGAGAAACCGGTTGGAGTTAGGGAGTCACGTGACGGTGTTGAAGTCGCCGCGCGCCTCCGCAGCGACGCGGACGGTAGAGACAGAGTCGTCGTACAAGTAAGCGAGTTGCCATGGATACCGGTCACAAACAAAAGGTAAAATTTATTCCGTTACGGAGTTACGGATGATATTTCTTGTCCTGGGTTGTTGGTTTCTCTCAGTGATCCGCGTGCAATGGAGTGGGGAATGGAGCTCGAAGTTACGTCGAAAAAGGTAGATTCGCGTTCCGCCGAATCGTCGCTGACGTTGCTGAACAGGTGTACCGCGAAATACCTGCGCCTGTCTGTATAAGCACGGGAACCTTCGTTGAAACGAGTGTTCGATGTTAGTTATCGGTTTCCAGCTGATTCCCCGCCTCGGTCGAAGAGCAGGACACTCTAGCACGCAGGACGACCTCAAGTCGGACGACGAACTCCTGGACAGTCCGATCTCACCGTCGTCCGATCAGTCGGCAAGAACGATGCCCGTGGCACCGCCGCGTTCGCGGAAAACCGGCTGGGCCGACGAGCTCAAAAGTAGCGGGAAGTACGTTATCCGGTTCTGATTCAAACTTCCGGAAACGGGAAGAGCGGATTTAATTTGGCGATAAAATGTGAATAAATTTTGTTTGGATATGATAATTGCGACCTTTGATCAGACCGTTTCTCATTCACAGGACTAAGAGCGCCGTCAATATCATAGAACAGTGAGTAATTCGTAGTAGAAACTAAAGATCAGGCACCTCTAGTCACTAATAGATTATTCCTTAGGGAGCGGTTTCGCGGAATCGATAAGGACGACCCAGACGATGGTAATTCGATTTTAATACGTAGATACTTGTAATTACATTATATTATCTGTCGTACACCGACAGTAAAATGAATCAAATTGTACCATCTTTTTTCAGAAATCCCCGTCATACCGGACTTGGATGAGATTCAAGAGGACAACTTCTTGTCGGAAGTTGCAAATTCACATTTGTAAGGAATTATTTTGTTTACAGCTATTCTTAATTTTGCAAATCTGACCTCAAATTCGTGATCAGCGATAAAAAAAGGGACCTTCGACCTTGAGGAATTATTCGAATTCCATTCATGTACCCAAAGGCACTCGGCAGAACATCTGTAACTATTTGTGGCCGATACTTCGTATAGCTACGTTATCGACCGGACTCTGCTATCCCATTTGATTTCCGTGTGTTACAGAATCGGCGTAAACCGTGTCGAGACGTATAAAGAGTTAGACACAGATCTGTACAAGAGTACGGCTCTATCTTCTCTCGATGACGTGAATCTGTCATTGTTAACGGAAAAATTGTATCCAGATAAATTGGTACGTGAACCAGACGAAGTGTGGAATTGGGATCTATTGTTCACCCAGATATCGTCTGAAATTAACAGCGAGAAACATAACAGCATTGATACCGAACGGCAAACTGTCTAAAAATAAAAATATTCTATTGTAAAATCGTGTTCTTTTCATGATCAGTGAATAAAATTATTTTTCTACACTAAAATATCTTTCTTCCGATTTATTGCCTTCGTTGTAGGTTGAAAATATCGGAAAATAAAAAGGCAAAAAACATGGCATACTGCGTCTGCAGTGCCTGTATATGGAAGCGACAAATTACCTCGTCTGACCTATTCGATTGCCCCCCAATTTGGAAATCGCGGTAGTTCGAGGAGCCACGTGAGGACTCGACCGTGCCGGCGTACAGGGCAAATGTACGCGCATCGGGAGCCGTACACAAGCTACTTGAAGCGACCACGTGACAACACCCACTGAGCAGATCTGCCTTTATCTAACGTTAGCGATCAATGTTCAGCTGTGCCATCACTAGCACACACTTCCGTCTATCCTCAGCCAACTCGGGGTATATATACGAACCGGGATCCGAATGCACCGCTCGCGAGAAAGCGAGAGACCCAGCGACTGTCGATTTTCGAACAAATAGGTCAAAATATATCGTCGAATCGGCATGAAAATTCATCAAAGCTTCCCAAAATTTAAATAAAATTGGAACCACGTCTTTTGATCGCCAATTTATTGAGAATTTTGAGAATTTCCGAAGCGGTAGAAGAGCGGCGGTCAGGCCGGTAGCCATCTGTCCGCAGAAATTGAAACTAACGGGGGACTAGATCGAGGCGCCACGCAGCGGCGCCGCGCGGAACCACATTCAAAAATTGTTTTCGTCTGACACATTTCAAATCTGACAATTAATAACTATGAGAGGTGAACAGAATAGTTTCTACTCGACGTGATCATCGTTCAGCATAGTGAGAATCTTCGAATACAAATTCAGATGGACTACATGGAGTGACGCGACTTTGAATATGGGTATCGTCTACGCGACTGCAAACAGACTCGGTTCTTCCCTTCGAGTTCCTGACGCCGAGGAGTCTCCGAACGTCTCCTGCGTACCCTGCTCGAAACGCTACGTACCGGAAGTACCATGCATTCATTGCCTGTCGGACCCGAGCCCGGGGAACCCAGGAACCCTGGAAGATATCCACAAGAAGGTGAAGGACCTGTACCCGCGAAATTTCGACGGAGCAAAATTGTTGGTGAAGAAAACTCTGAGCAGTAATTTCGACGTGGCTCACACTATCACTCTGAGCTCCGTGACCCCGTCAGGTTACAAATTTGGGACTTCCTACATAGGCACGAAGAGAATCGGGGAAAAGGAGAGATACCCCGTTGCCGTAGGCGACATAATGCCCAATGGTAACATGAACGCGAGTTTCGTTCACACGATAGGATGCAGACTGAGAGCCAAGGTCGCGGCCCAAATAGCCAAAAACGAATACAAGGCCTGCAGCTCCACCGTCGAATATCGCTCCGACGATTACACGCTCTCCCTCACCCTGGCCAATCCCTATTTCGAAAAAACACACGGCACCCTGGTCCTGCACTACCTGCAATCGATCACATCCAGAGTCGCGTTGGGAGCTGAAGTCGCGTGCCACAGGGGCTTGGGCGTCCCCGGGGGTCACCAGACCATCATGTCAGCTGCATTCAGATACAGCACCGGCTTCTCCACTCTGTCCGCCACCCTGGGGGAGGCGGGACTCCACCTGTGTTTTCACCGGAAGGCCAGTCCGCAGCTTCAGCTCGGCGTTGAGCTAGAGACAAACATGAGAACGCACGAGTCTACCGCGACGATGGTCTACCAGGTTGATCTTCCCCAGGCGGATATGGTTTTCAGAGGGATGATCAACTCGGAGACCACCGTCTGCGGCGTATTTGAAAAGAGATTGTTTCCCATCCCGGCCTCTCTGGCCATTAGCATCATGCTCAATCAGATGAAGCAGCAGTTTCGGGTCGGCGTGGGACTCAACGTCGGATAGCTAACTGTAATCTAGGAGAATTATTTTATACGAAATTGCTATTGAATATTGAATAAAAATGAAAAATTACCAAATAATAGGTTTCATTCTTTTATTATCTATAATCCATCAACAGTTTTGAGAAATATTCTTTTTACACAACAGATATTTATATTTATTACCATTTAGCATACCTATACTGAATATTAAAATGATGGGGCGTTTAACAATTATTTGTATCAAAGTCAAGGGGGATTCAATTTTTTATTCAGCGGGGTGAATTCACCGCCGAGCAAAGACCTTCGCAATGATCACACACTTGACACTCACTCGCTGCGAATGTACTTTCGGTGATTATCACATGTTCGACTTATTTTTATCGTCAAACACGACGTACGAATTGTTCCAACGATCACGACCCACGCTATTCATCCTCGTTGGCTATCCTCTCGTCCATGTCGGCCCCTTCCTGATGGAAAGGCGTTTTCAATTCGTCAAAATTGAGCAAAGTTTTATCCCCTATCAGACCGTTCTCGTCAGCGAACTCCAGAATGTCGCATATGAACGGTGACTCGACTCCGAGAATATATTCGCAGGTCTTTGGCTCCAGCAAATACAGAGACACACTGGACGGACTGATCGTAAGATTATCGGCGCACTTCAACTTCACCTAGAAACGAGTAAATATCGTTGATCAATTCACCATCCCACAAATCAAATTCGACGAATATTCACCTCAGTTTGTCTAAGCTTCCCAGTCTTATCACAGATACTTCCGTCGCTGTAAAAATGTGACAATTGCTTTCTCTGGTCCAGGGGCTTTGGCCTCTTGTTCGGATGCGCCTCCACCCATTCCAGATGCTTCTTTTTGTCGAATCTACCAAGATTCACCACCGTTTTAGTACCGTCTCGCTCTATGTGGTACTGGTTCACCGTACGACCGTAACAAAACTCGTATTTCCACCAGCCATTCCCCTGTGTAAAAGCACGCATAATTATTCTCAGGTACCACCGTGAACAGAAACATTTCAAGAATATCAATCTGCTCACCCCGATCAGACAATTTACTCCGCTTAAAAAGCTCTGTATTGGACTAACGTCGACCGGGCTAACACCCTGATCTATAGACGGACTTATCGTTTCTTCGATGGTATTTTTATCCGCAGCATCAACGGGTCGGACTTCAACTCTGAAGCGAGTTTCGCCATCCTGAAATATACACATGGGTAGAATGTTAGTTACGATGATAAAAATGACAGGAAGTGGGGATTCCACTTTCCTTTATTTCTTCAGTAAACCTCTGAATTTTATTATGCTGCCGTTTTTATTCTTTGTATCGTTTACATGACAGCATTGGATATTAGCCATGTGAATTGGAAAACTATTGCAAGCTCTCTATGTAGAAGATAAGAAAGAATGAAATAGTTCAGAGGAGGAAATTAGAATACAGTTTCTACGTGGATATTGGATGGGTTTGTAGAAAAAGGGGCGGATGGTGGTTAGTTAGTTGTGGATTTGGACGACAGTCAGTAAACAGAATAAAATAAATTGAATGAAGTAAAATAGATCCCGTTTTTCCCGAAAATAAAATAGTCTGACCTGTCCCTCCTTATCTATATGAAGGATCGCATAGACTTTCTGCAACTTTTCATCCTGCGCAAGAAATAATGTATTCAATATTCAATACCTCTGGGGGGACTGGGTGGTAAATCATAAGTAGTGAACAAAAAAAATTATCGAGCATAAAAATAGGGCGACGTCTGTAAGAATCCTAAATGGAACCGCCTCAATAATTCCGTCGAGGAATTTTACCGTTATCTTTTCATGCCTGAGCTTCAAACTCTCGGCTTCCAAGGCTATCAGAGACCTCGGTTTTTTAGGAGCCTTGTCAACTGGTCGACAGTTGATCAAATTCTCCCCGGTCTCCTGCGGCTTGTAGTCAGGATGGGTGCAGAGGAAGGGCGACAGCACCACCGCCTCGTACTCGCAGCTCGATGTCTCTTTGAGAGAGAACAGCTCGTGCTTTCCGTGTTGATAACAGACGTACAGGACTCTTATCATCCTTGGCTTGTTGTTAAGGTCGCAAACAGTTCCGTCGGTCATCTCAATCTCCACGTACGGCATATTGATGCCATCCACCTTCTTGACCGGGATCTGCGATTTCCGGTTCGGATTCTTGGCGTGCTCGTCATACTCCGCGGACAACTTCGCCTTCTGAGATTTGTCAAAGGTCCCGAGGTAGTATTCTTGGACTTTGACTTTCTTTCCTTCCCTCTCCTCGTGATACTGACGCACGTAACGACCGTGGCAGAGCTCGTAGGTCCAATAGGACTCCAACTGTGTGAGGTAAAAGAATATTAGAGACTCGTCAACGTCGAATTACCATCTTTGAGAGCTTCTTACTCTATAGGAGCACGAACTCTGCACGAACAACGGAAGGAGGATTTCTATCGGATTGGGACCTGCGTAGGTCTCGCCGTAGTCGTGTTCCTGCTCCGTTGTGTCCGGAATGAGACAGTGGTACTGCTCGTTGTTCGCCGTTGTTATGAAATATGGTTCCGTGTTCGTCGGAGGTTCCTGAAAAAAACGGCGTAATAGAAATTGGGAGGCGGAGGAAACAGTCGATTACACTCTTGGAACCCCCCGAAATTGGAGGAAAATGAATACGAACTTTAGGTTATGTCGTTCTCGATATCGAAACGAAGAGACTTCGCGTGTCTGAATAACTACGGAGTGAAAAATAGGATGACAGTTCGTACCAGCAGGTCTGTGGTGCTCTTCCCAGGCCAGTTGATCTTGAACAAGACAGTATCATCGAAGCCCTTGAGGTCTTGAGCGTAAACAAAACAAATGGTTTTAGATACGACAAGGTACATAAGGAGATCGATAAAAGCGTGGGGCCGTCTCATCTTGTATTTTGATTATAATCACATATTTTATCCCCGAAATATATTCCTTTCGGTATTTTTTTTTGGCCCCACTAACGACGAACTACTCGCGATGAAATAATTGTCGGAATTGACAGCACGGCAGAACGGAGTGATCCACACATTTCTCGTCTGCTCGACAATCTCGATATGAGTACGAGTCCATGCGGACGTTTCTCATTGGCTGGATGGGAACCGTATCGCTAGGAATTATATCGAACTTGTTATCGATATTATTCAAAATTAGGCATGAGGCGTATTCGCGTTGGGATCAAAGTGATTTTCATCATAATGATGTGCCAATCAGATTTCGAATAGCACCGCACTGAAGTTAGGCGCTATGATCTAGGGATGGGCGATATGAAAAAAAATATCGATATATTATATCGATAAATATCGGCGTGCATATATCGATACACTAAAATATCGAGCATCGAGTAGCGATATATCGATATATCGATGTATACGGCTAAAACTATTTTCAAAATTTCAAGATGGCGAAATGTTGTGATAATCACAACAAACAAAATCACAATATGATTTCGCCAGTTTCAGGCATTATGGCTGTTACAATATCGAAATTCGATATGACTGCTACAATGTCGATATATCGATATATCGGACGCCAAATAAAGATGATAAATATCGATATTTTTCGGTGAGAATATCGATATTTCGATATATCGATATATATCGCCCATCCCTGCTATGATCTGATTGGCTAGATTATCTCATCATTATGATGAAAATCACTTATAGCCACAAGAAAAATATCGATACTGAAATAATCGATATTTGAAATGAAAATCGATTAAAACATCGATAACTTTGTCAGAAAACATCGACACATCGATAAATCGGTGCATGCATATAAATATGAGGAATTATTCCGGGAAAAAAAACCCTGTTCATTTTTAGAACCCATTTTTTTTCCAAATATACACATTATTTACAATATTCACACATTCATTTGTCGTTCACTGTTATTGAAAAACCTGAATAAAAGACATAAAAACCGAATTTTCCGATGTTGAATAAAAATAATCGTATATCGATTAATCGAACAGTAAAAATATCGACAAAAAGTAATCGATTAATCGATTCGGATATCACTAAGCGAAAGGATTGAACCGATGTTCAGTTACAGGATGAATAAAAAATGAAAATACTAGAGAATTTTGATATAAAAAAGTATTTATTCGAATCGACATATGAAATGCAATAATAAATATGAAATTTATTTAATAATCAATCAGCATTTTTAAGCATTAAACAAGGCGCAAAAGATCCTTTGGTTTTCTCTTTTATCCGACTTACATACATGTATTATACATAATATTATCCAAATACAGTTTAGCTAGAAAAAACATTTTCTCTCGACGCATAATCACACTAATAATACACTTCGTCAATCACGTTCGTAGTCAATCTCTTTCTTCTTTATTCAATATTGATTATTCATTAATATTACAAACGCTAATCTCTACTCAACTTTACAGCTAACGTGTTGACGTTATAACGACGGGCCTGATCTCACATATAGTGACTATGTTGTAGCCTGTTGTCAATAAATAATTATTATCAATTTTTCTTTATCTCCTATTACGTTAGGTTTTACAAAACTTTAATGATTGTAAGTCAGCTTCAACGGATCGGGGAAACAGTAGCAGAGAATTTATTCAACGGCTTTCAATTATTCCTTTCAAAGTATTTCCATCCTACGTTCCTAACGTCGAATACAAGACCGTTAAAGGAAAGTGAACGGGTCAATCCAAAATCTGTATGAACAAGTGTTCATAATCATTCTCAATAGTTGAAATAGTTGTTTTGAATAATTGACTGAACCCTGAGAAAATGTGAAACACAGCTAAATCATAAAAAAATGGTCTAAGATAGTTTTGGCGAGAGTCTTAATTGCCTCTGCAATTTATTGATTTATTATTCTTCCTAATCTCTCGACGGATCGGTAAATAATCTCTAATCTCTTCCGTGACGTCATCCGTCCTCATTGCCTCGCGAAGCATTTAGGAATATTCTCCGCCCTTCCTCCAACGATCCTGAAGGCCAGGACTATAGTCACGCCCAATATAGCGTAAGCCGTGACCAGACTAACGGCGTACAGGTCTTGATACCGGTTCAAGAGAGTCATGCACGAGGCAAATAAGTGCGATCCCACAACCCACACCAGGTGCAACGTGCTCTTTCTGTCCAACGCGGCAAAGAACACGACTCCCCAGAAGGTGTGGAGGAGGATGAAGCACAGAGTCGTCGCCGCCGATATGAGAAAGAAGGACTCGGACCCCGTCCGCAACCCCATGGTTCCAGGGCCGATGGCGTCGGCGAGGACGTTGACCAGAGCAAAGGCCCCGCTCATCACTCCGAAACCGAGACCGCAGACGTAGGCGAATACGTGTCTGCTGTCCGCGACGTGGGCCGTCGTGACCTTCTCCAAACCCCTTTCAGCCTTTCTCAGGACCCAGTAGAGGAGGTAGCGAAAGGCCTCTTGGAACAGCACGGAGAAGATCAGGCCAAAGGCGAGCTGATTCTGCAGGGGGACAACGGCGTACCAAAGTATCGACGATAGCAGGAGGGCGATGAGCCAGAAGAACGCACTGGCTATCAGGATGATTATCCTTATCGGTTCGACCGCGACTGTGAACGTGAACATCGCGAGAGGCGGTCCAAACGCGAGAAGTGTGCAACCGAAAAACTCCATAACTGTCATTTTTTGGCCGTCGTTTTCGTACGTGTCAGTGTTTTGTTCTGTGACAGAGCCCAGAGGTTGCGATTTTTTTATCACACACGTTTAATATCGCGACGCAGATTTCATTTGTTCAGTCTTACTTTCGCTCGTCGAACTACACGATCGGTTACATGCGGTACATGGTATGTTTAGCCTTCGTTAAACTCCGCTTTATATCGTATAAAAAGTGATTATCTACCAACGACACAACACTTTGACGAAGGATGACAAATCCCACAAGCGTAGAACGCGTCGCACACATTTGGGACGGTCGAGAAGTGAGACCGCGTCGAACGACTCGGACGATAAGGCAGATCGGCATCGGCCGCAAGGCCACATCCCATTGATATATATACACTGGATAGACGATCGCTTGTGGCCGCCATTTTTGTAGTCTAAATCAACATTGACGCGCGGGAGATTCAAATAGCGTTCAACTCGGAGCGATTCTAACAGAATTTTTAACCATAACTAGATAATTAGGCAATTAACCACACAAAAAACAGTTCTCCCGCAATTTTTCGGGTTAGCCGCTTCATATATCACACATTTCCTCATCTTTTAGTAAAGTAATTACGTCACGGTCTGATTGGACTACAAAGATGGCGGCTGTTTCACAGCTTCATAACGGGCCGCGCTGTATATGCCAGTGTCTCATCCACAACGAACTACGTTACGACGAACGTTTGTTTTTCTTCAACTTCTTGTATGCAGTACGGAAGATATGCTGCGATGAATGAATGACAGAGGAGTTGAAAACGGTATTAATTGATCATTTGTTCATACTGGCGCTTGTATCGCGTCGTAGGATGAGGATGAATTTACTTATAATTATTTATTTGAGGATGACGCGCGGTTATCGAGAGCGACTTTGCTGTGGGTAGTCACAGATAGCTCGTTCGTGGAAACTCCGTGTACTCCGTTACACACTCATCGTAATTGGTCGTAACTTGAAGCTTCGCGGAAGGTTTACTCATTGTCAGCTGTCACTTAGCGCCGATACACACCCATAAATAATCGTAATACCTAGCCGAGAGGAAAAGAGTGATAAATATGGTACGTCTCTGACAATACGATATTGTTGCATAATAATTACACACACATCGCGACTGTAGACAAATTATAACGAATATCAAAATAAACTATCCGTCTTTTGTTTTTATTTACACAGTCTACGAACGTCAAAGTATGCGACATCGAGGACGACGTCAAAGAGGAACTGAAGAAATTCCGTTTTCGAAAAAACAAGAACAATGTTGCATTGATTCGTGAGTACTTGACGTTATTTATGTCCAAGTGATGATGAATCGAGAGAATAATAATCGAACATGATTACAGTCAAAGTGGACAGAGAGCGGCAGAAGATTTGTATCGACGAGCTTCTAGAGGTGAGAGCTTGTCTGTTTATGCGTATTGTTCAAATGTTTGGACACAACAGCGTTGTTAACGGTTTCTTGATGTTTTTTCGAACGGTAGGACATAAAGATAGACGATCTTCAGGAATCGCTGCCCGGTCATCAGCCCAGATACATAGTTTACAGTTATAAAATGGAACACGAAGACGGTAGATTGTCTTATCCGATGTGTTTCATATTCTACACGCCGAGAGACAGTCAGATTGAGCTTCAAATAATGTACGCCGGTACGAAACTGGCTCTGCAGAAAGAGGCCGACCTTACCAGAGTCTACGAGGTAAGGGAATTGGACGAACTCACAGAAGACTGGCTGAAAGAAAAACTTACCAGATGAATAAATACGCGCGCGGATAAAAAACAGATAACGATAATATTATTTAAATACTGTAATAATTGTTTTATAATAAGAATTTATTATCACAGCTTTTTCTTTTTTTTTCATTTTTATTTGCATGTAGAGAATTATTAAAACGTAGAAATCTTAGCCAATATAATAGATAATTTTTGTTCATCTTTGCGTTTATACGACGCAATTTTCTTACCCAACGTTTAAAGACTTTAAATCGACATTCCTAATAAGATTTGTGATGTAAATTCCATGACGGACGATTGCAGAGCTAGTCAACGTTGTTGAACTGAAAATGAAATGATATTGAATTTGGATTGATTGGTATAACGATATTGGAGTACTGAAATGAAAGATCCTCGATATTATAAATAGGGAATATAGTGTTTATTGTACGAAAATACGAAACACACAGAATCCTATATTTCTATATTTCATAATTTACAAAACATATTCAATTTGTTCGGGCAGCAAACACTTGACGATTTTTTTAATACTATGTACGATTTTTTTTAAATTGGTGTCAGTCGAGGTACTGATAAGATAAAATTAAGTCAATATATATATATATATATATATA